>CM050322.1:75744354-75969490 GCA_027475135.1 Bactrocera correcta | reverse complement strand
GAGAAAAGACTACACTGTTTCTTTTTTATTAAACTCTGGAAAATTTGTTTCACAAAATTTTATGATTAGCTTCTTATGTTTCTAAAATAAATTACTTTCCGTCTATTTTGAAAACTTAGTTTTAATTCAAAAGAAATTATAATGTTTTTATTTTAATGACTACTTACAATACTCGAAACATGTTTTTATTACAAACTGCTTTCTGATGAATCCTCGGATCCTTGGAGTCCTTGTAGGATACGTCTTTAAAGATTGTAGCGATTCTCTGTGAGTTCTTGGGTCCTTTGAAGTCATTAAAGACACTCCACTGCAAAATACCTTGGTGATTTTTACTTTCTGGAGGGTCCTTCCTATCTTCTTTACCACGTTGGGCACCAATTATTTTTAAGCACTAGTGCACTTTATTCAGGCTCGATCAGAACTAAACTCTAAAACATTCTTACTCTTAAGTCTAAGCCTAAGCCGTCTTCACTGCCGCTGCCGTCGTCGCTGCCGTCGTCGCTGTCGTTGCTATGTTTTGTCAGATGCAGTGTCAGCGAATCCCACGATTACGCCGACTTGCGTGTAGTGTGAGTCGTTGCTTGTTTGCGCTATATTTATGTTGCGTAAGCGGATCCCACGGCTACGGTAGCTTGTGAGTATCGTTTGTTGTTGCTTGTCGTTGGATCATAACTCGGGCCGTTGGTCATGGATTGGGGTAGTGTTAATGTTCAGCATTGCCTGAAACGGATGTTAGGCAGACAATGCTGACTTGGTATTTTGGTGGTTTGCGTGTCGAGTTAACTTACATAAGGCTTGTTAGTTACATATATGGACCAAGGGCAAGTTTGCGTCCGATTTTATTAATTTTATTACAAAAATGTACCGTTATTAGAAAGACATCTTACATATTGTTCGATATATGCGCTATAAAGTCTCCCGGAATGTCGACAAACTTTATGTGAGGTACATGGAAGCTTAAAGAAATTAAAACCATTTCTAAGAAACAGACTTACTACAATCAGTAAAGTTTTCTCTCAATTATATATCTCACACATTGGCCGATATTTTCGATAAAAGTCATCTGGTCCACATATTCAGTACCTAGGGGCTTGAACGCGTTCGGTTCCATTTGGGCAATTTTTAGACATAAAATGGCACAACTCGAAAAACTATTCGTGCAGGTATATTTATTTTTTCTTGATTTGTCCTATACTGGAAAGTAAAAAAATCAAATGGAATTCGATTTTAGACCGGTTTCGCTCAATTTCAAGTTGTAATGTAGGATTTTCTAGCGAATGTTATGTACCGAATTTAGTTGAAATCGGTCGAGCAGATCATGGGGTATGTGATTTTACCTAAAAGTGGACGGTGGTAAAATTTAATCTTTTTGGCGTATTTATAGAGTGATTTATTGTATTTTTATTAGTTTTTAACAGAAGCGAGAAAGTGAGCGGGGTCATCATCCAATTGCATCCATTTTAATATATTGTTAGAAATTCTTATAATACCTGCGCTAGTCGAATTGTGTTATTGCAGTTTTAGTAATTTAGGAATTATACACATTAATCATGCTATAGGGCGGGGTCATGTCCTCTTTGTTTGATTTTTTAATCGTGGATCTTTCTGCCACTGGCGTTCTATGAGCGTGACTATGAACGGACGGACGAACAGACACAGAGCTACCCGCATTTCAACTCGTCCTGTCAACCTGATCATTTATATATACATATAATCTTTATATCTATCACGATTAGATTTGGGTGACACATAAAATCGTTAGGTCAAAAAAATTTTAGCGATCTGGAGCAACATGTTGTAAGAGCTTAAAAATACATATATGCCTATGCAAAAACTATGTGTATACAAATCTGCAACATCGTATACGAATTCAAACCTAATATAAATGGTGTGACCAAAAAGAATGATATGATCAAAGTATAAATATTTATATAAAGGGGCATTTAAACATTTTTATTCTTCCATAGCGACGTAGACACCTTTGCATCATTATAGCCGAGTTCTCAACAACGCGCTAGTCAGTTCTTTTTTACATTTTTTGACGACAATTCAAGATACCAAATGCAGCCAGGTTCTTCTCTACCTACTTTCTCCAACAAAGTGTAGGTCTTCCTTTTCCTCTGCTTCCGCTAGCGGATAATGAATCGAAAACTTTCAAAACTGGAGTGTGCTCTTCCCACCGGACATCATCGCAGCGCAGTCGCTGTCTCTTGATTCGCTGTACTATGTTATTATCACCCAACCATATAACAGGACGGGAATAATGAGGGACTTGTGGAGTTTGGTCTTTGTTCGTCAAAAGAGAACTTTACTTCTCAGTTGCCTACCCAGTCTGAAGTAGCACCTTATGGCAAAAGTTATTCTGCGTTATATTTTGAGGCTGACATTGTTATTGCTATTAATACTGGTTCCAATACCGACGAAATTATCTACGATTTCGAAATTATGATTGTCAACTGTGACGTAGCAAGTTGCGAATGCGGCGACTGTTAGTTTTGCGACTACCAGACCCATTTGCTTCGCTTTCTTTTCCAGTTTGGATAAAGCAAAAATAACGACGCGGTTGTTGATATGATATCAATATCATCGACGTCTGCAACTCAAATTATTTCCTACAGGAAAAGTTACACGGTATCTTCTTGTCTGAGGTCCTTTCCGATCCTGAAAGAGCTTTTGGTATTACTCAATGCAAGCTTATACAGACGTGTTAGCTTTAATGGTTTGAAGAATTAAATAATTTTATTAAGGAAAGGCATCATCAGTCCGAAGAATTCAAAGTGCGGCATTCAGGTGCATTGGAGTGTAGAAGCAGCGACTAACAAATTTGGATGGGAGGTTTGTAATTTCAAAGAGGAGAAAACAATTAGCTAAAACTTAAAAATTAAATTAAAACGTCCAGAAAAGATGTTACTATTGAAGAACTAATAAAAAAGCTTAAGGAAATTGAAGAAATATGTGCTTAACTTTCATTAGAAGTAAATACTCCAAAAGCCGAAAATTGAAACAAAATTCCTTATTCGAAAAATAAGGTAGAACCCTCAATGGATAAAGGCTTGATGAAGCAAGCCACAATAAAACTACTTACACCAAAAAATAGTTCGCGGCCTCCACCAATTATGGTGTCTGGAAATGCCAACGGCAGCAATTATCAGCCACTATATACTATTGCAAAAGCGGAAGCAAAAAACAGTTTTACCATTAAACTTTACAATAATGCAATAATGGAATATACAAAGTAAATACTTTCTCCGCAGAGAACTACAGATGCATATCAAAAGCACTTTCGAGTAGGAATATATCTTGGTACCACGGCCAACTAGACCTATTTTTAAAAATTTGCACAGTTCTTATTATCCAAAATCTATCATTAGTCACTTAAATGAGCAAGGATTAAATACACTAAGTGCTGTCAACTAACTTCAATGGAAAAATAAAACTCCCCTCGATATGTTTTTGGTAACGTTCAATCCTATGGAGAACATAAAAAGGATTTACGAAACCAAACTCATATTAAATTTCAATCCTATGGAGAACATAAAAAGGATTTACGAAACCAAACCCATATTAAATTCAATTGCTTCTATTGAACCGGCAAAACTGCCTAAAACGACACCAGAAAGCAAACATGGTCAGTCATTTGGCCGTACACAAAACTATATTGGCAAACAACCAAGATCCCAGAAAACCAGCAGTCTAAGTGCTGTAACTGACATAAAAAATACGAGTTAAGACAATTGAACACAAAAAAGATGATGGTCTAGGCCAAAAGGTAGAAAGTCCTGTACATTCTAGAACTAAAAACAAAAAAATTAACCCTATCAAAAAGAATTCCAAAGTTATTGCTGAAATATAAAAAAATCTAAACTTAGGATCTTTTAGGAAGATAAACCGGAGCTTTAACTAGCGCTAATTTCAGCTGCTCAAATGCTAGTAGCTGTGCTTCATTGAACTCATATTCGCTGTCTTTCCTTAGTAAGTCGCTTAAAGGCTTTGCAATTACCGCGTATCGACAAACCTTCTAAAGTAAGACGTTAAGCCTAAAAACCTTTGCAATGATTTCTTATCACGAGGTATTGGATATGAGTTAACAGCCTTTACTTTATCTACTGAGGGTTGTATACCTCCATTCTCAATTACGTACCCTAGGAACTGTATTCTTTTCAATAGAAATTGGCACTTTTGCCACTTTATCTTTAATCCAAAACTCTCTGCTCTCTTTAAAACAATTTTCAACTTTTCCACCCCGTCATCCTCATCTTGCGCCGGAATGATTATGTCATCCATGAAAACAATAATTATTCCCTCTTGGACTAAATCACGAAAAAATGCGGAAATAAATCGGCAAAAAACAGCGGGTGAATTGGAGATTCCAAAAGGTACGAAATTGAACTCAAATCGTCCACTGTGTGTTACGAAAGATGTGTACCGTTTGGAACTAAGTTCCATTGGGACGTGGAAAAAACCATTAGCTATGTCAAGCGTTGTGAAAATTTTTGCCCCTTGAAGTCTTTCTAGCACATCATCAATAAGAGGCATGGGAAAATTGTCCCGAACAATTTTTTCATTTAACTTTCTGAAATCGCAACATAATCGTTTTGTACCATCCTTTTTTGAGACTAGGACTACTGGTGAAGCGTATTCAGAAGTGCTCGGCTGGACTATGCCATCTTTCAGCCAAGTGCTGACTTGGTCATCTATTGCCTTTTGATCAATGTACGAAACTCTGCGCGGAGTTTGATAAATAGGAACGTCGTCAGATACAATAATTTTCATTTGTACCTCGGATTTAGAGTTGGGTTTTGGATCATTTAACCATGGAATATACAATAGAACGCTTTCTAGCCGACAAATGCGTTAAGTTCAAGAAGGAAACAGTCTCATCGTCATCTAAATCATTTTGTAAACAAAGAGACGTGAACTCCCGTGCAAGAGGATTAACACTATTACATTCTTCCCTATCATAAGAAACGGATTTCGCGCCATCAATATTGGTAGTAATTTTTACCCCAAAATCTTTCTGAATTTTCCTAGTAAACTCGGCGGAGCCTTCTTTAAACGCAATGTTTGCTACTTTTAGGTTTTCATTACCGATAACTGCCTCATAGCGTAAGTCAATGCTTTTGGTAACATGAAAAGTGGCTTAAATGACTCATTGCTCTTTTTACGCCTATTTTGCAACATGCGATGGATATCTAAAGAAGAAAATTTAGTACCAAAATCGTCTATTAAAGTGGCTTTAAAGGTATCCCAGTCTCTAACAATGGCTTGGCTGCGCAAAAACAACTTGACTGCCCCTTTCATAAGTTGCTTGGCGTAAATATATTTTTGAAGTTTGTTCCATCCTAATGTGATAGCGTTGTCCTCAAACTCTCTTACCCATTAATGAATGTCTAGTGTATCTGTCCCACTAAACGAGGGTAAGTTGTCTTGAATGTCTTTTAAAGTAAAGCTAGGTTTCACCACCACTGTCTGTTTCACCACCAAAACCAAATAAAATTTTAGTATATAAACGTAAGATAAAGTTACTTATAGTTGTATATGCAATACTTTAAGATACTTAAGATAAGGTTAAAATTCAATTTACCGGAGGTAATATTTCAAATGATTTGTAAAATAATGTAAATAATTATGTAATTATATCAAAGTTTATACTAACGTTTTATAAAAAGAGAATGAAGTACATATTAAATTCTACGAACACAAATTTATAAATTTGTTTCCTTATTTAATTCAATTTCTTTCTTTTTGTTTTGATTTTAATATTCGTAAAGTAACATTTAATAACATAGCTTTTAGTCTTAGTTTTCCTGGCTAATTTAACTCTTTTTATGCAAACTATAGATCTTGTCTTCTCATTGACATTAAATCATATTCATTCGATTGATTGATTGATCAAGCTTTAATTTCTTATTTATAAACATATACTTTTTAACATTTAGTTTCTTAGTTTATCCAATTTCTTCTTTTGTTTAAGTATTATCTATACAACTCAACTCTTTACAACATCTTTTTTTTACTGTTCTTTTACATATGTACCTGTTACATTCTACTTTTCTATCTTTTACTTAAGCATGTGTTGTTATCTCTGCTTCTTCAACTTTAGATTTCACTCGCTTTCTGTTGATGCTATCATTGCTCTGCTCTATAACCTTTTCTTCGTTGCTTTCACTTTCTCCTCTGCTTATTTTCGTTAATACTCTTTCTCTCAGTATGTTACTTGATGGCGTATACTGCGCAGTTAATTTGCTTGACACTGTCTGTTCGCTGATCTCACAATATTATCATCACTCTTCCTTACACTATATTGCTGTTCGGCTTACACTGTATCTATTTCGTTTTCAAATTCTGTTGTTCGATTTGTTTTTTTTTTTTTAATTTTGAACTTCGTGTTTAACCGTCACTTCACGAAATTGTTGGATTCTCTGGAATGTTCTGCATACCACAACGTTTGATGACGTAGATTGCATGTACAGTTCCACAAAATGCATCCACTTTTAACGCTTCACACACTATGATTTACATATGCACTACATTGTTCATGTAATTTTCTGCAACTATTACAGATCCTTTCGGTTGCTTTCGTTCTTAATTTTTCAGTCTCATGGCCACTTTTAGGCTGTTTTAGTTTCTTTAACAGTTTTTAGCCATTTTTAGTAGAAACTAAATTTTTAAATTTTTCTCACACACGACACTTATTTCGGTTTTTCCCAACGGACACCACGAAATATTTAGGATTATTTTGCTTTTTCCGTCTAAATTTAACTGAACACTATGGCTCAATAATAATAATAAAAATGCATGGGACACAAATCATAAATTTACAGAAGAGATAACATTAAGCACACACACACACACATGTATTAAATTGTATGTACTCTTGATAATAACCCCATGTCAAGCAGCAATAAACAATATGCTGCAATAGATACAAACACACACACATAAACATATTTTTAGTTATTTAAGTTAGTTTTAAAATTTGTATATAAGCAAGAAAACTACGAAATAAAATCAGAATGAATAAGTTCTCCCTGAATAAAAGTCTTTCATTGCCCCCACCAGAGCTAAGGATTGTAAGAAACTGTATTGAGGTATTAATATTTGGTCCTTCGAGCCGGATATCAAATTTAAAAAAGTCCTGATATTATAAAAAACACAGGTAAAATTAAATTGTAAGACGGGTGCCGCGTATTGACTAAATAAAACTAATAATTGTAAGACGGGTGTATATTCCCGCATATTGCTTAAACAAAAATATTTGTAAGGCGGTTGTATATTCCCGCATTAAAACCGATCGCATAAGCCGTTTTAGCAGAGACTAAACGCAGTGATCTAACTGCTATCCAAGAGATAGTCAGCGGCTGTGAGTCGAGGTACAGCAAGGTCAACTAGGCGACCAATCAAATACCTCCAACGATTTCTTTGGAGAAAAAACAAGCAGTTCATCAAATATTAAAAGTGTTGCGGAAAAACTCTCAAAATGGGTGGCTAAATGAGCACCTGACCCCCTTCTTAATATAATACTATTACACCCCACACATACACACCATACTCAACACGACTACATCATCTATATCATCCACATCATACTCCACACATCTACACCATATTCATCATCCACACCTCACACTGAACACACCTGCATCATACACACCACACCCGAGGACACTGGACACAATGAACAAAAGGGACTGACCGAGCCTCTTTCTCGATCAATCCGTGCGCTTATATGTACATACATATTTAATAATCGCTCGATCGCTTACAACCGTGTCAAAGGTGAGTGCCGGTAATTTGTCTTGTGAGTGTCACATATTTCTCTATTGGTCCTTCGAACCGTACCGGACGAAACTAGTGGCGACAGAAATTGGAAATTAAATAAAATACAATTAATTGCGGTGACGCGGCGACGCACTAACATTCAATTAAAAAAAAAAAAAAAACAAAAAAAAAAAAACGGGAGTGAAAACTGCAAAAAACGGGAGTGATGAAGGAAAAAAAATCCCGTTAGTGACAAAAATTGGACAAATAAAAACCGGGAGTGACAAAAATTTTTAAATAAAACCTGTAGTGATTAAAAAACAAACAAAAAAAAAAATGTTTTAAGTAAAACCTGTGGTGATTGAAAAAAACAATAAGAGTATCGAAAGTGCAGTGTGGAAATAACATACATACATGTGAAGAAAAAGAAAAAGAAGAATTGGTGACAAAATTTGGCAGAAACGGAAAAACCAAATATATATACATACAATATAAAAAGTTACGGTGGTGAGAAAATTCGAAAAAAAGAAGAAAATTTTTGCCATATACATATGTATGTATACATAACACATAAAAAGTGAACAAACGTGCGGTGACAAGAAAAACAAGAAAAAACGTTAACTTCGGTTGAACCGAAGCTAAATACCCTTCACAGGTGCATTTCTGTTAGTAACTATGTGTCCAGTTTGTATGGAAGCTATATGCTATAGTTAACCGATCTTAACAATATCTTCGGAGATTACATTGTTGTCTTAGAAAATAATATATATCAAATTTCGTGAATATATCTTGTCAAATGTGAAAGTTGTTCATACAAGAACTTGATCCCGATCGTTTAGTTTGTATGTCAGCTATATGCTATAGTTAACCGACCTGAACAATTTCTTCGGAGATTACATTGTTGCCTTAGAAAATAATATATACCAAATTTCGTGAATATATCTTGTCAAATGTGAAAGTTGTCCATACAAGAACTTGATCCCGATTGTTCAGTTTGTATGGCAGCTATATGCTATAGTTAACCGATCTGAACAATTTCTTCGGAGATTACATTGTTGCCTTAGAAAATAATATATACCAAATTTCGTGAATATATCTTGTCAAATGTGAAAGTTTTCCATAGAAGAACTTGATTCTGATCGTTCAGTTTGTATGGCAGCTATATGCTATAGTTAACCGATCTGAATTTATTTCTTCGTAGATTACATTGTTGCCTTAGAAAATAACATATACCAAATTTCGTGAATATATCTTGTCAAATGTGAAAGTTGTCCATACAAGAACTTGATTCCGATCGCTGAGTTTGTATGGTAGCTATATGCTATAGTTAACCGATCTGAACAATTTTCTCGGATATTACATTTTTGCCCTGGAAAATTATCTATACCAAATTTGGTGAAGATACATTGTCAAATGCGAAAGTTTTCCATATGAGAACTTAATTCCGATCGTTGAGTTTATATGGCAGCTATATGTTATAGTGGTCCGATATCGGCCGTTCCGACAAATGAGCAGCTTCTTGAAGAGAAAATTACGTTTGCAGGATTTCAAAAGGATATCTTAAAAACTGAGGGACTAGTTCGTATATTTACAGACAGACGAACAGACGGACAGACAGACGGACATGGCTAAATCGACAGAGCTCAACATACTGATCATTTATATATACACTTTATAGGGTCTCCGACGCTTCCTTCTGGGTGTTACAAACATCGTGACAAACTTAATATACCCTGTTCAGGGTATAAAAAGAAGACAAGTACGGTGGTTTATACATACATACATATAAGTGAAAAGTGGTAACGCTGTGATTGAAGTGACGGGAAGCAAAGCACAAATAACACAACAACAAAAAAAAAATAAATAAAAAAGGTTTCTAAACCGTGTCAGTGTGGTGAAAAGAAAAGAAAAACAAAAAATAAGCTACGGCAATCACAGGAAAAAAAACCCCAAAAGCATATGTGCGAATTAAATTTTACACCATACATACATACATACTTACATATATTTCACGTATATTTCTATAGCAAAGAAAGAGCATAACTTGCTCTTTCGCCAGTTTAACCATATTCAATTTCAAATATATATGTACGTATAGTACATACATACATACATTCTAAAATCATTATATCATTTAACACTAACACTCTTTTTCGCGGCCTCTTCTCACTGCAAAAGTGTATAAATACATACTTATGTATATGCGGCGCAGTTATACAATTACATATATACTTACTAAAAAGTGAATTTGCGAAAATCACCGGTGGTTAATTCTCTTTTGGTTTATTCGTACCGCGAACATATTTACATATACATATACGCATATATACATACGGGAGCATATAAATATATTCAATATATACTGAAAGAAGTACCCCTTGGATTTTGGCTAACAAAACCAAGCAGGATTGCGTATAAAATATATTCAAAGCCCACATTGGCATATTCCCGCAATACCCCTTGATTTTTGAGCAACAAAAACAAGCAGGATTGTATAAAAACCAAAAGCGTAAAAATATGTATGTACATAGATGCATATGAACTAAGTGTAGTGATCTCTAAAACGAGCACTCATTAGCGCATAATAAATAAAAGATCCACCTATAGGTATACCCTATAAGACATTTGGACATAATAAATATATAAAAGAAATATACACAGAAAAATAAAATACTTAAAATAATTTCCGGTCATTAAACAAAAAAAAAAAAAAAATAATAATAATAATTAAATCAAATTTAAGTGATTAATTATTTATTTCATTTAAAGCTCTTATTAACTTAAAAGAGTTCGCGATTACTATCAAATACGTTTTATCTCTATATCAATTTCGTTGACAACTCTTATTTACTAAAAAGAGTTCTCCTCCAATCATATACACACATATATACGCAAATATTTGGAAATCTCGGTTTATTAAAAAGCCATTGGTTTAATTGATTTTCTTGAAACTCTTACTTACAAAGAGTCTTCTATTCAAAATCTTATCTACAAGTCTAGTTTTCACTTAGACGTTTTGATACATTCTATACATCTTTAAATGAACTCAGATTCAAAAGAATCTAAAGCAATACGGTCACTAAAAGTTCCAAAAACGGTTTTAGAAGAAAAGAGCCCATGTACACCTGCTGAAGCTACACGCTCAAAGCAAGGTGTACAAATGAGCATCCTCCCCCGATCTCAACACACACACCACATTATCACATCATCGGCTCAAACTTACATCACTAACACGGAAACTTCACCACACCACACCACACCACACCACACTTACAACTCACATTCTACACGAGAGCTGCATACACCGACACCCACACCTATACACATGTTCATCAAGTCACACCATCCTATTCAGCACCAACGGGGATAAAGAAGGACCGATTAACCAATGCAGTTCAGTTCGTTCTACGTCATTATCAGCGATCGGTCAGCTCTATCCGCCGCCATCCCGTTTGCGAAACCAACCGCGTTTATATAGTTACTTGTTAAGAACGCGTTTTTCTTTTTAATATAACTCGCTTAAATAAAGCCATAAACCCTTTTCCACTATTAAGTGCGCTTTGTTTTAATTTTTTGGTGAAGTGAAATGAACGATACAAAAGGTGAGTGCACTTGTCTAACATGGTCCTTCGAGCCATACAGAAAGGCACATTGGTAAATACATATATAAATTAAAAGGTGAAGTGCAGTGACACAAAAAGACAGAAATCAAATGTGAGTGACAAAAAACAAAAAAAATAAATTAAATAAATTAAATTAAATAAAATAAAGAAAATATATACATATATATACACATACATATGTACAAAACATACAAATAAACATTGGGATACAACAACACAAAATATTTTTTAAAGTGCAAGCACCCATCCAAAGAACCAAATAAAAGTGCAGTGAAGCATATTCGAGTGCGAAAACAAAAGACAAAAAAGGAAAAAACGAAACAGTGAAAACTAATATAAAACCCCCAACGTCAAAAACAACACAATAATTAAAAATTGTCTAACTCTACTAACAAAATAAAAACGGGCGCGAAACTTAAAAAATCATTTTAAATTAATATACATATACATACATACTAAAAGAAACTCTAACAAAGCGGAACGGGAGCGACGAGCGACTCAGCAACAGTAGGACAACAGAAAGCACACACTCACCCGATCCTGCCGATTCTGGCATACTTACATATGTATACATACATCTCCCAAAACCCTTGAGGAAAATTAAAGTGAGTGTATCCATTCCTCATTTTTTATGATTATACTTGTACATAATATATGTATGTACATATGTATGTATCGTTGCGCCAACGGTCAACAGCATAAAACCGATAGCTACTAAATCCGTTTAATAATAACGGTTAGTGAAAGCTCGGCGGTAAATTCAGGTACCGATATAATGGCAAAACAAAACAGAAAATAATATTTGTATATATGTATCCGCCATACATATGCATATATATATAATCGATAAATATTATTCTTTGCCACTAAAACTTACCTTCGTGTATACAATACACACAATCCACAAAACAATACAAAATATAAAATATATTTATTCAAGTATTTACTTGCTAATTATTCTGGCAATACTGCTGCGGCTTAGTAACTGTGAGAGGGATACTTGCAAATGCAATACCGCTTCAGATTATTCAGCCGTGAGAGGGATAATTGCAAATTAGATGGACAATACCGCTTCAGCGTATTAAGCTGTGAGAGGGATTGCTTCCAAAGAAGTAAGCAAAGGCAGAAAGAAGAATAAAACATAAAAAACCAAATACATATATACATATCCGCAAACGAAATATACGTATATAACCAAAATTTGATAATTACATACACATATATAAATATATACAGTAACGCTTTTAGCGCATATTTCTAACCGCGAATACGTAAACGCGAAATATTATACAAGTATATTGCCGAAAACTTTCATATGTTGTATACCTATAAACATAGGATACAAGCAATTAAATAAACTGTTCAAAACATTAACATTGGTTGAAAAAATTAAATATTGCAAACTAAGCACCTTTGTACATACATTCAAATATTAAAAGTCCAATTTGGCGATTTCCGAGCATTTTCTTGTTCCTTGTCAAATAAGAATAAGCATAAGTGCACAAATTTCATTTAACGCATATTATATGCGCATAACATCCACACGTATGTACAAAGGGTAGTGACCTAGTGTTCAGTGCGCGCTGATACAAGGGCATACGGATAAAACGATAAAAATATTTTTCCGAAAAAAAAATAACGCAAGTAAATACGCGAGCAATAAAAGCGATAACGCATTCTTAAATTCTTTTTCTGAAATAACAACTCTTATATATTGAAAAGAGCTTTCGGTTACATATATACTACCTTTTACTAATTCAATTGTAACAACTCTTATTTGTTGAAAAGAGTTTCGGTACCGCATTCCCTATTATAATAAAATATACATATATTTTATTGATTCCAATTTCCTGAATGAACACAGATTCAAAGGAATCTAAAGCAGAATTCTTAAGAATTCCAAAAATGATTACTGATGACAAAAGTCCATGTACACCTGCAGAAGCTACACGCTCGAAGCAAGGTGCTACAAAGCAAAACCGGGGAAGAGACATTTATTATATTAAGTTCATTTCTGAGAGTGACAGCTTGATTAAATACTGCACTCGATTTGCATCTTCACCGATTCAGGACAACTCTGAATAGGTACTAGAAATAAAAAATAAATCTATTGACAATTTTTGGACACGCCTTCAAGCTGCATACGACGCAATAGTAGAAAGTAATGATTCAGATCTACCTGAAAATTTCAAATCTTCGGCTTACGCCAAATACGAAAATTGCTTAGGCCGCTATGAAGGCACAAAAGCAATGATATCAGATCAATTGAAACATATTAAGTCAATTTCACCTACCCCACACAGTAGAGTAGAGTTACCACAATTACAAGCCCAAGAAGCAAGTTCAGGCATTCATCTCAAACTGACAGCGTGTGATACGGAAATATTTCATGGAGGTTATGAACAATGGCCGTCCTTCCGGGACATGTTTACAGCCGTGTACATAAACCATCCAAAATTATCACAAGCGCAAAAACTGTATCACCTCCGATACAAAACTAAAGGTCAAGCAGGCGTAATAGTCAAGCAGTTCGCATTGAATGACGATAATTTTAATGTAGCTTGGGAAGCTTTAAGACAAAGATACGAAAATGAGAGAATATTAGTTGACAAGCAAGTAACGATACTTATGAACTTGCCTAAAATTCAAAGAGAAACCAGTGAAGAATTCATGAAACTAGAATACGCTGTTTCAAACTGTTTGTCGGTTCTATCGACACAAAATATTCCCACATACAATTGGGAACCTATAATGGTAAACATGTCTACAACCAAATTACCAGAAAAATCGTTACTTTTGTGGGAGCAATCGCTCTCATCAAGAAGAAAATGCCCAACGTGGCAGCAGATAAAAGATTTCTTAACTACCCAATAAGAAATTGCGGGGAGGGTAGACAAAAAAGTAGTCAGAACTAAAAACGTTCAACAGGACTTAAATCGAAGCTTCAATAAACCCCAAGCCGGAAGCAACAATCATTTAAATATACGACATGGGAACTATGTACTGGAGAGCACAAGCTAAAAGCTTGCGAGAAATTTAAAAAATTGAATGTCAATGAAAGGAACAACTTTGTCAGGTCAAAAAGACTCTGTACAAACTGCTTGTCCCACTCACACATTCTTAATACTTGCGAAAGCAAATTTAATTGCGTATATTGCCATAAAAGGCATCATTCTATGTTACATCTCAATAACTTTCCCAACACATCTCATAGCAGCGCTTTTTCAAAGAAAGCCACGGGCTTGGTTGCAACAGCAGCTCCCGAAACAAAAATTCAAGAAAATTGCCAAGAGACACCATGTTTTTCAAAGGCATTAAAAACTCAAACGCTACACAGCGAAAATCATAGTAGAGTACTATTACCTACAGCAGTTGTCTCCATCGAACATGGAGGAGAACTGTTCAAACTAAGAGCCCTAATAAACCAAGGATGGCAACGATCATTCATAGCGTCTAGGGCACAAAATAGGCTAAAGCTGTCAACAAAACATGCCAACTATGAAATTACGGGAATGGGCGGACGAGTAGTACAAAACTCAAGTAAAATCTGCCCCATTACCCTAATATCCCCCAAAGAGGATAAGCGCATTCAAGCAAATGCTTATGTCTTACCGCAACTAACTAACATGCTACCAAGCTATCAAATAAATAGCAAGCATTGGGATAAAATTTCACACCTGACTCTGGCAGATCCCAACTGCAACACGCCAGCTCAGATAGACATCCTAATAGGCAGCGACCTTATACCGCAAATCGTATTAGAAGGTGTTGAAAAAATTTCGAAAACACTACTGGCGCAAAATACCATTTTCGCATGGGTCCTAAGTGGACTAGTTGCGAAACCAATCACAGCCATGACAACTCAAGTTGAGGAAATCTCAAACGAGTACCTCAATTCACAATTGAGAAAATGTTGGGAGGTAGAAGAACTCCCCCCCATTCCAATTACAACACCTGAAGATCAGTATTGTGAAGACTTTTACAAAGCCACAACTACTCGATCAGATAATGGTCGGTATATCGTACGACTACCAATAAAACAACAATTTCCAAACACACTCGCCTTAGGTCACTCTCGCACGTCTGCAATACAGCAGTTTCTAAGTATGGAGAAAAACGTACTTAGAAAAGGTGAGCTTAAACAAGTTTATGATGGTGTCGTGGAAAAATACCTTCATTTAGATCACATGGAGGAAGTAAGCCCATGTGAAAAAATCATAAATGGCCAATATTACTCTTTATACTTGCCACATCATGCAGCAGTAAAGCCTGAGAAGAAAACAACAAAAGTTCGAGTTGTCTTCAATGCATCACAATCCACGAGCTCGGGTAATTCCCTAAATGATATTCTATTTACGGGACCCACACTCCAACCAGATTTAATGCTCCTCATATTAAACTGGCGTATATAAAAATACGTATTCAATGGGGACGTCGAAAAGATGTATCGACAAATACTGGTTCATAAAGATGATCAAGATTTTCAGCGGATTATTTTCCGAAAATCTGCCAATAATCCACTATGCTACTTTAAATTAAAAACAGTTACCTTTGGCGTAAACTGTGCCCCATATCTTGCCATTCGTACACTACACGAACTGGCAGAAGACACAAAGCCAGAATTTCCACTGGCAACACAAGTCTTAAAAACGTGAACGTATGTAGACGATATCCTGTCTGGAAACCACAGTGTTCCACAAGCATACGACACCTTATCACAGGTAATAAGTGCCCTCAATACCGCAGGGTTTCCTTTAAAAAAGATTACAGCCAATCACCCAAATATTTTAAAAAATATTCCTAAAGACCATTTGTTGGATACTAATTTCCTTATATTTGAAAAGCAAAGTACAACAAAAACACTAGGCATCCAATGGAATGCAATATCGAACCAGTTTTCATACACTACTGAGTCCATATCCGCATTATCCACTATTACAAAACGCCAAATTCTCTCCTCTGTGGCAAAACTTTTTGACCCCGCAGGATGGCTTTCGCCAATTATGATACAAGCGAAAATCCTTATCCAAGAATTAAGGCTAGACGGAACCGACTGGGACGAACAAGTGAAACCTCTTCGCTTAGAAAAATGGTCCCAGTTCGCTAATAATTTGAACGAAATCTCGAAGATACAAATTCCACATTGGGTAAACTATTCCCCCGAATACAAAGTGGAACTACACGGTTTCTGCGACGCCTCTGAAAAGGCATACTGTGCCACTATTTATGTGCGCACCACACAAAGCGATATTGCAACCACAAGCCACTTACTGGCGGCAAAAGCAAAAGTCGCACCTCTAAAAACGATAAGTCTACCACGACTTGAACTCTGTGGCGCTCTGCTACTAGCAAAGCTAGCTTCAATGGTACAGACCCACTTAAATGTGGCGAAATACAGATTATATTTATGGTCCGATACCGAGATATGTAGTTCTAGCCTGGTTAGAAAAACCACCATATGCGTGGAAAACTTATATTTCTAACCGAACATCTGAAATGCTTAACCTAGTAGGATCAGCCACTTGGCGTCACGTAGCCAGTGCTGACAATCCTGCTGATTTAGGTACAAGAGGATGCAAACCTCTGCATCTTGCCACCTCCACCCTATGGTGGAATGGCCCCCGATGGTTAACATAATCTCCTGATTCTTGGCCACAATCGCCCATGCACAACATACTTGCCCTAGAAAGTCGTAAAATCGACACTTATCATGCAACACTGGATGACACTGACATCCTTGAACGATTTTCATCGTTCCCCCGAGCCCTCCCAGTAATTGCCTATATGCTCAAGTTGTTAGAGCGGCTTAAACTTAAAGTTAAAGGAGCAACTTATTTCCATTGCGACAAATTGACGCACCAAGACTTACAAAAAGCAAAGGTCGGTCTTATCGCATCAACCCAAACGCGCTACTTCAGCCGCGACCTGGGGTTACTTAGAGAATCGAAGCCAATTGACAAAAAGAGCTCACTATTAGTACTAAACCCATTTATAGACACGAAAGGTCTGCTTCGTGCAAACGGCCGGCTTGCTAATTCCAGCCTTACGTATAACGAACGCCATCCTATAATAATACCAGAGAAATCCTCATTTGCCACCTTATTCATCAATTATATTCACATACTCATGTTACACGCCGAACATCGCCTCATGCAACATATGGTACGCCAAGAGTACTATGTTCCCCGCCTTAAGCCCCAAATCAAGAAGTGCATTTTCACGTGCAAGGTCTGCACTATGCACAAGCAGAAAATGAGAACGCAGATTATGGCAGCACTTCCGCCGGAACGCTGCAATTTCGCTCTGCCTTTCACCACAACAGGTGTCGACTTTGCGGGGCCTTTTCAAATAAAGGCGTCCATGCTAAGGCCTCCCACCCTGATGAAAGGCTATGTGGCTGTCTTTGTCTGTTTTACGACAAAAGCAGTACATCTTGAGCTAAGTACCAATCTGACAAAGAAGGCTTTTCTGGCGGCGTTTGCTGGCTTCGTCGGAAGACGTGGCTTTCCATCCAAAATCATGAGCGATAATGGCAAGACATTCATTGGAGCTCAACGAGCCACAGAGAAACAGTTTGTCGATTTCTCTAAACAAGTATCACCTGACATCTTACAAAAGTACGCACCCCAAGGTATCAATTGGCAGTTTATACCCCCAAGCGCGACCACAAATTTAATTACGAAGAATTCACGACCCTCTTAATTAGAATTGAAGCCGTTCTTAATTCACGACCTCTCGCTGCACTCTCGCAAGATCCCTCAGACTTTACTGCCCTCACGCCAGGGCATTTTCCTAAAGGAGAGCCCATTCTGGCCACACCTGAGCCAAGCGTGGAGTCGCTTTCCTTATTAAATCATTGGGAAAGAATTAAAATTCTCCATCATGTCTTCAGTCGCCGATGGAAAGAGGATTATTTAAAGGACCTCCACAGAAGGTAACGATGGAAAACAACAGAAAATGCGCCTAAGCTTGGAGATTGTGTCTTGATCAATGACGATTGTCCCCCCCCCACCGAATGGCGGCTTGGCCGCATAGAGAAGCTCTACTACGGCTCCGACGGTCATATTCGCGCAGTCGATCTCCGTACACAAACGGGAACGCTAACCAGGCCGCTCGTTAAGCTATGCTTTTTGCCAACCGCTGATAAAACCGAAAAGTAAACCGATAATAACTTAACCGTAATTAATAGACAAAGAAACAAAAATAAATAACAATAAAAGCCCCCATTAGCCACAAGTAACCGCAAAAACCAAGAAAAATTAGTCGATGACGACTCACTCGTGCCACATTACGTGGCACCAATGCCCATATGAATATCTATGTATATGTTAATTAAAATGACGTCTTTTAACAGATAAATTTGGATGCTGAGATGTCAACTGCCCCTACGCCCACAGTACGTTCGGCCGTTGCGCTCTATGTCGCCGTCGTCATCGGTTGCCACGCTGTGGCATCTTCAAAGGGATGACTCCTCAGCAACGCCAGCAGGTCGCTCAGGCACATGGACATTGCCTGAATTGTCTGGCGCCCACCCATCTTACGCAAGAGTGCACAACGGGCTACCACTGCCAAGTATGCATGCGTCACCACCATACTCTGCTACACCGCACCGGCGTCCTCGATGGCGGGCATCATGATGCTCCTCGCAGCCGTAATGCCATAAGAAGACCCAAGCGATCGCAACCACGCAGGCCGGCTCACGTTCCTGGCGTCACCGCAACCCTACACCGAACCGGAGGCGCCAGCCAAGGCCGCAATTGCGCCGTTCCACAGGCCTCAGCAACGTGGTAGCCACGTTACAACGGCTTCAGAGGCTACTAGGCTAGATACTCCCCTAGGGGGGCCAGGATGTACAAATGAGCATCCTCCCCCGACCTCAACACACACACCACATTATCACACACCACATTATCGCAAACTTCACCACACCACACCACACTTACAACCCATATTCTACACGAGAGCAGCATACACTGACACCCACACCTGTACACATGTACATCAAGTCACACCATCCTATTCAGAACCAACGGGGATAAAGAGGGACCGATTAACCAATGCAGTTCAGTTCGTTCTACGACATTATCAGCGATCGGTCAGCTCTATTCGCCGCCATCCCGTTTTCGAAACCAACCGCGTTTATATAGTTACTTGTTAAGAACGCGTTTTCCTTTTTAATGTAACTCGCTTAAATAAAGCCATAAACCCTTTTCCACTATTAAGTGCGTTTTTTTTTAAGTTTTTGGTGAAGTGAAATAAACGATACAAAAGGTGAGTGCACTTGTCTAACACAAGGTGCTACAAAACTAAAGAGGGGTAAAGATATTTCTTATACAAAATTCATTGCTGAGAGTGACAGTTTGACACGATACTGCACTCGATTTTCATCTTCACCGATTCAAAAAAATTCTGAATCGGTCTTAGAAATCAAAAAAGATAATTTAGACAATTTTTGGACGCGTCTCCAAGCGGTATATGACGCAATCGTAGAATCTGACGAATCAGATTTACCTCAAAATTTCAAATCCTCAGCTTACTCCAAATATGAAAACTGCTTAGACCAGTACGAAGAGACGAAAGCTATGATCTCAAATCAGCTAAAATTAATTAAAGCAATTGCACGTCAAGAGGCAAGTTCAGACATCCACCTGAAGGTGCCCGCATGTGACACAGAAATTTTTCATGGGGGTTATGAACAATGGCCGTCCTTCCGGGGCATGTTCACAGCCGTTTACATAAACCACCCAACATTATCTAATTCACAAAAATTGTATCACCTCCGATACAAAACCAAAGGTCAGGCAGGCGTAACAGTAAAACAGTTCGCTCTCAATGACGAAAATTTTAATTTTGCTTGGGAAGCACTAAAGGCACGTTATGAAAACAAAAGAATATTGGTCTATAAGCAAATAACAATTTTAATGAACTTGCCAAAAATTCAAAGGGAAACCAGTGAAGAATTTATCAAACTTCAATCCACTGTTTCCAATTGTTTGTCGATTTTATCGACCCAAAATATTCCCACAGATAATTGGGACCCCATTCTGGTAAATATATGCACAGCTGCATTACCAGAAAAATCGTCACTTTTGTGGGAGCAATCGCTCTCATCGCGAAGAAAGTGCCCAACGTGGCAGCAAATGAAAGAATTTCTTACTACCTAATACGAAATTGCAGAAAGGGTAGATAAAGAACTAGTCAGAACGAAAAACGTTCAAAACGACCTCAATAGAAGCTTCAATAGACCCCAAGCAAGTAGCAACAATAATTCAAATAGAAGCTTTTTTAAAAATCAATCGTTCACATCCGAACAATATAATCAAACGTCATGCGAACTTTTTAGAGGAGGTCACAAACTAAAATTATGCGAAAAATTCAAAAAAATGAATGTCAGCGATCGAAACAATTTCGTAAGAACGAAAAAATTATGTACCAACTGTCTGTCAAATGCGCATATGCTTAAAGATTGTGAAAGCAAATTTAATTGTGTTTACTTCCATAAAAGACATCATTCAATGTTACATATAACAAATTTTTCCAGCTCACCCCCAAAAAAGTGCGAACGTAAAACGAGCAAGAGGATTAGTTGCCACAACAAATTCTGAAAACTGCCAAGAAGCACCATGCTGCTAAAAGGCGTTGAAACCCCAAACGCTACACAGCGAAAATCACAGTAGGGTACTATTACCCACAGCAGTTGTCTCCATCGAACACCGAGGAGAACTGTTTAAACTCAGAGCCTTAATAGACCAAGGATCACAACGATCATTTATAGCGTCTAAGGCACATATAGGCTACAGTTGCCAACAAAACTGGCCAATTTTGAAATCACGGGAATAGGCGGAAGAGTTGTTCAAAACTCAAATAAAATCTGCCCCATCACCCTCTTTTCCCCCAAAGCGGATAAGCGCATACAAGCAGAAGCTATTGTCTTACCGCAATTAACCAATATGTTATTCAGCTATCATATAAATAGCAAGCATTGGCAGAAGGTTTCACACCTAAAGCTAGCAGACCCAAACTGCAACCCCCCCCAAATTCCGGAAATAACCACAGATAATACTCGAAGGTATTGAGAAAATAACAAATACACTTCTGGCGCAAAATACCATTTTCGGATGAGTCCTAAGTGGACTAGTTGCGGAACCAGTTACAACATTAACAACTCAAATTGAGGAAGTCTCAAACGAGTACCTCAATTCACATTTGAAAAAATTTTGGGGAAATTAGAAGAACTCCCCTCCCTTTCAGTCACAAGCCCGGAAGATCAGTATTGCGAGGATTTTTACAAAGCCACAACTACCAGATCAGAAAATGGTCGGTACGTCGTACGACTAACACATAAGCAACAATTTCCTAACACACTCGCCTTAGGTCACTCTCGCACCTCTGCAATTCAGCAGTTTCTAAGTATGGAAAGAAACCTACTTAAAAAAGGCGAACTCAAATCTGAATATGATGGTGTATTAGAAGAATACTTCCATTTGGATCATATGGAGGAAGTAAACCCAGGGGAGAAAATCGTCAACGGCAAATACTACTCCTTTTACCTGCCACATCACGCAGTAGTAAAGCCAGATAAAAGAACAACAAAAGTAAGAGTTGCCTTTAATGCCTCGAAAACCACTAGTTCGGGGAATTCCCTAAATGATATCTTATTTACGGGACCCACACTCCAACCAGATTTAATGCTTCTGATATTAATTTGGCGTATATACAAATACGTATTCAATGGGGACGTTGAAAAAATGTATCGGCAGATAGGGGTACATAAAGACGACCAAGATTTTCAACGTATTATATTCCGAAGATGCCCCACCAGTCCTTTACGCAACTTCAAATTAAAAACAGTTACATTTGGCGTTAACCGTGCACCATATTTAGCCATTCGAACTCTCCACGAATTGGCAGACAACACAAAGTCAGAATTTCCTCTGGCAACTGAAGTCTTGAAAACTCAAACGTATGTAGACGATATTCTGCCTGGAAGTCACACCCTTCCACAAGCATACGAGGCCTTATCACAGGTGATAAAAGCCCTCAAATCCGGAGGATTTCCGTTAAAAAAGATTACGGCAAATCACCCAAATATACTTAAAAATATTCCAAACGAATCGTTGGACACTAATTTCTTTATATTCGAAATGGAAAGTACAACAGAAACTCTAGGCATCCAATGGAATGCGATATCGGACCAGTTCTCATACACGACGGAGTCCATATCCGCATTATCAGCTATAACGAGAAGACAGATTTTATCCTCGGTGGCAAAACTTTTCGACCCCGCAGGATGGCTTTCGAAAATCTTAATACAAGAATTATGGCTAGATGGAACCGACTGGGACGAACAAGTGAAACCTCTTCGCTTAGAAAAATGGTCCCAGTTCGCAAACAATCTGAATGACATTTCTCAGATTCAAATTCCACGATGGGTAAATTACTCTCCCGATCACAAAGTTGAATTACACACAAGCCACTTATTAGTAGCAAAAGCAAAGGTGGCACCTTTAAAAACTATAAGTCTCCCACGACTTGAGTTATGTGGCGCACTACTACTTTCAAAATTAGTAGCCATGGTGCAAATGCATTTAAATATAACAAAATGCAAGCTATATATGTGGTCCGATTCAGAAATTGTACTAGCCTGGTTGGAAAAACCACCACATGCATGGAAGACGTATATTTCTAACCGAACATCTCAAATACTTGACCTAGTGGGATCAGCCACTTGGCGTCACGTAGCCAGTGCTGACAATCCTGCCGATCTAGGTACAAGAGGGTGCAAGCCACTGTACCTTGCCACTACCATCCTCTGGTGGAATGGCCCCCGATGGTTGATAGAATCTCCTGATTCTTGGCCACAATCCCCTATGCGCAGCATGATTGCACCGGAAGGTCGAAAAATCGTCATCTTTCACATATTATTGGATGATGCCGACATCCTTGAACGATTTTCCTCGTTTCCAAAAGCGCTCAGAGTAGTTGTTTATAAATTTATAGAACAACTCAAAGGCAAAGTTAAGGGATCACATAATTTCCCATGCAACACAATGACGCACCTACAGTTACAAAAGGCAAAGGTCGCACTAATAACATATACACAAGCGCGCTATTTCAGCCGCGATATATCACTACTAACGCTGCAATTTCGCTCTGCTTTTCATCACAACAGGTGTTGATTTTGCTGGGATTTTCCAGGCAAAGTCGCCTATGTTAAGGTTTCCCACTCTCATGAAAGGCTTTGTGGCTGTCTTTGTATGCTTCACGACAAAGGCAGTACATCTTGAGCTATGTAGTAATCTGACGCCGGAGGCTTTTCTCGCGGCATTTGCTCGCTTCGTCGCTCGACGTGGCTACCCTTCAAAAATTATGAGCGATAATGGCAAAACCTTTATTGGAGCTCAACGAGCCACAGAAAAGCAATTTGGGGATTTTTTAAAACAAGTGTCACCTGACATCGTACAAAAGTACGCCCCTCAACGTATCAATTGACAATTTATATCCCCAAGCGCTCCTCATATGGGTGGTTTATGGGAATCAGCTGTAAAAAGCTTCAAATGCCATTTCAAACGGGTAGCTGGAAATTATAAATTCAGCTACGAAGAGTTCACGACGTTATTAAATCGAATTGAATCCGTTCTCAATTCACGGCCACCCACAGTACTATCGCAAGACCCCTCAGATCTCACCGCATTAACTCCAGGGCATTTTCTAAAAGGAGCACCCATCCTGGCCATTCCGGAGCCAGGCGTGGAGTCGCTATCCCTATTAAATCGATGGGAACGAATTAAAATTCTCCCTCATTATTTCAACCACCGACGGAAGGACGAGTACATAAAGGATCTCCACAGAAGATACCGTTGGAGGACTCCTGAACAAGCGCCTAAACTTGTAGACTGCGTCCTCATTCATGATGATTGTCTCCCCCCTACATTTTATGGCTCCCCGACGGTCACATACGCGTGGTGGATCTTCGTACGCAAAACGGAACACTAACCAGACCGCTCGTGAAGCTGTGCTTTTTACCAACCACCGACGACCGCGAATCCGAAAATCGAAAAAACCAAACCGATAAAGTCGCCATATAGTACAGTCACCCAATTTAACGCTAAAACGAGAAGTCCGCCAATAACAAACCGCTAAAAAATAATAAACCGTTCGAATTAAGACGCCGTATAAAATAACCAAGAATCTTAGCCAAAAAATTGTCGATCAATACGACGGGCACGTTCATGCCACACATCGTGGCACGTTCACCATGTCTGCTTATCTGATAGCAATTTATAATCACTAATCTTCTCTATACAGATTATCATGGATATAGCCAGACGCAAATCCGTCAACCGCTCGCGCGGCTACGAAAGTGCCACGCAACAGGCCTACACCAGCGCCCCGGACGGTAGTTGCAACAGCATCGGCCGCTGCACCGGCAACCACGCCAGCAACCGCACCGGCAACAACCCCCACCTGTACCGGCAACCGGGCCTGCAGCGGCCCTTCTCTCCGCATCTCGTGGTGGCACGCGACCACCACCAAACCCATCACAGATTTCAGCGACCCTAAGGTGCCCCACCTGTCGACGCTCGCATCGCCTGCATCATTGTGGGATATTTAGGGGTATGCGACCCATGCAACGGCAACAAGTTGCACAGGCACACGGGCATTGTCATAACTGCCTGCCACCTACACATAAGACTCCGGAGTGTGACTCACGAGGGTTGTGCCAAATATGCCAAAAGCCGCATCACACGCTGCTACATCGCAGCGCAGCACGCGAGATGAATCGGCCACCCATCCATCGCGGCCGCATACCCCGATTCCAACCCACAGCTCGTGCCGCACACCCGCGGAGCGGAACATCATTGCGGCGTCGACAGCCTGGGCCATCTCGTCGATCTACAGGGCTGAGCACCGCCTCCTAGGCCAAACAGTCGTTTAGGGAGCCCGGGATGGCTAAATGAGCACCTGACCCCCCTCTTAATATAATACTATTACACCCCACACATATACACACCATACTCAACACGACTACACTATCTTTATCATCCACATCATACTCCACACATCTACACCATATTCATCATCCACACCTCATACTGAACACACCTGCATCATACACACCACACCCGAGGACACCGGACACAATGAACAAAAGAGACTGACGGACGGCGCCGAGCCCCTTTCTCTATCAATCCGTGCGCCTATACGTACATATTTAATAATCGCTAGATCGCTTACAACCGTGTCAAAGGTAAGTGCCGGTAATTTGTCTTGTGAGTGTCACATATTTTTCTAAGGGGAATAAACAAGAAGAAAATTCCTGAGGCCCAAGCGGATATTTCCGAAAAGGGGTTGTACACGTCCAACACTTTTCCAACAAAGCCATCATATAAAACAAAAATTGAAGCAGTTGAAGCTAATTACCAAGATTTGGATCGAAAAACTTCCATATTCATGAGAAAAGTTGAAAACCTCAGAAGAAAAGGCTTAGACTTTTTATTCACAGACAATCAAAATCTAAAAAGCAAATTAGATTTTAATGTAGAAATTGAAATCTTATTCGAAGAAATTTGTGACGAATACTACGAAGAGCTTAAACACTTAAAGAAAAAGCTACAAAAGGAAGAGCCTAAAATTTCTTATCGCCATAACTTTGAAGAAAGAAAAATAATTAAAATTCCAACATTTTATGGCGATATTAAGGAATGGACCAAATTTTACAACGTGTTCAAAGTTATGGTACGTGACAACGAGCAGATGAAGAACACAGAGAAAATGCTGCGCCTTCGTCAATGCTTAAAAGGCGAAGCTGCACGAGTAATACAGCATTTTCAAATTTAGTCGAAAAAATATGAAGCTGCATGGAGTCTACTTAAAAAAAAGTTTGACAATCAGCCAACTCTGTTCATCGTACCCAAATTATCTACAACTGCGAAGAAACTAACTAATGCAGTGCCAAAGATTGAAGACGAAAAACTTATAAAAATTCTATTACTCCCTCTATCTTCTGTTGAGGAAAATACAGCAGAAGTAATAGCGGAAAACAGAAAGGAAAATGAAGTTGAAGAACTTCGTAATCCTTCAAAAACTGAAGGAAAAATAATAACGGTTCGATTACTTCCTCTATCTTCTGTTGAGGAAAAAACAACAAAAATAATAGAGGAAGATAAAAAGGAAAATGAAATTGAAGAAGAATTCTTTGAAGAATTACACAAACCTTCAAAAACTGAGGAAAAACAAACTCAGTTGGTAACTCTTCTGGCAGGCTCACATTTTGAAGAAATGTGGGAAAGTGCAGTCCAGGATATATCGATTGAAGGTGAAGACGAAGCTAAAGAAATGGACCACATTTTGGAACATGATGTGGATATAGACATGACAGCAGAAAAAGCAGAACTGAACCCAAAAGCCAAGATGAAGAAAAGGATGAGATGTTCGCCGACAAAACAAGTACAACAATCACCGAAGGACGGAGCAGAGTATACAAAGATGCAAACAAAGAAACGTAAAATCAAAGGTACACAATCGTCGGACGTAAAAGTAGAAAAGCCGACAGGACAAGAATTTGAGGAAATAGTTAGGTGAAAACTATCACTGATACAACACAGGAAGGCGCATAGTCATCGTGATCGTCGCTTAGTTCACGACCATGACAGGATCGCAAGCTGTTGTCACCTTTCTAGCAGACACATTTGGCTTCGGGCAGAATGTTCAAAATTGAACATTTCGTTATATAAGATAAGAAATATCATATACGTACATATCCATATACAGTCCACTAATTTTAAATAATCATTTCTTTCCCTCGGCAATATGTTCAAATATCATTGAACATGCTTACTTATCAGCAAAGCCGATATTCTACTAAATGTAAATATATTTTTATATATTAATATACATACATTCATACATATATACATAATGTATTTGGCAGGAGTGGAGGATGCGGTATAACAGCCAGCCAAGCCGATGAAACTCCTGTGACAGAGGCGAATAGTTACCGCCTCTCTAATATAAGTGACCAATCCAAACCCAGGCGCGACGGACTCACAATGAGCGGCTTCCTGGTCAGCGTCTGTACACCATGTGAGGTGCGGCTGCGAACATTACCGGTCCATACCGGGGCGCACTGGGAGTCCCACGAAGCACCGTCAGCTGTTTCCCACTGATGGTGTGAAAAGGGTGATGTGAGCATGCTCCTCCGAAGTGTCAGCCACGATGTGTATCAGTAACCATCCCCTTCGGGCCTTGGTCAGGAAGTGTCCATTGGGCGCAGAAGTAGTAGTCTGCGTTGCTCCGGGCGAGCGCCGGTTCGTCCGCGTATTCCGGGACCGGTAAAGCGAAGGACAGGCCTTAGGGAACTGGGGTAGGGGCACCGTCCCCGAGGGTACACCCGTTCCTGTCTATTTCGGACCGCCCCCCTACACACGATGCGCTGGTAAAACTGACTTATGGAGAAAGTAATGGATAAAAAAATTAACAACGACAACAACAAAAGCAGCAACAAAAATGTGGAGTACCCAGAGATGGATCCCTTTAAGAAGGCTTCGCGATTGGCCAGATCGCCTGTAAAAGTGCTATCGGTGGATAGACCTGTGCGAGCCAAATCTTCACCACCGGCGCTGTAGGAAAACATGCCGTCATTAATGGGAAGATTAGGCAAACGAGATCACATGACCGAGTTAGGAGAGATGATACAGAAGTTAACTGTTATGATGCACCCACCACAGCGCTCCATCAACAACCCCATGCGGGAGCTACTTAGTTCTATCGCAAAGCTCCACGCATGTGCCAAGGAGGAGCACGCCCGACTGGGTGAATTAAAGTGTAATGTGCCAAGCCATACAAAGGTTGTTGAAATAACACCTAAAAGGCAATGTGACGGCAAGCAAATGGGGAGAAGAACGCCCCAAAAAAAAAAACCAAAACCGCCCATGAAGTGCTATCGATGAGAACGGTAGTCGATCGGACAAATGAGGACAAAGGTAGCCATCCTAAAGATGCTATAGCGAAAGCAGCTATAGGCGAAGAATGGGTCACGGTTCAGAGTAGGACACAGAAAAAAAAGGTTAAGAAGAATGCAAACACGACTCAACGTCTGCGACCTGATGCTATCGTGATTGCAAAAGTTGGTGAAATGACATACGCAGACATACTTCGAACAGTCAAAACAAATGGGACACTGCAAGAACTTGGAAAAAATGTGACGAGAGTAAAAAAGACAGCCAAGGGAGAGATTCTACTTGAACTAAAGAAGGAGCAAACAGGAAGCACTGAAGGATACAAAGAAGAGATAAGCAGAATATTGGGCGACCAGGCGCAAATCAAAACATTGAAGCAAGAAACCACAGTGGAGTTGCGGGACTTAGACGATATTACCACAAAAGATGATATAGCGGAAGCAATACGATCCGAAATTAAAGAACTTGGCCTCTTCAGTGTATCGGCAATTAAAACCATCAGAGCGGCCTACGCGGGCACCCAGATAGCAGTGATAAGTCTTCCTGCGCAAGAAGCAAAATATCTGCTACAGGCCCAGAAGATTAAGATCGGCTGGACAATATGCAGGATACGGGAGAAAGCTCAACTGAAGAAGTGCTTTAGGTGTCTTGAATATGGACATGTGGCGAAGGTGTTCAGCAACTTGGAAGACGGGAGCAAGTGCTGTATTAAGTGCGGAGAAGAAAGTGACTTTGCGAAATCCTGCACTAATAACCCTTTCTGCATTGCGTGCAAAAAGAATGGAAAAGCGAACACCTAACACCAATAGGGAGCCCATTTACATAGCAGCGTGCAGTAAAAACATAAGGTGAAGATCCTGCAAATAAACCTGAACCACTGTGAGGCGGCTCAGGAGCTATTAACGCAAACGGTACACGAATACAGTATTGACGTAGCAATAATTTGTGAACAATACAAAAACAAAACGACTGACAAGTGGATCTCAGATACCACAAAAAAAGGTAGCAATATGGGCATGTGGAGACAAAATGTTCCAGCACAAACCATTAACTGAAAGGGCTTACTACGCCAGAGCGAAAATATATGGGATCAACTTCTACAGCTGTTATATACCGCCAAGTATCTCACTTAACGAATATGAAAAAATACTTGATGAACTTGTGAAGGATGCAATGACAACTACCCAAAACATAATTGCGGGGGACTTCAATGCCTGGGCGATCGAATGGGGAAGCAAAGCTACTAACCCGAGAGGAAGGGCACTGCTTAAAGCTTTCGCGGTGCTAGACGCTGTCCTGTTGAATACAGGAACAAAGAACACCTTCGAAAAGAATGGACGTGGCTCCATTATTGACGTATCCTTTGCTAGCAGAGGATTAATCCGATCAACTGACTGGCGGGTAAGCGACATATATACCCAGAGTGACCATCAGGCTATATTAATAAATATTACTAAACCCACACAAGGGCTACGCAGTACCACTTGTCGCCAAAGAGTGCAGTCCAAAGGATGGAGGATCGAAACACTGGACGAGGAACTTTTCCAATTTATGCTGGACGATACCCTGAAGGAAGATACTGACGTAGAACTCCAGGCCAAACTGCTGGTGGAACACATATCCAAGGCCTGTGATGCGGCTATGTCCAGAAGGAAGCAACCAGCCCATAGAAAGCCGGTATACTGGTGGAACAGTGAAATTGCTTTGTTGAGAAGCGAGTGCCACAAAGCGAGGCGCCTATCTCAACGCTGCATAGGCAGCGACAATGGCACGAGGATGAGAGAAATTTTCAAAGAAAAGCGCAGGGCCCTCAAGAAAGCGATAAAGGCAAGCAAAACTTCTTCATTCAAGATGTTATGCGAAAAAGTAGATGAAAACCCATGGGGAGAGGCGTACAAGATAGTGATGGGAAGGATAGGAGGAGGCAAGGGGCAAGCACCGACCTGTCCCTCTTTGCTCTTTGTGGTAGAGACGCTATTTCCTAAGCAAAGCCAAGAAGGTGGAAACTTATCTCTCGAAAAAGCAGAGCCCACAGATGCAGCACCAGTAAATGTGCTCGAAGTGCTACAATCGGCTGAACGGTTCGGCAACTCCAAAGCACCAGGCCTGGATGGAATCCCGAACAAGGTCCTAAAACTCGCAGCGAAACATTAACCCAAACCATTCGTGGAGCTATGTACACGATGCCTACGTGACGGAATGTTCCCCAAGATATGGAAAAGGCAACGTCTAGTGCTATTGCAGAAAGCAAATAAACCAGCAGGGGAACCGAGCTCTTACCGCCCACTCTGCATGATCGACACAATGGGAAAAATGCTGGTGTGGATTATTTGTGTCCGACTAGAAAGTTACTTGGAAGGGGAGGCCTGCAGCCTATCAGATAACCAATACGACTTTTGCAAAAAACGCTCAACTGTTGACGCAATTAAGAAGCTCACAGGTATTGTGGAAAAGGCCATAGAAGGAGAAAGATGGATGTACGGCAATAAACAATACTGTGCGGTCGTAACGCTCGATGTGAAGAACGCATTTAATTCGGCGTATTGGCCCCACATACTGCGTGCGTTACAGGCGAAAAAAATACCAACTTACGACACAGACGAAGGTCCAAAAGAGTATACGGTAACTGGTGGTGTGCCACAAGGCTCCGTACTGGGTCCACTCTTATGGAATGTCCTGTATGATGGAATACTACGCCTCCCGCTGCCTAAGGAAGTACATATTATCGGATACGCCGATGATATAGCGGTAACCATAGTGGCCAAAGATCTCCACCAAATTCAGAGGATATGTAGTGAGACGGTATCAAAAATAAAACTCTGGCTAAACAGTTCAAAACTCCAACTCGCGGAACAAAAAACGGAAGCAGTGCTTATTACGAGCAGAAAAAAACTAGAGAATACCACCCTTAACATTGACGGACACAGCATTACAACACAATCAGCACTAAAGTACCTTGGTGTAATGATTGACGCGAGACTGAACTACAAAAATCACATTTAGAAAGCCTGCGAAAAAGCTGCCCGAGTAAATGCGGCCCTAACCAGAATTATGGCCAACATAGGAGGTCCAAAACAAAGTAGCAGAGCACTTTTGGCCAAGGTTAGCCAGTCAATTGTATTGTACGCCGCACCTGTATGGGGACCAGCGCTTATGCAAAAAACCTATGCAAGAATGGCACAATCAGTGTTTCGGCTAGGCGCAATCAGAACTATTAGCGCATTCCGCACGGTATCTCATGAAGCCGCTAGTATTATATCTGGGATAATGCCGCCAGATATAATGGCTCGAGAACTGAAGCGGATCTATGACAAAAGCAAAAGTATAGGCAGAAAGCTGACAACGGCAGAGCGAAAAGTGGAAAGGCAAGAAAGCATGGAGGAGTGGCAAAATCGCTGGGACACAGCAACAAAGGGAAGATGGACGCACCGCTTAATCGGGAAAGTACAAAAATGGGTGGAACGAAAGCATGGCGAGACAGACTTTTACATGACGCAGTTTCTGACAGGACACGGATGTTTCAGAGAGTACCTTCATAGGTATGGTCATGACAATGGCGTTACTTGCTCTTTCTGTGGTAACAGTAGTGAGAATGTGGAGCACATATTTTTCTACTGTCTGAGATTTACGTTAGAGCGCCAGGCCCTGGAGATAGAAGTGGCAGGCCGAGTAACACCTGATAACATAGTGAAACATATGCTGCAAAAAAGACGAGTATGGTATGCCATGGAGAGGACGACAGCTCTGATACTGCAAGAGCTGAGAATAGCCGAACACCAAAGAAGCAGTGAAGCTAGAGCCGCAAACAGCGAGCTAATGACGTGAGCCAATAGGCTAAAATGGTCCTGCGATGTAATGCCTAGCGGCGGTCCCGCAGGACCTTTCCATAAAGCTACAGATGACGGAGTTAAGGGTTTAGTACGTAGGCGTACTGTTCCGCAAGTCCAATATAGTAAGATACTTATTAGGCGTGGTCCCGTATGAGGTGCACCTTTAGCAGTACGAATCGTGCATACTGCATACAACTAAGTATCCATTTCCCCCTCCGAAGCCAAAAAAACAAAAAAAAAGAGATAACATTAAACACACACACATATATTAAATTGTACTCTTGAAAATAACCCCATGTCAAGCAGCAATAAACAATATGCTGCAATAGATACAAACACACACACATACGCATATATTTAGTTATTTAAGAAAGTTTTAAAATTTGTATATAAGCAAGAAAAATACGAAATAAAATCAGAATGAATAAGTTCTCCCTGAATAAAAGTCTTTCATTGCCCCCCACCAGAGGTAAGGATTGTAAGAAACTGTATTGAGGTATTAATAGCCTTTGAGGAAAAAAAAACTCTTATATCGTGTTTATGGATGTTGCAAAGGCATTCGATAAAGTTTGTCACAAAAAACTGCTTTCGGAATTGAAACTGATTTTACCGAGAGAGCATCATATCATCTTATTTATCAGGTCGCTACTTCCGCATTAAACAAGAAAACAAGTATTCTATTCTTAGAAAAATAAAAGCAAGAGTTCCACAAGAAAGTGTGTTGCGTTTTTATATTCTTTTCATGCATGACCTGCCAGTAAACTGCAATTATACAGCAACCACATTTGCAGCTGATATCGTGTTGCTGTTGGTAGTAGTGCACACGAGTCAACTACTAATCGCCAAAACGCTGTAAATAAGTCCTACAATGGCGAAAGAAATGGATGATAAAAATTTATAAAGCTAAGTATGTATACATTGTATTCACATACAATAAAAAAACAGAATTTTCCAATATTCATGGACGGTAAACAAATACCGTACTTTAAGACTAGGAAATAACCCTCGACCTTAAGCTACGGTGAAAAGTTCATGTATAAAACATGCGACTCAAAAATATTAATTGGTTAAATGGTAACAAATCATTAAAAATAAGTTACTGGGGATGTGCTAACGCAAACAATAAGAAAGTTATTCAACATTTTCAAAACAAAGTACTAAGACAAATTGTCATAGCGCCTTAGAATTGTATTGGTGTTAATATAAAGCGTGATCTAGATGTAAACTCGGTAAGCGCAGAAATATTAAAAAATCCAGCAGCACTTAATGCAAGATTGCTATAGTATTGCAAGGAAGAAATAGACATATTAGGCGCAAATTCGTGTTATGTCAGACAATTTTGCTCTTATACTGATTTTGGCTAGAGGATCATCCACCGGAGTGAAAGCTTAATATTTTTCTTACCACAAATCCCAATTTGCGTTCCTTTATGGGTTGGTTAAAAAATTCGAATGTTTTTTCCCTTTAAGAAAGACTCTCTAAGTATGAGCTCTTAATTGTACGTTGCAGATCCTCTGCCATCTCGTTCTTGCTTTTTTGCCAAGGAACATAAACAAAATGTGTCCGGAAAGAAATAGGACTGAGTCGATTTAAAAAAATTTATTGAACTAATCTTTACAATTCTTTAAAAACTTTCAAAATAGGCAACATTGAATCCATTCTACGGAATAGCCTTGAGAACCAAGATGCACGCTGCTTGGATCCCTTCTGTAGTCTCACGATGCTTGTCTTTTATCGGAATCATACTCAAAGAGGCATGACTCATCACCTGTGATTCTTCTTCTTCTTTACTGGTCTAGACACCGCTTACGCGATTATAGCCGAGTTAACAACAGCGCACCAGTCGTTTCTTATTTAGCAAGCTGGCGTCAGTTGAATATTCCAAGCGAGGCCAGGTCCTTCTCCACCTAGTCCTTCCAACGGAGTTGAGGTCTTCCCCCCCGCGCGTACTGCGTCGAATACTTTCAAAGCTGGAGTGTTTTCGTCCATTCGAACAACATGTCCTAGCCAGCGTACCCGCTGTTTTCTAATTCGCTGAACTATGTAGATGTCGACGTATATCTCATAAGCTCATCGTTACATCGAATGAAATATTCGCCCTGGTCAACGCGCAAAGGACCATACATATTTTGCAGAACTCTTCTCTTGAAAACCCGCAACGTCGGCTCATCAGCTGTTGTCATCGTCCAAGCCTCTGCACCATATAGCAGGACGGGAATTATGAGTGACTTATTTTTGTTTACGTTTTTGTTCATTGAGAGCGAACTTTATTTCTCAATTGCCTACTAAGTCCGAAGAAGCACCTGTTGGCAAGAGTTGTCATGCCTTGGACTTCAAGGCTGACATTGTTGGTGGTGTTTATACTGGTTTTAAGATACACGAAGTTGTCAACGACTTCAAAGTTACGACTGCCAACAGTGACGTGAGAGCCAAGTCGCGAATACGACGACTGTTTGTTTGATGACAGGAAATATTTCGTCTTGCCCTCGTTCACTTCCACACCCATTTGCGTTGCTTTCTTCTTCAGTCTGGACAAAGCAGAACTAACGGCGCGGGTGTTGAGACCGCTGATATCAATATCATCGGCATACGCCAGCAGCTGTACACTCCTATAAAAGATTGTACCTGCTCGATTCAGTTCTGCAGCTCAAATAATTTTCTCCAGCAGCAGATTGAAAAAGTCGCACGATAGGGAGTCGCCTCGTCTGAAACCTCCTTTGGTATCGAACGGCTCGGAGAGATCCTTTCCGATCCTGATGGAGCCTTCGGTGTTGTCGAAAGCAGCTTTGAGATCGACGAAGAGGTGGTGTGTATCGATTCTCTTTTCACGTATTTGAATGGCTCGGTCGGCAATCCATCGGTCCCATCGCTTTGTTGTTCTTCAGGCAGGTACATCTAAAACACTGGAGACGTGATGCGGTTGGTGGTTTTTCGTTCCAGAGACAGCCAGGTGGCTTGAAGAATTTTCTTATACTAGAATCTTGTACTATAGCTAACCATATTTCGGGCTCTGGCAAAGTCAATAATCCATTTGGGGATTTTTCGTCGTGGAGGCTAAATTTACCAACTGTAGTGCCACAGATATCTTCTTTGCCAACCCTGTCGTTAAAGGAAGCCAAGCACGATTTTTATATCGTGGTGGGGGCAGCTCTTATAACTGCGCTCCAAGCGCAAGAATGAATTTTTGGTCACATCGTCCTTCTCTTCGGTTGGGGCGCAAATCAGCGGTATGTTGAAGAACTTCGTTTTGATGCGGATTGCGGCCAGACGTTCATCTACCGAGGTAAAAGACTATATTCGGTGACGGAGTCTATTTACCATTACGCATTCCACTCCAAATTTATGCTTCTTTATATGGCCACTGTAGTAAATGTCGCAAGAACCTACTCGCCTCCGTTCTATTCCCGTCCTTCGCATTTCTAGGACGGCAGATTGAGAAGTCGCGGTGATGTAAGCCTTCACTATAACGAGGACATCAACCAGCTTGTCAGCGGCACCTTCCCAATTAAGGGACCGGACATTCAAGGTGCATGCCCTCAAATCGTAGTCCTTTTTTCGTTTGTCATGTTCGTCATCAAAAGAGGGGTCTCTCATCCGAAGCTGTCATTTGGTTTTCATTGGTACCGTCTTTTACGGGTCCCAAACCCACCGCACAACCCTGTGGAGGAGATGTTTCTTAGTCAAATACCGGAAATCGTGAGCTGCTGACCCATATGTACACCCGTTCCTGTCTATTTCGGACCGCCCCCCTACACACGATGCGCTGGTAAAACTGACTTATGGAGAAAGTAATGGATAAAAAAATTAACAACGACAACAACAAAAGCAGCAACAAAAATGTGGAGTACCCAGAGATGGATCCCTTTAAAAAGGCTTCGCGATTGGCCAGATCGCCTGTAAAAGTGCTATCGGTGGATAGACCTGTGCGAGCCAAATCTTCACCACCGGCGCTGTAGGAAAACATGCCGTCATTAATGGGAAGATTAGGCAAACGAGATCACATGACCGAGTTAGGAGAGATGATACAGAAGTTAACTGTTATGATGCACCCACCACAGCGCTCCATCAACAACCCCATGCGGGAGCTACTTAGTTCTATCGCAAAGCTCCACGCATGTGCCAAGGAGGAGCACGCCCGACTGGGTGAATTAAAGGGTAATGTGCCAAGCCATACAAAGGTTGTTGAAATAACACCTAAAAGGCAATGTGACGGCAAGCAAATGGGGAGAAGAACGCCCCCAAAAAAAAAACCAAAACCGCCCATGAAGTGCTATCGATGAGAACGGTAGTCGATCGGACAAATGAGGACAAAGGTAGCCATCCTAAGGATGCTATAGCGAAAGCAGCTATAGGCGAAGAATGGGTCACGGTTCAGAGTAGGACACAGAAAAAAAAGGTTAAGAAGAATGCAAACACGACTCAACGTCTCCGACCTGATGCTATCGTGATTGCAAAAGTTGGTGAAATGACATACGCAGACATACTTCGAACAGTCAAAACAAATGGGACACTGCAAGAACTTGGAAAAAATGTGACGAGAGTAAAAAAGACAGCCAAGGGAGAGATTCTACTTGAACTAAAGAAGGAGCAAACAGGAAGCACTGAAGGATACAAAGAAGAGATAAGCAGAATATTGGGCGACCAGGCGCAAATCAAAACATTGAAGCAAGAAACCACAGTGGAGTTGCGGGACTTAGACGATATTACCACAAAAGATGACATAGCGGAAGCAATACGATCCGAAATTAAAAAACTTGGCCTCTTCAGTGTATCGGCAATTAAAACCATCAGAGCGGCCTACGCGGGCACCCAGATAGCAGTGATAAGTCTTCCTGCGCAAGAAGCAAAATATCTGCTACAGGCCCAGAAGATTAAGATCGGCTGGACAATATGCAGGATACGGGAGAAAGCTCAACTGAAGAAGTGCTTTAGGTGTCTTGAATATGGACATGTGGCGAAGGTGTTCAGCAACTTGGAAGACGGGAGCAAGTGCTGTATTAAGTGCGGAGAAGAAAGTGACTTTGCGAAATCCTGCACTAATAACCCTTTCTGCATTGCGTGCAAAAAGAATGGAAAAGCGAACACCTAACACCAATAGGGAGCCCATTTACATAGCAGCGTGCAGTAAAAACATAAGGTGAAGATCCTGCAAATAAACCTGAACCACTGTGAGGCGGCTCAGGAGCTATTAACGCAAACGGTACACGAATACAGTATTGACGTAGCAATAATTTGTGAACAATACAAAAACAAAACGACTGACAAGTGGATCTCAGATACCACAAAAAAAGGTAGCAATATGGGCATGTGGAGACAAAATGTTCCAGCACAAACCATTAACTGAAAGGGCTTACTACGCCAGAGCGAAAATATATGGGATCAACTTCTACAGCTGTTATATACCGCCAAGTATCTCACTTGACGAATATGAAAAAATACTTGATGAACTTGTGAAGGATGCAATGACAACTACCCAAAACATAATTGCGGGGGACTTCAATGCCTGGGCGATCGAATGGGGAAGCAAAGCTACTAACCCGAGAGGAAGGGCACTGCTTAAAGCTTTCGCGGTGCTAGACGCTGTCCTGTTGAATACAGGAACAAAGAACACCTTCGAAAAGAATGGACGTGGCTCCATTATTGACGTATCCTTTGCTAGCAGAGGATTAATCCGATCAACTGACTGGCGGGTAAGCGACATATATACCCAGAGTGACCATCAGGCTATATTAATAAATATTACTAAACCCACACAAGGGCTACGCAGTACCACTTGTCGCCAAAGAGTGCAGTCCAAAGGATGGAGGATCGAAACACTGGACGAGGAACTTTTCCAATTTATGCTGGACGATACCCTGAAGGAAGATACTGACGTAGAACTCCAGGCCAAACTGCTGGTGGAACACATATCCAAGGCCTGTGATGCGGCTATGTCCAGAAGGAAGCAAACAGCCCATAGAAAGCCGGTATACTGGTGGAACAGTGAAATTGCTTTGTTGAGAAGCGAGTGCCACAAAGCGAGGCGCCTATCTCAACGCTGCATAGGCAGCGACAATGGCACGAGGATGAGAGAAATTTTCAAAGAAAAGCGCAGGGCCCTCAAGAAAGCGATAAAGGCAAGCAAAACTTCTTCATTCAAGATGTTATGCGAAAAAGTAGATGAAAACCCATGGGGAGAGGCGTACAAGATAGTGATGGGAAGGATAGGAGGAGGCAAGGGGCAAGCACCGACCTGTCCCTCTTTGCTCTTTGTGGTAGAGACGCTATTTCCTAAGCAAAGCCAAGAAGGTGGAAACTTATCTCTCGAAAAAGCAGAGCCCACAGATGCAGCACCAGTAAATGTACTCGAAGTGCTACAATCGGCTGAACGGTTCGGCAACTCCAAAGCACCAGGCCTGGATGGAATCCCGAACAAGGTCCTAAAACTCGCAGCGAAACATAAACCCAAACCATTCGTGGAGCTATGTACACGATGCCTACGTGACGGAATGTTCCCCAAGATATGGAAAAGGCAACGTCTAGTGCTATTGCAGAAAGCAAATAAACCAGCAGGGGAACCGAGCTCTTACCGCCCACTCTGCATGATCGACACAATGGGAAAAATGCTGGTGTGGATTATTTGTGTCCGACTAGAAAGTTACTTGGAAGGGGAGGCCTGCAGCCTATCAGATAACCAATACGACTTTTGCAAAAAACGCTCAACTGTTGACGCAATTAAGAAGCTCACAGGTATTGTGGAAAAGGCCATAGAAGGAGAAAGATGGATGTACGGCAATAAACAATACTGTGCGGTCGTAACGCTCGATGTGAAGAACGCATTTAATTCGGCGTATTGGCCCCACATACTGCGTGCGTTACAGGCGAAAAAAATACCAACTTACGACACAGACGAAGGTCCAAAAGAGTATACGGTAACTGGTGGTGTGCCACAAGGCTCCGTACTGGGTCCACTCTTATGGAATGTCCTGTATGATGGAATACTACGCCTCCCGCTGCCTAAGGAAGTACATATTATCGGATACGCCGATGATATAGCGGTAACCATAGTGGCCAAAGATCTCCACCAAATTCAGAGGATATGTAGTGAGACGGTATCAAAAATAAAACTCTGGCTAAACAGTTCAAAACTCCAACTCGCGGAACAAAAAACGGAAGCAGTGCTTATTACGAGCAGAAAAAAACTAGAGAATACCACCCTTAACATTGACGGACACAGCATTACAACACAATCAGCACTAAAGTACCTTGGTGTAATGATTGACGCGAGACTGAACTACAAAACTCACATTTAGAAAGCCTGCGAAAAAGCTGCCCGAGTAAATGCGGCCCTAACCAGAATTATGGCCAACATAGGAGGTCCAAAACAAAGTAGCAGAGCACTTTTGGCCAAGGTTAGCCAGTCAATTGTATTGTACGCCGCACCTGTATGGGGACCAGCGCTTATGCAAAAAACCTATGCAAGAATGGCACAATCAGTGTTTCGGCTAGGCGCAATCAGAACTATTAGCGCATTCCGCACGGTATCTCATGAAGCCGCTAGTATTATATCTGGGATAATGCCGCCAGATATAATGGCTCGAGAACTGAAGCGGATCTATGACAAAAGCAAAAGTATAGGCAGAAAGCTGACAACGGCAGAGCGAAAAGTGGAAAGGCAAGAAAGCATGGAGGAGTGGCAAAATCGCTGGGACACAGCAACAAAGGGAAGATGGACGCACCGCTTAATCGGGAAAGTACAAAAATGGGTGGAACGAAAGCATGGCGAGACAGACTTTTACATGACGCAGTTTCTGACAGGACACGGATGTTTCAGAGAGTACCTTCATAGGTATGGTCATGACAATGGCGTTACTTGCTCTTTCTGTGGTAACAGTAGTGAGAATGTGGAGCACATATTTTTCTACTGTCTGAGATTTACGTTAGAGCGCCAGGCCCTGGAGATAGAAGTGGCAGGCCGAGTAACACCTGATAACATAGTGAAACATATGCTGCAAAAAAGACGAGTATGGTATGCCATGGAGAGGACGACAGCTCTGATACTGCAAGAGCTGAGAATAGCCGAACACCAAAGAAGCAGTGAAGCTAGAGCCGCAAACAGCGAGCTAATGACGTGAGCCAATAGGCTAAAATGGTCCTGCGATGTAATGCCTAGCGGCGGTCCCGCAGGACCTTTCCATAAAGCTACAGATGACGGAGTTAAGGGTTTAGTACGTAGGCGTACTGTTCCGCAAGTCCAATATAGTAAGATACTTATTAGGCGTGGTCCCGTATGAGGTGCACCTTTAGCAGTACGAATCGTGCATACTGCATACAACTAAGTATCCATTTCCCCCTCCGAAGCCAAAAAAACAAAAAAAAAGAGATAACATTAAACACACACACATATATTAAATTGTACTCTTGAAAATAACCCCATGTCAAGCAGCAATAAACAATATGCTGCAATAGATACAAACACACACACATACGCATATATTTAGTTATTTAAGAAAGTTTTAAAATTTGTATATAAGCAAGAAAAATACGAAATAAAATCAGAATGAATAAGTTCTCCCTGAATAAAAGTCTTTCATTGCCCCCCACCAGAGGTAAGGATTGTAAGAAACTGTATTGAGGTATTAATAGCCTTTGAGGAAAAAAAAACTCTTACATCGTGTTTATGGATGTTGCAAAGGCATTCGATAAAGTTTGTCACAAAAAACTGCTTTCGGAATTGAAACTGATTTTACCGAGAGAGCATCATATCATCTTATTTATCAGGTCGCTACTTCCGCATTAAACAAGAAAACAAGTATTCTATTCTTAGAAAAATAAAAGCAAGAGTTCCACAAGAAAGTGTGTTGCGTTTTTATATTCTTTTCATGCATGACCTGCCAGTAAACTGCAATTATACAGCAACCACATTTGCAGCTGATATCGCGTTGCTGTTGGTAGTAGTGCACACGAGTCAACTACTAATCGCCAAAACGCTGTAAATAAGTCCTACAATGGCGAAAGAAATGGATGATAAAAATTTATAAAGCTAAGTATGTATACATTGTATTCACATACAATAAAAAAACAGAATTTTCCAATATTCATGGACGGTAAACAAATACCGTACTTTAAGACTAGGAAATAACCCTCGACCTTAAGCTACGGTGAAAAGTTCATGTATAAAACATGCGACTCAAAAATATTAATTGGTTAAATGGTAACAAATCATTAAAAATAAGTTACTGGGGATGTGCTAACGCAAACAATAAGAAAGTTATTCAACATTTTCAAAACAAAGTACTAAGACAAATTGTCATAGCGCCTTAGAATTGTATTGGTGTTAATATAAAGCGTGATCTAGATGTAAACTCGGTAAGCGCAGAAATATTAAAAAATCCAGCAGCACTTAATGCAAGATTGCTATAGTATTGCAAAGAAGAAATAGACATGTTAGGCGCAAATTCGTGTTATGTCAGACAATTTTGCTCTTATACTGATTTTGGCTAGAGGATCATCCACCGGAGTGAAAGCTTAATATTTTTCTTACCACAAATCCCAATTTGCGTTCCTTTATGGGTTGGTTAAAAAATTCGAATGTTTTTTCCCTTTAAGAAAGACTCTCTAAGTATGAGCTCTTAATTGTACGTTGCAGATCCTCTGCCATCTCGTTCTTGCTTTTTTGCCAAGGAACATAAACAAAATGTGTCCGGAAAGAAATAGGACTGAGTCGATTTAAAAAAATTTATTGAACTAATCTTTACAATTCTTTAAAAACTTTCAAAATAGGCAACATTGAAGGCATTCTACGGAATAGCCTTGAGAACCAAGATGCACGCTGCTTGGATCCCTTCTGTAGTCTCACGATGCTTGTCTTTTATCGGAATCATACTCAAAGAGGCATGACTCATCACCTGTGATTCTTCTTCTTCTTTACTGGTCTAGACACCGCTTACGCGATTATAGCCGAGTTAACAACAGCGCACCAGTCGTTTCTTATTTAGCAAGCTGGCGTCAGTTGAATATTCCAAGCGAGGCCAGGTCCTTCTCCACCTAGTCCTTCCAACGGAGTTGAGGTCTTCCCCCCCGCGCGTACTGCGTCGAATACTTTCAAAGCTGGAGTGTTTTCGTCCATTCGAACAACATGTCCTAGCCAGCGTACCCGCTGTTTTCTAATTCGCTGAACTATGTAGATGTCGACGTATATCTCATAAGCTCATCGTTACATCGAATGAAATATTCGCCCTGGTCAACGCGCAAAGGACCATACATATTTTGCAGAACTCTTCTCTTGAAAACCCGCAACGTCGGCTCATCAGCTGTTGTCATCGTCCAAGCCTCTGCACCATATAGCAGGACGGGAATTATGAGTGACTTATTTTTGTTTACGTTTTTGTTCATTGAGAGCGAACTTTATTTCTCAATTGCCTACTAAGTCCGAAGAAGCACCTGTTGGCAAGAGTTGTCATGCCTTGGACTTCAAGGCTGACATTGTTGGTGGTGTTTATACTGGTTTTAAGATACACGAAGTTGTCAACGACTTCAAAGTTACGACTGCCAACAGTGACGTGAGAGCCAAGTCGCGAATACGACGACTGTTTGTTTGATGACAGGAAATATTTCGTCTTGCCCTCGTTCACTTCCACACCCATTTGCGTTGCTTTCTTCTTCAGTCTGGACAAAGCAGAACTAACGGCGCGGGTGTTGAGACCGCTGATATCAATATCATCGGCATACGCCAGCAGCTGTACACTCCTATAAAAGATTGTACCTGCTCGATTCAGTTCTGCAGCTCAAATAATTTTCTCCAGCAGCAGATTGAAAAAGTCGCACGATAGGGAGTCGCCTCGTCTGAAACCTCCTTTGGTATCGAACGGCTCGGAGAGATCCTTTCCGATCCTGATGGAGCCTTCGGTGTTGTCGAAAGCAGCTTTGAGATCGACGAAGAGGTGGTGTGTATCGATTCTCTTTTCACGTATTTGAATGGCTCGGTCGGCAATCCATCGGTCCCATCGCTTTGTTGTTCTTCAGGCAGGTACATCTAAAACACTGGAGACGTGATGCGGTTGGTGGTTTTTCGTTCCAGAGACAGCCAGGTGGCTTGAAGAATTTTCTTATACTAGAATCTTGTACTATAGCTAACCATATTTCGGGCTCTGGCAAAGTCAATAATCCATTTGGGGATTTTTCGTCGTGGAGGCTAAATTTACCAACTGTAGTGCCACAGATATCTTCTTTGCCAACCCTGTCGTTAAAGGAAGCCAAGCACGATTTTTATATCGTGGTGGGGGCAGCTCTTATAACTGCGCTCCAAGCGCAAGAATGAATTTTTGGTCACATCGTCCTTCTCTTCGGTTGGGGCGCAAATCAGCGGTATGTTGAAGAACTTCGTTTTGATGCGGATTGCGGCCAGACGTTCATCTACCGAGGTAAAAGACTATATTCGGTGACGGAGTCTATTTACCATTACGCATTCCACTCCAAATTTATGCTTCTTTATATGGCCACTGTAGTAAATGTCGCAAGAACCTACTCGCCTCCGTTCTATTCCCGTCCTTCGCATTTCTAGGACGGCAGATTGAGAAGTCGCGGTGATGTAAGCCTTCACTATAACGAGGACATCAACCAGCTTGTCAGCGGCACCTTCCCAATTAAGGGACCGGACATTCAAGGTGCATGCCCTCAAATCGTAGTCCTTTTTTCGTTTGTCATGTTCGTCATCAAAAGAGGGGTCTCTCATCCGAAGCTGTCATTTGGTTTTCATTGGTACCGTCTTTTACGGGTCCCAAACCCACCGCACAACCCTGTGGAGATGTTTCTTAGTCAAATCCGGAAATCGTGAGCTGCTGACCCATATGTAAAAGAATCGTCTCTGGCCACTTCCAAGTGAATGGAGAGAACTTTCCTCCCTTGCGTGAACTTCCACACATGACTCCATCCTCCGTCACCTGTGATTACGTTAATGAAAAATTGAGGATCACTTTCATGTTCTGATTTTCTTGACGCACTTCCACTCGCTGCAATTTCTTGTCGTCAGTGAGCACTTTTGTGACCATATTCGCGCACAACTTGTGCATGTTCATGTGGCCCTTCACAATGTCAAGAACCACATCTGGGCAATTGAATTCTTAGTCGACGGTCTGAGTTCAGAACTTTGCGCACACGAGTCGCATTGTCGGTATTTGTCAAAGTCGCAGGTCTCCCAGCACGGCATTCAGCAGAAAACTCTTCCTGGCCCTCCAAAAAAAGAGGGTGCCACCGAAACACATCACTTCTTGCCAAAGCAACATTTGGGTAAGCCTGCTTGATCAAAATATTTGTCCTTGTACAACACACACACCACATTACCACACCATAGCGACTCAAACTCACACCACTGACACGCAACCTTCACCATACTCGCCACATTAAGCTTAACAACCCACTTTCTACACACATGTACACCATTCACAATCACACCATCCGATTCAGCACCCACGGGAATAAAGGAGGACCGATGAACAGATCCAGTTTTTTCAGTTCGTTTGCGACATTAACAGCGCGTCCCGCTTCTCATCCGCCATCATTAGGATCCCCACCGAATTTTAATAAACATATTCAATACCAAAACGGTGAGTGCAAATATTTCCATGGTCCTTCGAGCCTACGGAAAGGCAGATTGGTTAGAACAGTGAAGTGCAGTGACACAAATAATTGGAAAAGGTGAGTGAGAAAAAATCTATATGTATATGGTATACATATATATATGTATATATGTTTATACTTACAAAAAGAAACATATAAAACATACATATAACAACAAAAAACGGAAAAACAGTAAATTTTAATACAAAATCAATATCTGCAAAAACAACACAACAATTAAAACTTTACTAACAAAAAACGGGCAAAAGACTTAAAAAAAATCTAAAATCATTTAAATTAATATAACCAAGAACAACCAACACTGGAACAATAGAGAAGAAGCAGCTCGACAACAGGAGGAACAGCAGAAGCGATTTTTTCAAACAGAACTCGCCAAAATCCCTGAGGAATCTTACAGTGAGTGTATCCATTCCACTTTTAATTTATCATTATATACCACGGTCAAAAAAAGTATTTGATATGTAAAGACTTATGCATAAAGAAAAATATTATCAACAAAAACAAACAACTTTAGAATGATTTGGTACAAATAAAATTTCAGCTTCTATTATAGAATTTATTGTAACTACAAAAACAAACTAAATCAGAAAGTTAGTGGTATTAATATTTAAAAGCATTCAAGTGAGCAAAATTAATATTCTACATTTAAAAAAATATAGTACAATGAAAACTTAATAATAAGTAAAAATGAATATTTTGTTGTTTTTCCTCTGCGACGAATAACTTTCAAACGTCTTTTCATCGATTTCACCAAATTTTTAGTTACCTATTATCGATTTTAAGCCAATCCTCTTTCAGGACCTTCTCCACTTGATTTTTGTTGGTAAAGTGACGCTCTCTCAATTGTTTCTCCAAAATGCTCCACAAGTGCTAGGTCGGGTTGAGATCTGGACTTTGAGCAGGCGTTTTAATAACTTCAGGACAATTGTACAGCAACCGAAGCCTTGTATTGTGAGCTGAATGTTTCGGATCATTATCATGGTAATACTGATAATTTTCTTCAATTTCCAATTTCACAGCACTAAATAAAATAAAATATTTATGTAATATATGTATGTGGTCCATAGTTCCATTAATTGTTACAATATTTCCCACTGCTGCAGCCGCCATACACCCCCAACCATTATACTGCCGCCGCTATGTTTTATGGTAGAAACCATATTTCGTTCTTCCAGCTCCGTATTTCGCTTTCTGCATACTATTACTCTGCGTCACATCCAAAGAGATTAAATTTGCTTTCCTCTGCAAAAATTACGTTGAACAAAAACTCTTCACGCATATTTACATATTTTCTGGCGAATTCTAACCTCTGTAGCCGAAAATTTTATCGCGACGCGTTGCTCTTTATTTCGTTTTTCCATTTTCGTGACGAGCACTACAAACACACGTCTACTCAACTTGACGCAGCAGGCGAACAAGCTAGAGCGATGGTACATATATCAATGGAGAGGGGAGGGACGCCGGAAAAAAAGGGAATTTCAAGGTCACAGGTTTACCACAAGCGCGGCAATAAAATCAGTCTCAGTACTTAATTGTCAAACCTTGTATATGTATATGTCGATGCAACCAACGGTCAACATCATGAAGCTTATATTAAATCCGTTTACTAAAAAGGATTAGTGAAAGCTCGGCAGTAAATTCAAGTACCGACATATATATATATATGTATATTGGGGCTACATACATATATATATTATTTACCGTGTTGTTTTGCGTTATATCGGTACTTGAATTTACCGCCGAGCTTTCACTATACAACGATATAAAATGTATATATATATAAATATATATATATAAAAATTGTAATTTAAAATATATTTGTTACTTTAATAAGGATTAATTTATTAACTTAAATAAAGCATACTTTCATTGTTTATAATGGTTTCGATTATAAGTACATCCCCGCACACTTAGTAGTAGATAGTTATTTTTATTGAATTAAAAAAATGTTTACTAGAAATAATATACATGGCAAAACAACGTTTGCCGGGTCAGCTAGTATATATATATATATATGTGTATATATATATATATCTATATAGTATGCTTTATTTAAGTTAATAAATTAATCCTTATTAAAGTAACAAATATATTTTAAATTACAATTTTTGATAGCTTTCTAAATATCAAAAATAATTATTCATATTATCCTATCAATTATGGCAATTGAAAAAAAAAATTAATCTCTCAGTGTAATAGAGTGTACAATATTCTTGGTTAGTCCGTCTTTAGCCAACACAAACAAACTGGAGGGTTTTCCCACGCGAGAACATGCCACATATAGTTGTCCGTGGGAAAAGTATGGTGTTTCCAAATCTAAGACACATACAGTCAATGTCTGGCCTTGTGACTTATTGATCGTCATAGCGAATGTCAATCTAATGGGGAATTGAGTGCGTTTGAATTCAATTGGCACATCTGTACTAATCATAGGGATTCGTGGCAGCAACACATTTTCGCCTTGAAACCTGCCATTCAAGATGATGGTTTTAATGATGTTTTTCATTAATTTTTTAATGACTAACCGTGTGCCATTACACAGCCGTGATGGGTTTAAATTGCGAAGCAAAATATTCGGAGATCCAACCTTTAATTGCAAATGATGTGGTGGCATGCCTGACGAATCCAATGAATTTAAAAACTCAATTGGATAATTCACAGTCTCGTTGGTATCGCAAACTGCATCGATAGATTTGTATCTTTAAATTTAACTTATTGACTTATTGACGTCCACATTTTTAGCTGCCAAAATCGCTCTTTCTGCCAGCCACTTACGATTTGCATATTGTGTGAGTAGGTCGGGAAATATGTGATCGATGAGAGTATTTTGCGAATCGATGATTGTGCAGAAGTCCGTCTGTAATTTGATGCATCCAGTATTTTCATGTACATCAACTCTCCCATCACCAATATCTAACAGTTTTTTAGAGAAATTTTCGGCGGATGGATCCTGAAGCATTTGAACGCGCATGTTCACCGTCAGTTGTACTTTTTCAACATTACGCCATAGTCGTAATTGATTTTAAGAAAGCATTAATTTCATCAGCGTACGTTGAACGTGAAATAACGGGAAGTGTTTTCTAAAATCACCAGAAAGGAGTAACAAAGTGCCGCCAAATAGTTTATCATTGTTTTTTATATTCTTTAATTTCCTATCTAATACCTCAAGCGAATGTTTGTGTGCCATAGTGCATTCATCCCTAATAATAATTTCACATTGTTTCAGCACTATGGCCGTAGACGATTGTTTTTTTATGTTTCACACTGCATCTGGATTATTTTGAATGTTCAACGGCAGCTCAAATGCTGAATGAGCTGTTCTGCCTCCATCTAATAAAGTTGCTGCAATGCCGGAAGATGCAACGGCCAATGCGATGTCATGTTTTGATCGTATCGTATTTTGCCAGTACCACCTGGTGCATCCAAAAAAAAAGAATCCTCCTTGTCCTGCCGAAACTGCCAGTATGATGCGGTCGTAAATAATTTTTTGTTCTTCATTTAGTAGTGTCGTCCTCATCCCTACTCTCATAATTAGTGGAACTTGAAATTATGAACTATGAATAAGAATTTATTGTACTACGATTGTAATATTCGATTGCCATCTTGCAACCCTATTGCGGATGTGCGGATAGAATTTCGTCAACGATATCTCACGAACAAATCAACCGATTTTGAACCGGTTTGCGGCCATCGACGTGATTTTTCAGAGTCGAAAGCTGATTAGTCTTCAGAATTAATTGGTTTAGTCGTTTCAGAGTTATTTCAAAAAAATCGATTTTGGCGATTTCTTTCGTCGACGATTTCTCGCAAGAAAATTGATCGATTTTGACCCGGTTTGCGGTAATCGGCGTAGTTTTGTGAGGTTGAGTACTGATAAGTTTATGGAATTGATAGATATAGCCGTTTAGAAGTTATTCCCAAAAAAACACTTTAGAAAAATTTTTTTTTGCGGTTTTTTTTAAGTTTTCTAAGTGAAGTGAAAATCTTTGAAATGCATTTGGGTAGGGTTGAATCGCTTGATCCGTTCAAAAGTTATAAGTGGCTCCAATAACTTCAAAAACCAATAACTTCCCGATTTTAGAAACTTTTAATTTTCTTCGCGGAAAGTTAAAAAATTTAGGGGTGGACCACCCTTAACATTTAGGAGGATGAAAAATAGATGTTGCCCGATGCTCCACCTTAGCCGATATGCACGCTAAGATTCACGAAAATCGGTCGAGCGGTTTCTCATTGCTCTGTAAAAATCGTATTCTAGGAATCATAATAAAAAACTTTGCCGAAGGAACCATATCTCTAAAACGAATTTTGATGTCCCCCAATTTGGGTCGAACTTTTGGGTAGGGGCAAATTTTGAAAAATCCCACTTTGACCCATTTAGAGTGCTGCAATCGAGTACAAATGTATGACCGACCCCCACTAACTTTGGACGGCCGATCCACCCATGCCAGTGGCACACCCCCTGGAACTCCCCTGGGGGGTTCCCCATACAATCATTTCAAAAAATCACCATTTTTGGCCTTTACATGAAAAAATCAGCTAAATGGCTATGTGTTTTCTTTATTTTTATTTATTTATTTATAATAATATCTATTTTTTCTCTTAAGAAATTTATTTGGTCAGAACATATGTAAATGAAAAAATTAATTTAAGTGAGTTATAGAAAAGAAACTAAAAATTGTTGTTTGAAGTCTTTTTTTACTTTCAAGTCTGGGCAATTTCGCACGGCTCTCTAATGTCGTCGCCATAACAGCCTCTACATTCTCCGGTATAACCCGTTTGGAAACGCTAGCCAGCAATTGAACATGTTGTTCCGTTCCTTGTATGTGGGATGGAATTTTTGGATCATTAAACGGTGGATCATCTTGATTTAAATATTCTTTCAATGTATCATACGGAATGCTTCGCGTGAATGGTGGTTCAAATACGATATTTATATCATTCAAATTGACCATTTCCGTATAACTTGTGCAATTGAAGTTTACATCTGGTTTTTTATAAACTCTAAATTCCATTGGCTCGTCAACAACGGTTCGATAGCGTAGAATTTTTTTGATGGCACAGTCGCGCTTTTCTTTCCTATCATCAAACAACATTGATAACAAGATATTTTCCGAATACGCATAATATGAATTATCTTTAATTACTTGATTGACAATTTTGCGTAAACGAGGTTCTAGAAATCGTGACCAACCAATGAACTTGAAAAATAATGCACTGCCGTACACGACAGAGCTGTAATACTTGATATTGAAGTACATTGGCACATAACATTTAATTATAAATTCAACCAGAATTCTTAAATTTGCATCTGGATTTTCCGTTGTAACATATAGTCGAAATAATCTAGCGGCCTTGGTGAGCCACCGAGAATGTACAGTTTTCCCTGGTTTGATGTTAGCCAGATCCACCGGAACCACGCCGCTAGAAATTGCATGGGCCATGTCGTATAAGTACTTCAAATCGGTTGAAAATCCTTTTTTTTTTTGGAGCAGGGGTCATATTTTGCAACTAAATTTTCTGGAAGCCGTCCACCACCTAAAAATATATAATAATAAAATAATTAAAAATGGTTGACAATTATAATAAATGAGTAATAGCAATAATTTACCGGAAGAGTTTCACAAGTTTCGATTTGACGGCTCAGTTTTCCGGTTGCCGATCTTGGCCCAGTGCTGGTTGATTTATCCAAAGCTTCAAACAAATGCCGAAACGGAAGTTCGTTGAAGTGTAGAAGGCAAACAAACCAATGCAATGGTCTTTTTAACAGCAATTCGAATCGTCGTATAATTCCACCGTGTGGGCCAGTGGCTCACCGCCAGTGCATATTCCAATTAATGTATCCAGAGATATATTTTTATCGTTGAAAAAACCATTTAATTTGGCTGTTTTGTATTCAGCGGTTTCATGTTCCAGTCTTACGTAACCAATCAATTCAGAATTGGGTTCTCTCAAAATAACAAGATGCTCTTTTACCATCCTAGTATAATACTTTTCATCAATTTTATCTATCGTTAAAGTATCATTTTTTCTGCCATCGAATGAAAACGCTAAAAATCGGTTTCATCTAACCGTTTGCAAAGCACTTCTTGTCTGCATTTCTATTATTCTCTGCGAACTTTCAATCTATCCATGATGTGAGGTTTCCCATGCTTATCTTTAATTTTAAAATCTTGCAAAAGAGCGGTTCCCAATGCTGATGCTACTCCGTCAGGCACACCAAATCAGTCACATACCAAGGCAAAGTTAAAACAATCGTATCTCTCTGTGTATTGTGAACTTGTGCTTCTATCCATATCTTCCTGAACCGGTGGCGGTGCGTATGTTGAATCATCGGGATCTTGGTATGTTAGCATTGATGACATAGACGTTGCTCCTTGCTCTTCAGTTTCCATCATAAATGCATTCATTGTTAGTCTTCTCTGATTATGTTGATCGTGCATGAGCTCTTTGAGGCGTTCGGGAACCCAGCCGCATGCACATGGAGCTGCCTTCAAATCGCATTTACATGTTCCAATATAAAAAATTGTTTCCAGAAATTTTACATACTCTGTAAATGGTTGGATGTTGTTTCTTCTCTTGATTTGCTCTTGATACTTGTCAAGCAATTTATTCAATTTATTACATACACTTTTTTTAGCATTATTATTACAATACCAAGTTTTTCCCAAATTCCAATCAACTTATCTTTTACTTGAATAGTGAATGATTTATGGGAAAACTTTTATTGTTCTGTTTTAGCACGTTCGCTTTAGTAAAAATAATATCTCGAGATATCCAGATGGGTTGGTAAATTAAGATCAGTCAAATCAGTAGACACAACAAAAACAGTAACATCATGCTTGGGTATATGACTCATTGGGTTTTCGATAGTTGTTGATGTAGTTGCTTCATCTTGCGGTGTAGAGGATGGTGGATTTATTGAAAACTTTTTGATTTGGAATAGTAACTTCACTTATTATTTTTTTTTTTTGAAATACCATAGTGGTTATTGCCTTAGTTCTCCACACTTTCAGAGGTAATAAGAATAAAATGGCAATTTCAATTCTATTTCAAAATTTGCCCCTACCCGAAAGTTCGACTCAAATTGGGGGACATCAGAATTCGTTTCAGAGGTATGGTTCCTTCGGCAAAGTTTCTTATTTTGATCCCTAGAATATGATTTTCATACAGCAATGGGCAATTTTTTTGCCTCCCTACAAATCGACCCGGCCTAATATATATATATATGTAGGATAACATTAATTTGTATCCACTTTATTTACTCCGAGCAAAAAAACGTATATCTTAGTTTGACAATTTATTCACTTTGTGGAAAACGTTCAATAATTATAAAAAGTAAGTTTGCTTGGGTTTCTTTGTTAACGAGTACACGTCCGTTGTGTACCAAGCCTCAGTAACTGTCGCTGTCGGCGTTCATTGCTTTTCTCCGTTCGTTCATTCAGGGTGTATGTTTAGAGTTGCATGTGTGCGTAGGTCAGGTCAAGTCAGGGTTGCAATCCCACATTCGGCATTCTTGACTTATTCGTTCGGCCCGAACGAAGGTCTCCATCTCTTCAAGAATTCGGCGGTGGTGGTCGTGTAACCCTCACCCTCGCCTACCTTCTCGACCTCATACCTATCGCGTCCTAAAACCTTCGAAATCTTATATTCGAATCAATATCAATATATCAAAATATTTAGGCCTTAACTTAAGCCCGCTCCCATACTGAGTTCGCTTAATGGCGACTAATTCGTCTAGTTTGTACTTTGTTGATTCCTTCCTTTTTCTGTCAAAATTTTGTTTGTTTCCCTTTTGTATCAACGCAATATATTGTTTGGCCTGATCCCTTGTCACTTGTCAGCCTGAATCTAATTCTTTCAAGGTGGCGTTTTCTATCAACTCATTTACTTCTGTGGTACCCGAAATCCTCATCTCTATGCCAGTTAAAATTTTAAATGGAGAAAACTTGGTACTACGCATTGGTGTATTGTTAATAATTTGATGTTCCCTATTTACGTGCCAATTCCCAGGCTCTTCCCGGCACATCTTAGAAATCATCGGTACTACAATTTAGTGTATTCGTTCAACTTGTCCGTTGCCTTGTGGAACAGCTGTAGCTATTACAAAATGCTCTTTACCTTCCCTCGCACAATAATCTTTAAAGAGATTTCCCGTGAACGCAGCACATCTATCAGTTATAATACGCCGTGGATTACCAAAAACTGCGGCTTGCTTCTCGAGACGATCAACGACTGCCTCGGCTCCAGTGTTTTTGACCGGGTACAACCACACAAACTTTGAAAAAGCATCTACCGCAACAAGAATATAGTTACGCCTTCTTCGTTTGTTCCATGGGACCGACGTGATTTAAGTGAAAAGTGCTTAATGGCTGATCTTCCTTAGGTATTGGATTTAATAAACCTTCTTTCCTTCCTATCTTTGAATCTGTCATGATGCATTCGATGCAATTTTTCACAATTCTAATTACTTTTGGGCCTAACTGAGGAATAAAAAATGTTTTTTGAATTGCTAACTGCGTCTTATTTGCAGAGAAGTGTCCCTGTTTATGTGCCGTCCGAATTATTTCATCCTCCATCAGCGATGGAACTACTAAAAGCCCTCTTATTTGATCCTTGTGTAGTAGCCCATGCTTCAAGTAGAAATCTACGTATTTAGTCGCTTCCAATGCTTTGTGCACTGCCCGAATCCATTCGTCCTGTAGCTGAGCTTGCCTCAGCCTATGTAGCAAAGAATCTTCCAACATAAGACACTCTACTCTGCTTAACGCATCGATGTGACGCATCTTGGAGCCATTTCCATGTTCTATTTCATAGTCAAAGTCTTAATAGCAACGCCCACCGAGACACTCTTAGCGGAATATCCTTCTTTTTCATGGTCATTGCGAACGCGTTGCAATCAGTAACGATTCTGAAATGCAACCCTAAAAGATATTTTCTCCACTTCTTAAGTGCTTCAATAATCGCTAACACCTCTAACTCATTCGAATGGTACTTTTCTTCTGCTGGCTTTGTCTTCCGACTCATGATCCGGATTGGGTGAAAATGCAAATCTTCGCTGTCCTTTTGTAAGAGTACACCACCATATCCATGTATGCACTTCAGTTAGAGCCTTCGGATTTTAGAACCGTAACACTGGTGCACTAGCCAGAGCTGCCTTTAGATGCTGCAGCGAGGCTTGCTGTTCGATCCCAAACACAAAAGCTACATCCTTACGCAATAGGTCAGAGAGTGGTTTAGCGACTACAGCATACCCTTCTATGAAACGGCGAAAATAGGAAGTAAGCCCTAAGAATCTTTGCACCGCTTTCTAATCCATAGGTGTCGGAAAATTCCTTACTGCCTGCGTTTTTGCTTCTGATGGCCTTATTGTACCACACTCTATAATATACCCCAGAAAATTAACAGTCGTCTTCAGGAACTAGCATTTCTCCCACTTAATCCTTATGTAATAACATGCCGCCCTGTTCAACACAGCTTTCAACTTATGTATACCCTCGTCATAACTAATAGAAAGAATTATAAGATCATCCATGTAAGTTACCACGATGCAATCCTTCACTAAGTCTCGAAACATTGCGAAAATGTATCGGATGAACACTGCTGTGGAATTGGAAATACCAAAAGGAACGTAAATGAATTCGCATTGACCTTGATGGGTCACGAATGACGTATATTTCCGTGAACCTGCCTCTATCGGCACATAGAAAACCCATTCCGTAAATCTAACGTTGTAAATACTTTTGCGCCTTGTAATCTCTCGATAACGTCATCTATGAGTGGCATTGGAAAATTATCCCTCATGATTTTTTCGTTCAAATGTCGGTAGTCGTAACACAGACGTTTGGTTCCGTCTTTTTTCCCCACCAATACGATCGGCAATGCATACTCGGAGACGCTAGGTTGGATTATGCCTTGCTTTATCCATTCTGCAATCTGTTTATCGACAATGCACTTATTGGAGTAGGACATTCGTCTTGGCCCTTGGAATACCGGAGTATTATCCGTCAAACAAATTTTCATAGAAACTGGGGAATCGTGCTGCTTTCTAGGCGAGTAATCACAAACAATGGCTTCTATTGCCTTTTTTTTCTCCCCTGAGATGCGACAAAGCTACCTGTAAAGTTTTTCCTGACATTACTTCTGCGACCATACACATATCTTCAAACTCATTAAGGACTTCTATTTTACCTTCACTTTTCTCTACAATGGGGTTTTGAACATTTGTTTCCTACATCTTTGCTCTAAATTCTACCTCGGCTTCCTTTATAACCAAGTCAACCTGCTTTAATACATTATTCCCGATTATTGCCTCGTAAATAAGGTCGCGTTCACGCACAACTTGGAAATTGATGTCCACTTTGACGGCATCTACGCTAACTTTGATTATGAAACTGCCAATAGTTGTAAGTATACTATTTCCTATTCCACGAAGGTGATTTATATCATTAAACAAATCAATTCTTCCTAACTTCATCAACACACCGTAACGCATGAGGCATAGATCCAGTGTCCAGCACTGCTGACAACGTAAACCCATTAATAGTTAATTCTTTGTAAACTACGCTGCCAAGGCACGCCATACGCATCATTTCAAGCATAATTACCCTTGCACCCTCGCTTTTTACCTCCGTTCTCTTCTTTGGGCACTCTGCAATACGATGCCCTGGCTGATTACACCCAAAACACTTTGATAGTCGTTGCTGTTTACAGGTACTCGCCAAATGACCCGTTTCTCCACACCTATAACAAATTTTTCTATTGGATCCCCGATCTTTAGTGACAGAATTATTGTCCCCACGCTTGTTTTGAAATGTACTCACATTGGGTTGACGCCCCGAGCGAACTTTTTCATAAACAAGGATCTGAGCTTTTAATTCTTCTATCGAACTAGCCTGATACAAGTTAGCTTTGTTTAGTCTGGAATCTAAGATTCTCTCTACAAAATATTCGATGAGACTTTTTTCGTATAGCTTTACTGGCCTACCTAAGTCCATAAGGCTATAAAGATACTCCCGATAATCTTCGTTTGGGCACTTTCGCCGATTGACGATGTCACTACTACAAATATTTTTTGCAAACATTATTTAAGTGCACTCCAACTAGTTATGACCCGTTGACTGCGAACGAAATTTTTCGCGGCACCCTTCAATAATTGTTTCCCAAAATCATTGAGCCACTCCTCGACTGGATGTTGTATAAAATTCCTCGAGATCGCGTAGGGTGAAGACTGGAGACCCTGACCCCATCGCCGGTAACATGTTGTTCTGCACTGAGCTTGTTTCACTTTCCAAGCTTTCCTCTTCAGCATCTACAGTCAGTCCAAAATGCTCACAAAGTCTGTCCTGTAACGTGGCTTTACGGCCATTTGTCGATAAACCCAGTGCCAACAATTTTTCCTTTAACCCGTTCACTGTCAATAAAAAAATCTGTTGTCCGTCCATATTGACTGTTGAGGTATTTAATATGTAATAAGTAAAAGTAAACCTTAAAATATACGTTGACAAATTTTGCTTGAATACAGAGTAAATTCTTATGCTTTAAATTTAAGACAGTAAATTTTCACAATTTATCTATTTGAAACTTAGTTCAATTTTGTTTAATTCAAAGTTAATTTGAATAAACTTACAATTTGATTTACAATCCTTAGTATATATTTTTTTATAATAATAATACAAATTTTATAATATGAGTTGCAGTACATATTTTGAATTTTGTTTGCGAATTTTTTTATAGGTTATCGATACAAAAAAAATCATACAATATTATCGATAACTTTGGCAATGGATTCTAATTTGTTAGTATTTAACACATACTTTTATATGTTTACTCTATACGTACATACGCTGAACTGCTCCGCTCCGCTGCTCACTCATTGCTACCGCAAAATCTGGATCGCTGCTTACCCTCTGCTACCGCAAAATCACTCAGATTCTGCTCACTCTCTGCTACTGCAAAATCACTCAGATGCTGCTCACTCTCTGCTACCGCAAAATCTCTGAGATGCTGCTCACTTTCTGCTACTGTAAAATTACTCAGATGCTACTCACTCTCGACTGCGCTTAACAACGCCGAATCGGCGTCGCAACGGCTTGAGTTAACGGTGCCCTTAAAGGACACACCGGTCACGCCACGCCAAGTTAAGGGTACCCGACACTGTACCCTTTTACAAAATTCTAGAACATTCTTTATGATAGCAACAAGTCTGTTTGTGCCCTTTGCTTATAAGGACCGGTGAGTTTAATGGTCAACACCGGTCACTTTACGCAAATATCAGAGTAGCTGACACTGTACCCTTTTTAAAAATTTTTCGTATGGTCTTATAAGTTAACGGTGCCCTTAACGGTCGACACCGGTCACTTTACATGAAGTTCAAACTACCCGACACTTCTGCCAATTCCAAGATCGCTCCACAATTTCTATATGGTTCACAAAGTTCAAATTACCCGGCACTTCTGCCATTTTCCAGAACGGTATTCTTCAAAAAACAGTACACTCAAGGCCGCTTCTTGTTCACTCGAATAATCATTTTTAGTTGACAAAATTCGAATTACCTGGCACTTCTGCCACGACACTTCTGCCACTTTCCAGAACGTTATTTTTCAAAAACACAGTACAATCTCGCTCCTTGCTCACCCGAACATTCTTTTTATAGTTCGCAAAATTCAAATTACCTGGCACTTCTGCCACGACACTTCTGCCACTTTCCGACACTTTTGCCACTTTCACACGCGAAGGGATTTGCGTCCACTTCTGACACCCTCTGTAGGATAACATAAATTTGTATCCACTTTATTTATTCCGAGCAAAAAGAGAAGAGTAATTTGTTTATACGTTCATGTTTAGAACTTTATTTAATCGTTATAAAACGTAACTTATATCTTAGTTTGACAATTTGTTCACTCTGTGGAAAACGTTCAATAATTATAAAAAGTAAGTTTGCTTGGGTTTCTTTGTTAACGGGTACACGTCCGTTGCATACCAAGTCTCAGAATCGTGTGTCGCTTTTTGTAACTGTCGCTGTTGGCGTTCATTGCTTTTCTCCGTTCGTTCATTCAGGGTGTCTGTTTAGAGTTGCATGCGTGCGTACGTCAGGTCAGGTCTGGGTTGCAATCCCATTTTTCTTGTTTTGTTTTGTGAATTGTGTATACAAACATGAAGGTAATTCACAAAACAAAACAAGAAAAATTCAAGTATTTACTTTCTAATCATTCTGGCAATACCGCTTCGGCTTATTAACTGTGAGAGAAATATTCGGACAATACCGTTTCAGCTTATTAAGCTGTGAGAGGGATGCTTCCAAAAAAGTAAGCAATGGCATAAAGAAGAATAAAACATAAGAAAGAACACAAACATACATATATACATACAATGTTTGTTGCAAAAGAAACAGGACTGTTAAAAAAAATAACAAAAAATTAATATTTTTCAAAGTTGTATTTTTTTTTTTCAAATCAGTTTCCTTGTGCTTCGATACAGCGTTTAACCCGGTCAATTAGCATTTCAAATGAGTGTTTAAGGTCATTTTTCGGAATGCTCTTGAGAATATCGGTCGTCGCCTTTTGGATAGCTGAAATGTCCTGAAATCAGTGTTCTTTCATGGGCAAATGAAGTTTTCCAAATAGGTAAAAATCACAGGGTGCCAGATCAGGTGAGTAGGGTGAGGGATTAATGGTTAATATGGAGTTTTTTGTCAAAAAATCAGTGACAAGCGTCGACCGATGATACCGCGCATTATCGTACAACAGGCGCCAGGACCCTGCCTCACGGCGTTGTGATCGAGCACGACGAATGTGTGACAAAAGATGCTTCGTAACACTAAGGTAAAATACAGCATTAATCATTTGGCTAGGTGGGACGAACTCTCGGTGTACAATACCCTCGGGATCGTAAAAACAAATCAGCATTGTCTTTATATGCATTTTACGACCGATAACCAAAAGCTGCTGTCACTTTTTGATCGATAACATCGATTGTAGTTATCCAATTGTCTAAAAATTGTTACGAAATGTCAACAACAGATATAGCTTTTTTTTTATATACCCACTAATAGATGGCGCCACCAGAAACAGTTATATTTAAAAAGCACCGTTTTTTTGCGACAGACCTTGAACATATAAAATATTATAAGTTATTTGATATTCTCGCGAAATTATATTTATATACTGCCGTATATCTTTCAATGCCTGTATGCCTATAGACATAGGATACAATTATATAATACAGAGAAGGAAAATAAATAAACGGTGCTGTAAATAAAAACAATATTTGGGAAACAAATTATATAGTTCACATAAGACTACTTGCCTTCGTACATACATACATATATTGAAAGTCCAATTTGGCGATTTTTGAGCATTTTTCTTCTTCCTTGTTAAACAAGAACAAGCATAATTTCTCCTAAAAGACTTATCGCATTCTGTATGAACATAGCGTTCACACGTACTTATGTACAAACGATATTGATCTAGTTTCAGTGTGCGCTGATACAAGGGCATGCAGGTAATTCCGCAAGAAAAAGAAAGTAAATACAAAAACGTTAAATAAAAAATTATAAACGCATTCTTTAGTTATTTTTCGGAAATAAAAACTCTTATATATTGAAAAGAGTTTTCGGTACTATATTTATCTACTATAATAAATATATATATATTAGGGTGTGCCATTTTGAGGCAACCTTTTTTTTTCAACTGAAAAACAGGCTCAAAACTTTCGAAATGTGTAAAAAAAAAGTGACTCAAAAGATGAGCTCTTAATATTAATATTAAGAGGTGCCTCTTTCAAATTTTCTGTTTTCCATATAAATAACATGGAAAAAAAATCATTTTTTTTTGTTATGGTTATTGTGCGGAGGTTTTATATGTGCACGCGATGGCTGCCAGTAGGGATAGAAAACTCGATTCCGATTCTACTCGAGAATCGAGTTTTCTCGTAAAATAATCGATTTTTCGAATGTCAAGAACCGATTCTTAATCGTCTTCGACTACTGAAGATCGATTTTGAAAAATCAATTATTTAACGAGAAAAATCGATTCTCGTGTAGAATCGGAATCGAGTTTACCATCCCTGCTGGCAGCCATCGCGTGCACATATAAAACCTCCGCACAATAACCACCACAAAGAAAAATGATTTTTTTTCCATGTTATTTATATGGAAAACAGAAAATTTAAAAGAGGCACCTCTTAATATTAATATTAAGAGCTCATCTTTTGAGTCACTTTTTGTTTACACATTTCGAAAGTTTTGAGCCTGTTTTTCAGTTGAAAAAAAAAGGTTGCCTCAAAATGGCACACCCTAATATATATATTTTGCTAATTTAAATTTTCTGAATGAGCATGGATTCAAAAGAATATAAAGCAGAATAATTAATAATTTCGAAAATTATTAATGACGACAAAAGCCCTTGTACACCTGCAGAAGCTACACGCTCTAAGCAAGCTACAAAGCAAAAAAGGGGGAAAGACATTTCATATAGTAAATTCATTTTTTGGGGGTGACATTTTAATTAGACACTGCACTCGATTTGAATCTTCTCTGATTAAGGATAACTCTGAATCGCTAACAGAAATAAAAAATAAATCTATTGACAATTTTTGGACAAGCCTTCAAGCTGCATACAACGCAATAGATTCAGATTTATATGAAAATTTCAAATCCTCAGCATACACCAATTACGAAAACTGCTTAGACCAGTTTGAAGACATAAATGCAATGATATCAGATCAATTAAAACATATAAAGTCAATTGCACCTACTCCTCACAGTAGAGTAGAGTTGCCACAATTACAAGCCCAAGAAGCAAGCTTAGGCATTCATCCCAAAGTGCCAGCGTTTGATACGGAAATATTACATGGTGGTAATGAAAAATGGCCGTCCTTCCGGGACATGTTTACATGTTTGCAGCCGTGTAAATAAACCATCCTAAATTACCACAAGCGCAAAAATTATATCACCTCCGATACAAAACTAAAGGTGAAGAGTGTGTAATAGTCAATCAGTTCGCACTAAATAACGATAATTTCAATTTTGCTTGGGAAGCCCTAAGATCAAGATATGAAAATGAGAAAATATTGGTCGACTTGCTTGTCGATACTTATAAACTTACCTAAAATTCAAAAGGAAACAAGTAAAGGTTCTATCGACACAAAATATTCCCACACACAATTGGGATCTTATTCTAGTAAACATATGTATCGCCGCATTACCACAAAAATCGTTACTTTTGTGGGAGCAAACGCTCCCATCTAGAAGAAAATGCCCAACGTGGCAGCAGATCAAAGAAAAATAGTCAGAACTAAAAGCGTTCAACAAGACAATCATTAAACAGACACGTGTGAACAAAATAAATACACATCATGTAAAGGAGGGCACAAGCTAAAATCTTGCGAGAAGTTTAAAGAATTGAATGTCAATGAAAGAAACAACTTTGTCAGATCAAAAAGACTCTGTACAAAATGCTCGTCCGACTCACACAATCTAAATACTTGCGAAAGCAAATTCAATTGCGTATATGTCAATTAAGATGTTACCACAAAAGGCATCATTCTATGTTGCACCTCAATAATTTTTCCAACACACCTCAAAGTAGCGCTTTCTCAAAAAAAAGCCACGGGTTTGGCCAAGAGACACCATGCTGTTCAAGGGCATTAAAAAGTCAAACGCTACACAGCGAAAATAGTAGTAGAGTACTACTACCACAGCAGTTGTATCCATCGAACATCGCGGAGAACTGTTCTACCTAAGAGCCCATTTCAATTACAACACCAGAAGATCAGTATTGTGAAGACTTTTACAAAGTAACAACTACCCGATCAGATAATGGTCGGTATGTCGTACGACTACCACGAAAACAACAATTTCCAGACACACTCGCCTTAGGTCACTATCGCATCTCTGCAATACAGAAGTTTTCAAGTATGAAAAAAATCTACTTAGAAAAGATGGGCGCAAACAAGATTATGATGATGCCTCGACTTAGATCACATGGAGGAAGTAAGCCCATGCGATAAAATCAATAAACCCAAATACTACCCATTCTACTTGCCACATCATGCAGTAGTAAAGCCAGACAAGAAAATAAAAAAGTGAGAGATGTCTTCAATGCATTAAGATTCACCAAATGAATGACATTCTATTCACGGAACCCACACTCCAACCAAATTTAATGCTCCTCATATTAAATTGGCGTATTTCCAATGGAGGTGTCGAAAAAATGTATCGACACACATAAAGATTATCAAGATTTTCAGCGGATTATTCCGAAAATCTGCCATAAGTCCACTACGCGACTACAAATTGGCGTAAAACTGGCAGAAGACACAAAGTCCTCTGGCAACACAGGTCTTAAAAACACAAACGTATGTAGATGATATCCAGGAGTATTATATACCCCGTCTTAAGCCGCAAATTAAGAAGTGCATCTTCACGTGCCAGATTTGCACTATGCACAAACAGAAGATGCGAACGCAGATTATGGCAGTATTTCCACCTGAACGCTGCAATTATGTTCTGCCTTTCACCATTAAAGGTGTCGATTTTGCTGGACTTTTTCTGATAAAGGCGTCCATGCTAAAGTCTCCCACACTTACGAAAGGCTATGTGGCTGTTTTTGTCTGTTTCACGATAAAAGCAGTTCACCTTGAGCTATGTATGAATCTGACGACGGAGGCTTTTTTCGTGGCATTTGCTCGCTTCGTCGGACGACGAGGTCTGCCATCCAAAATCATGAGCGATAATGGCAAAACATTTATAGCTCCCCGAGCAGTTTCAACGGCTCCGAATAATGACCCCTCAGCACTCAGGCACAGGCTCCGATAGAAGCCGGTGTTCCCCAGGGAATCGTGTTGGGGCCAATGCTTTATTTGCTTTTACCAGTGACCTCCCCTCTGACTCTAGTTATATGACAGCGACATTTGCGGATGACACAGCTTTGGTGGAAGCTGGAGAATCAACTTCAGTATCTAGTCGGCGAGTGCAGACAGCAGTCAACGCAATTACTAAGTTGACATCTAAGTGGCGCATCAAACTAAACGACACCAAATCAATTCATGTCGACTTTACCTTGGAAAAGCCGGCATATTGTCCAATTTATATAAATAACATCCCTATACCACATCATGACAGTGCTAAGTACCTAGGTGCCACCTTAGATGCTAAGCTAAGCATGTCAAAAAAAAGGAGCGAACTTGATATGAAATTTGGCAAACTTTACCACCTAGTTGGCATGAGATCTACGCTATAAATACAAAACAAACTGTTATTGTATAATCAAGTCCTAAAGCCAGTTTTGGCTTACGGAGCCCAACTATGAGGTTGCTCAAGTCAAAGCTCCATTGCCATTGCTCATTGCACTCAGCGCTTTCAAAGTAAGGTACTAAGGACTTTAGTTAATCTTTGGTACATTAGATCTGCTGACCTGCACCGTGATCTTGACGTGATTTCAGTGGTAATGAAATCTCCAAATTAGCAAAGTCTCACGAACTGAGGCTTGGACAGCACGATAATGAGGGAGCCTCCGACTCATCGAAACTGCTGGGCGAGAAATCCGGTTGAAACGCAAGAAGCCTTCCGACCCAAGAACACAACAATTGCAGCAAATGTATTTCTCAACATTTAGCTTTTAAGTAAGAATTGTTGTTAGTATTTTATTTTTATATACTAGGTACAATGTAAAATAATAATAAAAAAAACTGGTGCGTGGAGTCCCTACGCGCAGAAGAAGTTAAACTTCTTAGTGATATTCTAAGAAATGCATATCATTTTGTATGAAAGAAAACTAGCGAGAGGGAAAGGATAAAAATATGGTGGAGTGATCAACACTTTCTTAACCGTCCGGTCAATGACTGGGTACCCGGGTATCCATTTCGTCAATTTTTCTTAACTCCTCCTCAAAATATTTTATGGCCGCCTGGATCCCCAAAATTAAAGTTATTTTTTATTATCAATTATTTAATAAAAGTTATTAACTATCAAACTTGATACCTTTTTGGTTCAATAACCAGGTACCCGGGTACCCGCTGATATTGTATTTTTCTAGCTTTGCGACATGTTTTGAATTCACTTTGAAGACATTCATAGCATACACCAGTAATATTTTTCCTTCCAGTTTAATTGCGATGCTTCTGAGGTCTCAATGATACAGAATATGTTGGCTACGCATTTGGATTGACAGCTCGACTAAGAAGAGATTCAATCGCCACTTTCGTTGAGAAATGCCTCATAATTTGTGGATTATTCGCACGATTTCCAACGAATGGAGTACACAGCTGTCTGCCCAATTGCCGATGAAATAAGCGTCGTTCATACGATTTTTTAACAAGCATTTTATTATTCTAATAATACAGAATATATGCTGCAAGGCAGGGAACATCGAGAATATTGTAAATAAATGCTAGAGGCTCTCGTTGAGTTGGGTTTTTTGTAGTATATCTACCAAGCATTTTATCCATCAGTAGACACGATGAATAAAATCAGTAGACAGGATGGATAAAATGCTTTAGACCAGTTATAAAACTCGATGATTTCGTGTTTTTTCTTTGCAATATCACTAATTTTTGCTTCGTGATGCATTGATGATAGCATAATTACTACCTTGTTTTTTTTTTTTTGGCACATAACTACATAGGGTTACTTTTTCATGAAAGCCAAACATAGTGTATAAATCTTCTCGAATTTTTGAATCAGCCATTGCTGGTCGAATGTATGCTTTATTTTTCTTCAGAGTACCAACAATCGTCAAGTTCCAAGATAGTAAAAATATTGCTAGTGGAAGAGTTGTAAAGAAATTATCCATTGTAATGTTTCTACCGGATCATTTGTATGGTGCCACTAAGTCTTTAACAACTCTTTTACCAACATTTTTCTCACGACCAACTTTTGATTTCCCAGTGTAAAGCTGTCCAGTAAGTGGATACGAATTTTCAGCATCACATATCCACCATACTTTAATTCCATATTTAGCTGGCTTTGATGGAATGTATTGAGTGAATCTAGTTCGACCTCGGTATGGATAAAGTTGCTCGTCGATTGTTAGGTATTCTGTTGGTTCTAAGCGCTGAGCTCTAATATAAATATCTATTGACCTAGGCACTCCGCTTTCATTATTTCTACGAGAACTATAGAATATGTCGCCATATATAGTTATTTCCCATGCCATGTAGCCAACTTACATAGAAAAAAAAATTTTATTCAATACACTGTTACTATTAATGTTTGATTATCTACAATATTTTTTCCTGAAACTAATATCGCTTCTGATTTAATTTCTTCAATTTGTAAGTTTTTTTTCTTTTAATTTATTACATTTTCCTTGTTTTTTGTTTAAAATTTCTGACAAACAATTTCTTATTTAGTTTACAATAGGTTTTTGAATTTTCTGTCTTACAATTCTGAATATTAAAAAGTTTATTATTGCAGTATATTATGTTCTAGTCAATAATAAGCTTACCACCTAATTGAGCCATGGCTCTCACATCGTAGTACTTACATGTTAGTTCTATTCTAGGATATTTTATATAAATTATAATTATGTCTCCTTTTTGGGCTATTTTAAATTTAGAAATGACCATTAAATCTGTTATAGTCATTATACCGTGTTGGTAATATGTTAAGTTTTTCAATTCATCATAATGGAAAATTGTTGGATTTAAAATTCAAATTTTACCAAAATTTATTGTATTTATTAAAATTTGAAGTTCATGAATATCAAATTGATTTCGTTTTCTTTTAATTTTGTGTCATTTAATTCTGTTGTTATTTTATCTGTTTTTTGTAATTGTCCTAACAAAGTCCCCATAAGTTCTATTTCAGGTTGCCCTTCTAAGTTTCTTTTATATCAAATACATAATTTTGGTTAACTTCTAAGTTATTGTACTTCATTTTACCATAATAATAATTTTTATCTGATATTATTATCTCTTCAAAATATGTTAAATTAATTATGTGAAAAACTTCCCATAGTCATTATATAAACCTACATTTTTGTCCTGTGTTAATGTTTTTCACTCGTGAAGTCCCTAATATCTACTTTTAGTATTAAAATCATTATTGTCATCATTTTCCGCAAATGTAAATAAGTATTCGTTTAGGACTTTATATTATCCTTTTGCACTACTCTATTTCTCAGATTAATTGTAACCTTATTTCCAAAATCCTCTTTTACAACCTGTTTTTTATATCTGGGATTCAGCATATTTCTTTATCCTATTATTTTTTCATAAATTATTTCTCCAGGGTGAAATGGGAAGCTTGTCTCATTGCCTGAATACATTTGAGTAATTTTTTCTTTTATTTTTGTTTTAAGTTGAGTTACTCTTTCATCCTGATTTTCAGTATCCAACTTTTCGGAATTCTTTTCCGAATAATAATCATTATCGTTATTAGCTTCTGAGCCTCTTTCACCCAATATCGAATAGTTATCATTAATGTTGCTGGAAAATTCATCGGCTGGCATTGTAGAACATTTCTGTTCCACAATATTTTCTTTATAATTACTATTTTTATTCTGCTGGTATCAATGTTCAGCTGGCATTTTAGGACCTTTTTGTCCCAAAAGAATTTCTTAAAAAAAAATATTTCCGGTAAAATCTTCGGCTGGCTTTGTAGAACTTTTTCGTTCTACAATATTTTCATTAATAATTACTTTTTTTATTACGCTGGTATAAATCGTCAGCTCGCGTTTCAGGATCTTTTTGTCCCAAAATAAATTTTTTTAATATAATATTGCCGGTAAAATTCTCGGCTGGCTGTGTAGAACTTGTTTGTTCCACAATTTTAATATTTCTTTCATTTTTAATATTACCTGTACTTTTCTCGTCTAGTCTTTTGGAAGCTTCTTGTTCCTGAGTTTTGTTTTTAAAATAAATGTTTATACATCTGATTTAATTTTTCATGTTATCCTTTACCCTATAATTAATTTTCTCAATGGACTTTTTAAGGAGATTGCATCCCAAAAAGACATCCGATTCTAATCCCTCTGTTTCATAGCAGATTTCTTTAACTCCAAATACGGTTATTAAGTGGTAAAATTTGATAATGGCATAGCCATTCACGGCTTTTACGCGCTTATAAATGGCTAATTCGTCCCCAGGCTTAATGTAGCATGAGGTTGCTCCCATATCGATTAGAGTTTTTAAGTTTTTATTTAATTTGAAATCATGTAATTTGAGATAGGGGAGTTCGCCCGCTCTTCGCCTAAAAAAGGACTCTCATTCATATTATTTATTCTTTGACTTTTCTCTTGCGGGCGAAAGCTATGATTACTTTCTCTATGCCGCTTTACACCATGTGCTTCCTGATCTTGCCCCCTATTGGCCTGAAAGTTTGCATTAGTTTGCATAGGTTTTACATTTTTTTTTTTTTTTGTTTCAATATATGTTTTATTTATTGAATCTGCTTTTTGATTTGAAAGCCTAACAATAAGTAATAAAATCTTAAACCTATTTAAAAACTAGACACGCTCAAGCAAGTGGTTGAGCTGTTTTGGTGATACATTGCTCCTCAGTACGCGGGCATATCTCTTCTTTTAAGGCGTGTTTGATCGCAGGAATGTACCAAAGCATTAGCCAAAGGGTTTGGGTGATCACGGAGTTTAGATGTATATTTAATTCTGCTGTCTTCCACTTCTTTCCTTACCATAGAAATACCAAGGTCTTTATGGATATTTTCATTTCGCACGTACCATGGTGAACACGTGATTGATCTAAGCATTTTTGATTGGAACCTTTGTATTATGTCTATATTAGTTGCACAGGTCGTACCCCACAGTTGAATGCCATACATCCAAATCGGCTTTATGACCGCATTATATAAAAGCACTTTGTTGTCTAGGCTAAGTTTGGAGTTTTTGTTTAATAGCCAATTTAAATTTGCAGCTCTTATCTTCATGCAAGTTATTTTACTAGATATATGTTTTTTCCACGTAAGTCTTCTATCTAGGTGAATACCAAGATAAGTTACTTCATTCGCTTGGGGTACTAAAATATTGTTAATTTTTACTGCCGGACACATTTTTGGTCTAAGCGAAAATGTAACATGCTTACACTTTTGTTCATTTACCCTTATACGCCAGTTGGCTAGCCATTCTTCGACAAACCTTAAGTGCTCGGCTAATATTCTTGATGCTATTATGTGGCATTTGTTACGGCTCACTATAGCTGTGTCGTCCGCAAAAGTAGAAGTTAATACATTGTTAGCTGTTGGAAGATCTGCTGTATATATGATGTATAGTATTGGGCCTAGAACACTGCCCTGGGGTACACCAGCCCTTATCTGTCTTTCATCAGATATGAAATTTCCCACTTTTACCATAAATTTTCTATTTTTTAAATACGATTCCAATGTTTTATATAATTCTGAAGGTAGAGTATTTTTAATTTTGTATAAAAGGCCCTCATGCCATACCTTATCAAACGCCTGAGCCACGTCTAGAAATATAGCTGAACAGTACTCTCTGTGCTCAAATGCTTTTCTTATTTCGTTAGTAATTCTATTTACTTGCTCAATCGTGCTATGTTTTTCACGAAACCCAAATTGGTGCGTTGGTATTATATTATTTTCGTGGAGGAAAGGAGTCATCTTTGATAGTAACAATTTTTCAAATATCTTAGAAAGACAGGGTAGAAGACTGATTGGTCTGTATGAAGACGGCTGTGTTAAGTCTTTCCCAGGTTTGTCTATCAAGATGATCTGCGACTTTTTCCATGAATTTGGATAGTGTCCAAGATTAAGAATGGCATTGAAGAGCAAAGAGAGCACCCCTACAGCAATATTTGGTAACTCAATTAGCATTTTTGGGGTAATATTATCATGTCCTGGTGATTTTTTGGGGTTAAGTTCTTTTATTATTCTAGTAACTTCAGAAGTAGAAGTCCTAATAGACACATGCGACTCGTTTGCGGTATTGGGCAAGGTTGGCAACTCAAAGTCGTTCTTTGGGCAATTGGGTTGAAATACCTTTTCTAGGTGATTTGCAAAGCAATTTGCCTTATCCTCATCACTACGTGCCCAATTACCATTCAACTGTCTTAAAGGCATGTTGGAATCTACTGGTGGCTTGAAAGACTTTTGGGCTTTCCAAAGGGAGTTTTGCTTACGAGAATTTGGACACAGTTTCCTTATATAATTTTCAGTGTTGTGTTCCTCTTCGCGTTTAAGCGCTTTTTTTAACTTTCGTACAGCAGATTTCAGTTGAAGCAGACTTGAAGGGGATCGATTTAACTGCCATTCCCGCCTAGCTCGCCTTTTCTCATTTACTAATTTCTCTATTTCGTTATTGGTGATCTTTCTAAAACCAACTGGTTTGTTGTTTCTTTTTGGTGTTGCCAATACAGCTGCATTAGTTATTACGTCATTAATTTCTCTTATATTTTCATCAATGTCTCTTTCTGTATTTATTTTGCAATCAATATTGATGTGGGTGCTGATATACTTTCTATATTTCAACCAGTTAGTTTTATGTGATGTTAGAGAAACTTTCGGCTCAAATAACATGGGCTGTTCGTATAACTTTATTAGTACAGGAGAATGATCGGATGATAAGTCTGTACATGTATCAGCTGTCATAAGCGATCTATCTATATTTTTGACTACAGCAAAATCTATTAAGTCTGGTATTTTTCTTCTATCACTGGGCCAGTATGTCGGCTTACCAGGAGATATTATATCCAGTTTATTATGCTTATTCATAATAGTGTAGTACAACTGTCGTCCTTTCGGATTAATAAGACGTGAGCCCCAGTATGTGTGTTTTGCGTTATAATCTCCACCTGCTAGAAATCTTTGACCTAGTGTTCCAAAAAAGTCTTTAAATTCGATTTCTGTAATTTTAAAACGAGGTGGACAGTATATAGCCGTAAGGTTTAAGTCACAACCCCGATTTATTAGTGATATGGTTGTAGCTTGTAACTGTGGTGTAGCATGAGATTCTAGAGCATAGTGGTTTAAACGATTTCTAATCAACACTGCCGTGCCACCATGCGCTTTTCCATCCGGATGATTTGTAACGTATAGTCTAAATCCCGGTATACTGAAATTATTTTTATTTGTTAGATGAGTTTCTGAAATAAGCATTACATCTATATTCCTTTCAGACAGAAATCTGATAATCTCTAATTTATGTTGGTTAACACCGTTAGCATTCCATATACAGATATTTAGTAAGCTCATTTTTTACTTAATAAATTTTGCAGCATTTGATTTTGTGATTTTATTAAATCTTGGATCATGTTTTGCATGGTAGACATAAATTGAGTCATACACTGTGTAAGATTTATAATCATAGTTTCAATACCTCCATTTGGAGGATTTTGCGGCAGTTGCATTTGCACAGTGTTGCCTTTCACCACATTTGCATAGCTTCCTTGCATATTATTATTGTTAGAAGTAAAATGATTTGAACTTTTTTCTGTGGTTGCTATTATCTCATTACGGGGTGTCTGTAACATTTGGTTACGACGTGCTTGAATGCCCTGTGATAACTTCGATTTCAAATCTTTATATACGGGGCAACCTCTGTAGTTAGCAGTGTGATTTCCCCCACAATTGCTGCATTTTTTATTTAAATCCTCTTTTTTAAGAGTACATTTAGAAGTAGGGTGTAGATCACCACACACCACACAGACACTGCGTAGAGTGCAATATGCTTTCGTGTGTCCATACTCTTGGCAGTTTGTACATTGTACTGGACCATTTCTCTTGTGTGGTTCCTCAACAGTGATTCTGCGATGGAGAAGATATTTTAAATTGTAAATCGGGTGTATTTCATTTTTCTTCAATTTGTTAGAATCTGGCATCAATTCTATTTTGAACATTGGTTGTGGAACTTTGTTCCTGTTAAAAATATTTACTACTGATTTGATGCTAAAACCACCTTCTTCCAGTGCGTCTTTCACATCGATAGAGTCTACCGAAGACTCAATTCCTTTTATAACAACAACTAGGCCTTTTGAGCTCTTCAGTTGGTATGAGTAGTAATTTTTGTTATTATTTGACAAGTACTTTACAATATCCATGAAACTTTTTTCAGTGTATGTTTGAATTTTTGTTTCATCTATGTTTCCTTTTTTCAAGGGCACAATATGAAAATTGTTTGTGCCTATTAAATTGCTTAGTTTGGAGACAAGTGCATTTGAGCTACGCTCACGCAAATAAATTGGAGGGGGTTTTGCATTAACGACTGTGGTGGTACCCTTCGCATCGTCGTCTGAACTCTTGCTTAGTAAGGCAAATCTGTTGCCATTTAGAACTTCCGTTGTATTCATATTTGGTGTGCCGACTTGAAATTTTTTAGAATTGACCGCTGACTTTGAAGGACTTAATTTCCTTTTTATATTAACGTAGCGGTCAATGCCAGTTTGCACGGACTGGCCTTTTTTTAATGGTACATTCTCACCTTGCGTTATGTTATTTTTCGCTGGCTGCGTACTTGCTGGTACCTGCTTAGTTGTTGGTGTTGACACGTTTGTTACTGGCCGTTGTTGATTGCTGTTCTCTGCTACTTTTGTAATTTGCTCTGCGCTCTGCTTATGGTGCTGCTCAGTTGTTCGCTTCGATGACTCATCCTTCGCACCGTTGCCTTGTTTGTTGTTAGGAGCTGAATTCGCAGGCTCGACAAAGCTGAAGTAGGCATTCAGAGAATGCCTACGGCCTTGTTGGTGGGGCTGCGCTGCGCTCATGTTATTTGTTTCTTTTATTGTTTTTTTCGCACTTATGTATTTGTTTTTTTTTTTTTTTTTTTTTTATTATTGTTTACAATAAGTATAATTTTTTGTGCCCTATTGGCCTGAAAGTTTGCATTAGTTTGCATAGGTTTTACATTTTGATTAAAATTGTTATTTCTTTGTTGTTGATAAAAATTACTAGTGCTTTGTTGTCCCTTCATACTAAAATCTCTATTGTAAAGTCTGGATACAGATGGATCTATATCCATAGGAGTTGTTTCGGAAAATTATAATGCGTATTGTTATTGGGAGGGTTGTTCCTTTGAGGAAATTTTAAATTATTGTTTGTGTATGTTGGCTTCACCCTGTTTCTGTCATACATGAAGTTTTGAGCAAATCGGGCTCTTTGATTATTTGATTCGAGTTCCTAAGCTTTTTCTAAAACGTCAGGTAAATCCTGTGAGCTTAGAGAGAATATTATATCGCATAATGGGGTGTTTAGTCCTGCTATAAAGATTGTTAAGGCATGTTCCCTGTTCTTTTTCTTCAATTCTTTTGTCAGGTCTGCGTTGTTTCCGGGTATCATAATGGTTTTGCTCATAACGTCAACTAACATATGAACTCATCCTACCAGTAAATTCAGGTACGGATTTAACTACATCCCTGTTCTTTTTGTTCAATTCTTTCGTAAGGTCTGCGTTGTTTCCGGGTGTCATAATTGTTTTGCTCATAGCGACAACTAACATATGAACTCATCCTACCAGTAAATTCAGGTACGGATTTAACTACATCTAACGATTCTTAACAGGGTATATTATCGTCTATGGTCTGTGTTAGAAAATCGGTTGCACTAGTGGTATTGAATACTATTTGTGAGCGAAATTGCTCTACTTCCTCACGTAATGCTATACTGCTGTCAGCAATAAGGCGAGTTATAGGTCTACGGTGAAAGCGTTACCATTTGCCATTTGGCTAATGTTCAGTTTCTGGTCTTTTTGTTAATTATTTTTTATTTCATCCCTTCTAGGAAGAGGTGTTTTTTATTCGCGGTTTCAATATATTTTTGTTATGTGGCTGGTCGAGCCTTTAATTACTATTTCATTAAAAAAAAATTTATTGATTGGATTAATTTTTTTATAATTCTCTGGAGGGAGCGGCGGTTAATCGCAGCTTTTAATTATGTAATTTATTGGCTGTTCAAGCCTTTAGTTATAGTCTTTATTTCTTTATTTTTTTAGTTTAGGACATTTCCTAGTACAAAAGTCGCAGTATGACAGTTTTTTATATTTAATACTTGGGATATTTCCCCATTTCTACTATATGTTCTAAATATAGTTAACTTTAATTTAAACTTTATTATTCTCTCGCTGTCTTTGTTATAATTCCTGCTAATGATGATGTTGTTGCTACTGCTGTTGTTACCGCCGTTTCCTTTATGATTGCTGCTGCCTCTGTTGACACGTCTGCTGATGCTGCTCCTTGGCTATTTTTGCAATTTAAGTCACTCTTTACTTTTTAAAGTTTCGTGTTTTGTTGATTAGTTATATTTTAATTATTAGTTTTTGAGTGAATTTAAAAAAATTTAAAATTTCTTGTTTTTGTTATCGTGTGATTGTCACTTCGTTGCTTGTTCTTACTCACACAGTTATTTTTTTAGTGAAACTTTTCATTTAGGTATTGTTACTATCCTTGACTTGGTGTAAATTATATTATTTTAACTTAACTTTTTAGTAGGCGCTTTAACTTCAATTTTTTTATAATTTTAACTTCACAATTCTTGATAACCTAACTTTTTATAAATTTTACTATACTAGGCACTTTTTGACTCGTGCCAAACTATTTTTAATGACAAATTTTTATAGTTTTAACTTCACATTTTTGATAACACAACTTTTTATAAATTTTACTATACTATAAATTTACTATACTTTTTGACTCGTGCCAAACTATTTTAAATGACAACTTCTTATAATTTTAACTTCACAATTTTTGATAACACAACTTTTTTAAATTTTACTATACTAGGCACTTTTTGATTCGTGCCAAACTATTTTTAATGACAACTTTTTATAATTTTAACTTCACAATTTTTGATAAGAGAACTTTTTATAAATTTTACTATACTAGGCACTTTTTTGACTCGTGCCCCACGTTGGGCTCCAATTAATTCCCGCAACGAAGGATTCTTAAAAAATATATATATTTTACATCCGCAAACGCGCAGATGAAATGTGAACAGGTGTGGTTCTTGTGGATTGCCAAAAACAAATTATTATTATCTGCTGCTGCCGCCAAAATTCTACTCAAAAGGAATACAGCATCAAATTCAACAACAACAGCAGTAGCAGTAAAAGCAGCAACAGAAATAGCAGTAACAAATTTTAAAGGCAGCAACCTCGTTAACAACAACAACAACATATTAAACAGCAGCATCAAATTCTACAACAACAAAATAGTTGTAAGTAGCTGTTATATTAATTAATTGCATTAAGTACAAAATGTTTACTGTGAGTATTATAAAAATAATAGTCATGACGCTCCGTGTTTAAAAATAAAAATAAAAAATAGTATACCAAATATAGTATATACAAATTATATTAAATTAAATCTTAAAAATTTTAAATGAAGGCTCGATCAGCCAAATAATACAATATTTTTTAAAACCGCGACTCACTACCGCAAGGGGAACCCTCTGGTTTATAATATAAACTCAATTCTGCGAATCTGAACTCCAGACCCTCCAGAATAAAAGAGTATATTTTCCCACAAAAGATCCAAACAAATATTCAAATACAGACAGGCAACAAAGTACATATATGCCATTTAATTAAAATAATATAGGAAATAATTACAATAGATTTATGCAAGAAGAAATTAACCTATCTTTTTGTGAGTATTACTATATATGCTATTTCATGAAACTCACAAATGTACGTATATAAAAAAAAAACGAAAAATAAAGTTAAAAGAAAGAAAAATATCATTCTTTAAGAGCAGAGACTCCTGTAGCGCCTGCTGAAGATTTTACCGGCAATATTTTATTAAAGAAAAAAAAATTATTTTGGGACAAAAAGGTCCTAAAAAGCCAAAAAAAAATATTGTCGAAAGAAAATGTTCTACAACGCCAGCCGAAGTCCATAACAGCAAAATAAAACAAAAAGATAATGGTAAAAAATATAAAATAAATATAAATATGTATATATAAATGAAAATATCAAAATACAAAATTTATAAAATTTATATTTCTTGGAACAAAAAAGTTCTAAGGCACCAGCCGAAGAAATTACCGGCAATACTAAAAATAAAAAAATACTTTAAAATTGGGGAAAAAACACGTTCTAAAACGCCAGCCGAAAATTTTACCGGCAAAGTAAAACAAAAAAGAATGGTGAAAAGCCAAAAAGAATATAGAAATACAAAGTTTAAAATACTTGGGACTAGAAAATCCTAGACGCCAGTCGAAGATAATACCGACAATAAAATAAAAAAGTATACTCCGAAAAAAGAGGTACTAATATTTTAAATATATAATTTCTATATTGTAAGAGAAAAAATTGCTGAAATGTATTCAGGCAATAATACAATAAATGATGTCACATATAAAAAGACTTCCATCAAAAAATAATTATAAGTCGAATATAATATAAAACGTACTCACGTACTATATCCCTTTGAATCGGGACACTTCAATTTAGAGGCGGGGGAGTTAATACCATGACACTTACGACACTTACGACCCATATGGTCCATATTGAAACTTTATATGTACATATGTACTTTGACACTTACGACACATATGGTCTGTATTGAAAAATTATATGTACTAATACGGTCCACCTTAGGTGAGGATTGTAATTCATAGATTGTAAGATAAATCTTTCCACTTGTAACATAGGTCCTATCTCAAGTGGATTGTAGATATTCTTCCTAGAATATAAAATTAATATTTGTATCTAGACTTAAGCAAAATATTGTATACAAGAAAACATAATAAAGAAAACGGGGCGGTTGTCCACAGGCACTTGCCCACATGCAGTTGACCACAGGGAATTGACCACGGGCTGTTGCCTGTAATTTCCCACGAGAACTCGACAGAGTTACGAGTATTAATTTGCATACATACTTATATATATTTTTCTTCATATTCTCTGCTTGGGCATACATTCCACGTCGTCATATGCCGAAATATATACTTATATTTATTTCTCTTCACAGCGTGAATTCTGTGGTAGTGAGGTGAATTCCTTACTACAAATCTTACAAATGTTCGTTGTCGAACCTGCACCTCTATGCTTTAAGTTTTCTGGCTGAGTTGTGACCATTTTGAGCGAGGCTGCTCAAACCGAATCGATCATACTCAATGCAGGTTTCTGATATGTATGTATATTTTCTATACATTTTATATCAAAGCCCACAAGCATGCATGTACAAATTGAACTATTTCATGACGAATTCCTTAACATCTTTTGAAATATACTTATAATAAAGTCATGTATGTATTATTAAATAAATATTTAATTAATGTAGCTTAGGGTGGGTCGATTCGGGATTTCTAATAGTGCGGAAAAGTTGCCTTAGTACTTCCTGATTCCAATTTGTTTTGAGATCGGATTGCATCTTCAACCCCAACTCCGGCCTTGAAATTTTGGAAATTCGCCTATATTCGTGAAATTGTCTACCTAGCGCCTGAAATTCGCATCTCATGGCAAAATGTATAAAACAAAAGTTATTTGTCACGTCATTTTGATCATGGCCGTAGGACGAACCGTTTCCGAGATACGAGCGAAAAGACGGCGCGCCACAGCGCAAGATGAAAAATGTTGCAGCTCTCAGCTAACCTCTATTGGTCCCCCAGAACCCACCGCGTGGAGGTGGCTGCTCTTCGGGTTCCTTCCAAGCCCAACCCAACCAACCAACCATATGTCAGGCTTGTTTTAGTCGGAATCTGTGTCAAATTTATTGATAAAATCAGATTTTGTATTAAACTTTGGCACTTGTTGCCTAGATTTCATTGTAGAGCGTATAAAACGATCACGAGATTGGGGCCAATAACTTTAGAAGATGCCTCTGTCACCAGTTTGACGGTTCTCTCGACTGCCACGGGGTGAGAGGGGAATTCACTAAATTTGCATACCTTTGCAGTGTCTCCCGACAGCCCTTTTATGAGTTCTTCGTTAGAAACTGAACAAAGAACTGGTGGAACAGTCAAGGTAATAGTCTTCTAGTTAATCATATCGTAATAATTATGAGCTTTCAAATTCAGCTTTGGCACTTTATTACATCTAACCCTTCCGTTTACAGTGTCAGACTCTGCTTCTCTGGCTGCCAGAAGACGGTCAAGGGCCAACTTTCTGACTTCTTTCCGTCCTTAGTCAGTCATCATACTAAGGAGAATGTTTTCTGGAAAAGCAAAGAAAGCATTTTGTTGAATGGATGAATCGACAACCTTTCGCAGTTTAGCAGGTACGTATCTCGACCTTTGCATTGCAGCATAGAGATGGCGCGAGCCATCTTTGATTGAACTGTTGAATCTTATTGAGAACCACAAAGGTGAGTAAACTGTAAGTGGCTTACCTATTCTTTCTTCTAGTTTCCGAATGATTCCACCTTTCCAACATGTGTTCGTGTTGGTGCCATCAGCACCGACAACTTCTAGATGTTCCACATCAATTGATTTGTCTTATAAATGTTGCCATATAGCTTACGTCTCATCCTCAGCTGACCCGGAAGGAGAGCTGACGTGGCCAAAGTAATGACAACCAGGTTCCGCTATAAGAGAAATATGTTCCTCTTCGACAGTGTCGCGGTAGTACTTTTCACCTTCGCTGACTTGTGTAAGTGTATGGTCTTTGCGGGCGTAAAAATGCAGCCCATATACAGAGTCAATACTTTCGGTGTTTTGGAGCTTAGCTCCAACACTTTTTTTCCCCGACTAATCTTGAATTTGTCAGTGACAAAGCTAGCCTGATCCTCTGTTATCAAACCTGCCTTTTTGGCATCCAGAAAAACAGATGAAACAATCAAGGCCGCTGCTCTATCACTTACTCCAAATCTTTGGGCAGCTTAAGCAGTGTGTTCTAATACTAGTGTGTTTTGTTTAGTTTTAGAGGATGGAAGAGAAAATTCATCATCAGCATCGGTTTTGAAAGAATCCATGTGCGATGCACCTACATTGTTGTCGTCTGTATGAGAGTCTGGCTGATCTGAATGGTCACGTGTTCTAGCTGATACTTTTCTGGTAAGTGTTGATGTTGAATGACGTTTTGAAATCTTTTCTTTACGTTCATTTTTTTGTAATCTTTTTTGTTTCAAGTAGATCAACACTTCCAATGCGACCAATTCTTCTGGTTCTCTGGTCCAAGAGAAATGGTTGTTCATTGATAGGAACTTTCCTTTCCTTTGGACAAGTGCAAGAAGAAAAATAAATGCATTTACAAGCAGCGATGTCAAATAATTTTCCGGCAGAAGAGACAAAGTCGTCTCTTTTAGAGCTCAAACCTATTGGGTTCCTTAAAAACATTTGTTTAAGAGTCAGAATACAACTCTGGTGTGCGGAATAGATGACTTTTTGAAAGTATTTTCAACCTTTTTGCAACTATTTCTGTAACCTCTTTACTCCTAGGTTCATAGTTGTCGCCTCGGAGTCGCCCTATACGAAATCTTTCAAACTGATAACACAAAAGAACATCCTGGTAAGTAGGTAACGGGGACTCAGAGAGATTGTACGCATATATGCCAAACACAGGACATTTCTGTCTAAATTTAAAATTAGATACAGACATTTTGAGTTCTGTGTTCTTTTGAGAGAATATAAGTGATAGCACCCGGCGAAATCAACGACAAGAGTGAAGGAACTCGATGAAAAAATATTTATGTGGAGACCAGTCCGAACGTGTCATATGGCGCAGGGAAATGAATGCAAGTGATAGAACTCGGCGAAATCACCGACAAGAGTGAAGGAACTCGATAAAAAAATATTTGTGTGGAGAACTATCCGAACGTGTCCTTTGGCGTAGGTGAATGAATGTGAGTGATAGCACTCGGCGAAATCAACGTCAAGAAATGTGGCCGCAAGCCGATTTTCACCTTGCGCTGCGCCGCGCCGCATTTTCGCTTGTATCTCGGGAACGGTTCGTCCTACGGCCGATATTACAGCAGAAAGAGAAGCAGTGGTAATTGGCGATCGTTCGTTTGCGTTTTCGGCACAGTTCGGATTTTCTACCAACAACACAATGTTGTGAAGCTGTGTCGTCGCGTCAGCTCTTCGACACATTGACTCTTCGACAAAACATGAGCTTCAGCCATTGGTTCGTGACAACGGAGATTTCGCATGAAGCAATAACACATTTATATACAAAGTTGTGTATAAACAAATTTAAAAATATTATACGTATGGTCTGTCATATTTGTTTACATGCATACATAATTACATACATATGTACGTGAACATGGGCGACCGCTTGGTCTTTTAATATGTCATCAAACATATAATGCCCTGAAAATATATATGTATGTAAATATATAACTTATTTAACCTACATTAATTAAATATTTATTTAATAATGCATACATGACATTATTATAAGTATATTTCAAAAGATAATATATATATATACAGTGGGCGACAATCGTCTACGTACGATGACCATTTCAGCTATCTGACATGTCCAAAAGCATTAAGGTTGGTATCCAGCTCTCAAATAATTGCTCAAGAAAGCAAGTACATTATTTCTTCAAGTTAATCTGACAGCAAGTTACGCATTGTGAATGATCCACATTAGAAGAGCAAGAAAGAATAAACAAAGAAAATAAACTTTGTGCTTAATATGTATGTATGTATGTGTGTTGTAACATAAGTATTTTCCTTGCGATTTAAGGAATGTTTTTGATGATTGGTAAGTTTTATACAACATTTCAAAATTAAATATACTCCATAATAATGACTTTAACTAATTTAGGACGAAGAGCTGCATACTAGCACAAGTAAATTTATGGCAGGAAAGTTTCTTGTCCGTTTCTTAAGCGTTTTTTTATATGAAGTTTTTACGTTTCTTGAGAGCTGGATACTAAGCTTTATGAAAAAAAATAATGATACAATTTAGTTTTAAATCTGTGTTTATCACTACGTAGCAAAAATTATCTTATTTCATTAAAAAGTTAACGAATGATTCTTTTTTGTTGTGTGTTGCGGCGAAATAACGAGAAAGTACCGTTAGTTACATTTTGCTGTTTTGCTTGATAATATACATATTTGGATTGCATTTAGTTGTATTTTGGATGTTTCCAGAAGTTTGTGGTTGTAACAATGGCTTCCCGTAAAGAAATATCAATAGATTTGCGAAACTTAGTAGTGAAGCATAGAAATTTAAAGAAATTTTTTGGTGATACATCAAGCTTATTAAATTTAACAAAATCAACCGTTCAAACCAGACCTGGGTAATATCAAGTACCAGTACGACTTGTAACAAGTACATTTTAAAGGAATTGTACTGGTACTGTCAAGTACAAGTACAAGTTCAAGTAATTGAAAAATACTTAAAATTTAACAAATACTTGAAAGTATTTGAAAAGAATTGAAAGTACTTGAAAAGAATTGAAAAATAGATTCTAGCACATTTTCAAGTACCTTCAACTACTTACAATTGTGAAACCAATATCTAAAAGAAATAACACAAATAAATGACATTTTTATATATCTTACATGTCGCCTATAGTGGATATTATCTGTGCGATTCTGTACTGTGATACAGTATCAAGTCTCTAAATTTGAGATTTCAAGTTAGAGACAATTATTGAGACTTGAGACGATTTTGCTATTATGTAAGCGACAGTCAAAAAATCTATTACATTTCATTATTCAGAGATGTTTTTACACTGGAATGAAAATAAATATGTCGATAACAAATATTAATTTTTCTATAATATCGTCATAAAACATAATTTTCAATAAAAATGAAAATATATGTTGACTTTGTTTCATAATATTTATGAAATTTATGTAAAATTGAGTTATTTTTAACCTTTTCGTGTTTAAGTTGCTTACAAAATATAAAAAAACGACAATCAATTAATTTATATGATAATCTCTATTCAGTATATACAAAATGGCTGCAAGAGTTCTTTTTAATTTGTGACCTGCTAACTATCAGGTCTCAAATTTTAGTCAATATTTTGAGACTAACGCTAGAGACTGTTTAGTGAATAGTAACTAGTCTCAAATTCAGACTTTAGCTCAAAATGTCTCAAATAGAGACTAGAGACTGGTTACAGAATCCCGCTATATGTTTATACCATGTAAATGTCAGAGCGGTAATTTTGACATGTGATTACATTAAATTTTGACAACAAAACAATAACAAAACAAACGTGTTTTTGCGAAAACGAAAGTAAAATCGAATACTCAAGGCGAACATTCTCGCAACCATAGTCCAGGTCTGATATTTTTTAAAATATTCATGAAATTGTGATAATAATTGTAATAAGTTTGAAAAATGATATTTCTGCTGATGATGAAATGGCTGACCCAACCTATTTGCCAGAAAGGCTGTCCAGGAGGCAGAGACTGGCGTTAGAAACAACAACAACGTCCAAAAAAACTCGCCTATCAACTGTTCTTCCTGTGATACTTGGACCAAAATTTTATTCGGACCTGGAAGAAGTTGGTTTACTTGTTTTGTGATGTCTGTTATTGTTTTGCATTTGATTTTCAATGTTTTTGTTAGTTTTTCCAGGTACATACAGTGGCGGAAAAAAGTACAGGTACACTACATTTTGACAAAATTTGAATATTTCCTTTTATTTTAAATTTGCTTGTTTAGTGTTTAGTTTTAGTTTTAGTTTCATCTAAATTTCAAAGTTTTTTATTACAATTTTTAGAAAAAATTGTGGTATGCAGTTTTTTAGTCCATTCAATTTAAATATAATGATGTGCAAATTTGAATTTTCTGAAAACTTACGCTGCTTTTTTATAAATGTTCCCGCCACTGTATGTAGATAGGTAGATAGAGAATGTAGAAATATTTGAAAGCATTAACAAAGTTAAATATGTTATGTAAGAAATTAAATAGCTTTATGATATTTTTTTCTAAATATTTGTCTTTATTGCAGACGTTCGGTCTGTATAAAGTCGACTTATCCGCGAAGTGTGTTGAATGTGGTCGCGTCATAAAGGGATCCAGAGAAGTTACCTCCAATTTCGTAAAGCATTTACGAGTTTGTCATCGCGAAATACACGAAGAATACCGATTTCTGAAGGTATTTGCACTTACATATACAGTCGTGTCCGGATAAAGTGAACTAATTATTGCAAGACCTGTTTTCGATTGTTTGCGATTTAGAGTAGTGTATGTAAAAATTAAGATTTTCACTATATCGAGGCGTTCACTATATAGGGTATTCACTAAATATTGGTTTCTTTAATAACATAATAAAAAATAATTGATGTTATTACAGACGGAAATCGAACTTTACAGGACGTGTTCTACAAAAATTTGGTAGACGCGATTGTCAACGCGGGTTTACCTGCCTCATTACTCGACTGGCCAAAATTTGTGAAGGCATTGACTTCATATGTGCCTGATCTTAAAGTAATGACTAGGAAAACCCAGATGACAAAATTGGAGGATGAGTTTGTCAGAATGGTTGACAAAATAAAGTCAGAGATGGAAAATATTAGTTATTTTTGTACAACCGCCGACATATGGTCGTGCACTAACCGAAGCTTCTTCGGATATACGTGTCACTGGTTGACAGAAAACCTGGAGCGAAAGTCAGCTGCTTTAGCATGTAAAAGGCTCCCTGGTGTGCACTCGGCGGAAAAACTAACGAAGGTCGAAATTAACAGCCCCTTTGGACTTAATAAGTCCAACGTCGTCATGACTGTCACAGACAATAGGTCGATCTTTGTGAAGACATTTAAGGAGCATGGAGTTCAACCCGAAGAAAAGAACGCCGACAGCGATGAAGATCTGCCTTCGTTTTGCAATGGGTGAATGCTACCCCAACACGAGCGTTGTGCAAGTCACACATTAAGTTTGCTCGCTACAACTGATTTAGCGAAAGTTTTGCAATCAAACCAGACACTTTATTTGCAACATACAGAGGTAATATAGTTTTGAACAACCGGTTTATTCAAAAATATATTTTGTTTTTTCTCCAGATATTTGGCAAATGCAATGCTTTGTGGAAGAAGTGCAAGTGGCCGAAGTCTTGTAAAGTAAATCTCAAAAGTCTATGTTCAGCTTTGCTTGTACCCGTAGTAACGCGTTGGAATTCATTGTATGATGCAGTCAGGAATTTGACTTGGCAAAATTTACCGCAGGAGACTTCACTTATCTGGAACAATATACGCTGCTGCTGGAGCCAATTGCAAATATTCTGGATGACCTGCAGGAGGAGGTTAATGTTAAATATGGTTGTTTATTACCCAGTCTGTTGACTCTAATAAATTGATGAAATTAAGTATATCTGAAGATATACCAAATCTCAATTCTATTGCGATGATGTTGGATCAAAAGCTGAGGAAAAGATTTGAACCATATTTTACTTTGGCCCCGTCAGCAGATATTGCAATAGCTGCAGCTGTATTGACTAGAGATGTGAAGACCGACTGGATCGAGGCGTTGGAGGACACACTTCCGGATTTGACGGAAGAAAGCATCAACAACAGGGTGATTGAAAGCATTAGGGAGGCCCTAACAAAAAAAAACCATGCTTTAGAAGCCATTTCTAAAAGATTGGGTTGTCCTCCAAGGCAAAGATCGAAGTATGACTTCAAACGTGCCGGTAAGAATGTATATATTTACTTTTCTCTTTAGGTGATGGTCAAGACACAAATGCCACCGCGTCAGCTCTAGAGCTGCGATTGCAAACCAATACTACAGTTATTTAAATGACCAATCGATGACTGATAGTACCTGATACCGATATGCATTGCTGAAGGAGTCATTTGCGAAATTCCATACCCCACTGCCATCATCGGCACCTGCTGAACGTCTTTTTTTTTATTTTCGGGGATAATACTAGCCCAAGGAGAGGTTCATTGACAGACTTTTCTTTTGAAAAGTTTGTTCTAATGAAAGCAAATTCCAAGTGGTTATGAGTGTTTTTTGTTGAATTATTAATTTATAATTTTGTTTTTTGTTGAATTATTGTTAATTAATTCTGAAAGTAATTAGTACATACTAAGTACTTCCAGATAAAAATTAAAGTATTTAAGTACGTACAACATTCAATAACTACAAAAATACGAACAGTGTTGAAAATAAACCGCGTAGTGGTCGCCAAAAGAAGCTGAGTCGCAGAGATGTATCGTTCGTTTTGAAAGAAATAGGTCAAAATCCGAAAGTGACAGCCACTAAGTTGGCCGCAGAGGTAGCAACTAGGTCGAATACAAATGTGCATACAAATGTGCATCGCGCAAAAGTACTTAGACAAGGGAAATGATTTCTGGAAACGACTATTATTTACAGATGAGTCAAAATACAATTTATTTGGAAATGACGGTAGAACCAAAATTTGGAGAGAACCGCAATACCGCAATACCGCAATGAACCCGAAACACTTAGTTTTCTATATAAATCTATTTTGGAACAAAACTTAAAAGCATCGGTTGATAAACTATATCTTGGTGAGAGTTGGATCTTCCAACAGCATAGTGATCCAAAACATACCGCCCACATTGTGAATTCACTTCCTCAAAGCCCAGGCTTAAATATTATTGAACACGTTTGGGAGCTTTTGGAGCGGAAAATACGTAAACATTACATTACTAGTGCCCTAGTACTAAAAGAGAAGCTACAACAGGATGGCAAGAAATAGCGGCCCTTGAAATCGAAAATTTATTCGCTTCAATGCCCCGACGTTTGCGAGCAGTTATAGATGCTAGGGGATGGTCAACAAAATATTAAATGACCTATTTTAACTTCTAGTTGCTTATCAAAGTATTTCCTTTTGATTTTCAAATCTTACGTAGACTTTTGTCATTGAATTTTTTTCGTTTTATGTTAATAACTTGTTAAGTTTTTAATAATGCAAGTTAATTTTTGTAATGTATTAATAAAAGCACATTTAAAACCAAATTCCATCTTTACTTTTTTTCATAATGCTTTTGGACATGTCAGATAGCCGAAATGGTCGCCGTACGTAGACTTTTGTCGCCCACTGTATATGCTACATATAGACTCGTGGCGATCGGCCTGTAATGCTACGACGACAATCATGTTTACCCGCGCCTATAGATGTTTCACAACAAAGAAACAGAACAAATAGCTTCGGCAAAATCGATTTATTTTATTCTGCTTCAATAAAGCTTTTTGCACGGTCCAAAAGCATATCGAACGAATGTTTTACCTCGTTAGCCGGTTTGGCTGCCAGTATGCCGGAGCAAGCTTTTTGAATGGCCTCTACGTCTTTTATGGGCAAAAGCATTTTTCCGAAAGGCAGGAAGTCGCACAATGACATACCAGTGAATACGGGGAGTGGTTAATGGTTAAAATGTGATTTTTGGTCAAATAATCGGTAATAAAATAATAAAAACGTCGATCGATGAGACGGCGCATTATCGTGCAGCAAACGCCAACATTCATCTTCGCAATATTCGGGCCGAACACACCTTTCATAATCCCAAATGTTCTGTCAAAATGCGATAAATCGATGTTTTGGAGATGTTCAATTTCCACGAATTTAAATAATGATTTCGGCTGATTTTTGATGAATTCACGCACAGTTTCCATGGAATTTGCGGTGATCACTGATTTTGATTGGACCACATGTTGAAAACGTTGAAACCACTCGTGCACACTGCTACAGGAGAAGCAATCATCGTCATAAACTTATTTCATCAATTCAAACGTTTCGGTAAAAGTAAAGTTTTACCAATTCTAAAATAAAATTTAATTTTGGGTCTTTGTTCGAAGCTCATTTTGTCACCGATAACGCAAACATACTGACACTTAAAAGGCAATAACTTCCTTCCAATCAATGAAATGTCATTAAAATCTTGAAGCTCATTTTGACACCGATAACACAAACATACTGACATTTAAAACACAATAACTTCCCTTCCAATCAATGAAAGGTCATGAAATTCTCACTGCACAATTGATAAAGACAGAAGATCTAACGCACCTGTCGAAAGATGGCCATTGTCTGCGATGCTGCTAGTAATGGCTAATTTTTTATTATTTCTTTCCAAAAATACAGTTTGCTTCCTAACTTAATACTCGTATTACTACAATATAAATATAATTATTTTGATCAAATATAGTTCACTTAATTTTTATATTTTAAACTTCAAATTTTACACATCCATTAAATTCATTTAAATATGTTACATCAATTGCAGTTTCTTAGATTCTTTTAACATCTTGGTTATTTATTTTTGCGCAGTTGGCAATTTTACTTTTTAACACATGTGCTTTGTCTGTGCCATTCGTAAAGTCAACCACTACTCCTTTTGGACAAACAGACAAATCATTATATGGTTTACAATCTTTAATTGACCATGTGTAAGTTTCTATAGAATAAAACTCCCGACACTCACTCACCTTGTGACGAATTCGAAAGCAAATTAAATTGATTTGAAATGAAATCGTAAACTGTTAACGTGTGGCCGGGCCGGGCTCCGTCTGTCAGTCCCTTTTGTTAATTATGTTTGGTGTCCTCATGTGTGTGGTGTGGGGAGTATGGTGTATATGCTGATGCGATGTGTATGATGCCGATGTGTTGAATATGATGTCTGTAGTCCGGGATGAAGAGCTGGTGGCATTATGAGGGGATTTGCAACTACAGTGCGGGGTGCTGGTGTAGGCCCAGTGCGTAGCACATTGGGAGCCGCCCGGGCGGTTGGCGTGATTGCGACCGGCGTATCTACAGCCATGTTAATCTGTATAGAGAAGATTGTGGATTATAAATCTGTCATACAATTAGATATGGACAATCGTGCCACGATATGTGGCATGAATGGGTCGTCGTTTTGACCGACCATTTGTTGTTAGTTTTCTTTGTTATTTTTTATGGGTTTGTTATTGGCTTATTTCTCATATTTTATTGTTTTCAGAAGATTGTATTCAGTTTATTGTGTCATGATAATATCGGTTTGTTTTTTGCGGTCTCGGATTCGTGATCTTCGGTGGTTGGTAGAAAGCACAGCTTCACGAACGATCTGATTAGTGTTCCGAAAAGAAAAGCCTCCGTTGTCAGATTGATACATAGCTCAAGGTGTACTGCCTTTGTGAACATACAAAGACAGCCACATAGCCTTTCATGAGAGTGGGAGACCTAAGCATGGATGCCTTCACCTGACAAAGCCCAGCAAAATCAACACCGGTTGTGGTGAAAACCAGAGCGAAAATGCAGTGTCCAGGTGGAAGTGCTGCGATAACCTGCGTTCGCATCTTCTGTTTATGCAAGTTATCACGCGACACAAGAATGTAATTGAAGGAGCCCCAAAATATTGAGCGCACTCAGAATCATGAACGGAAATAACAAGTTTTAAGTTGCATCCAAAAGTTGCGCGTGGACTGAGTCAGCAATTATACATTCTCACGTCTGCCAATACCATCAGCACATATTCATTCTCACGCCTGCAAATACCCCCGGACAGAGTGTTCTATTCTATCGAATTTGGGCCCTCTAGCTGGGCTCTAAGCTACCGGGGGGTCGGCAGGTCGCGGATAGCCGAACGGCCTGTAGTAGCAGGTCAATTGCGAAATAAGTTAAAACGAATAAGCACGTAAAGTTAAACGAATAAGCTTGAAGATCTGCTGAAGCTCCTGTGACTATGGCGAATCGACACCGCCTCACAGAAATACGTGTCCCCCTCATCATTACTCATGTGCATGATGAACAACAAAAATCCAGGCGCGACGGATCAACAATGGGCGGCTTCCTGGTCAGCGTCTGCTCACCATATTAGGTGCGGCTGTCTTCAAAATGACCGGTACACACCGCGGCGCACTGGGAGTCCCTCCAAGTGTCAACAGCGATTTCTCTGCTGGCGGGATGAAGAGGGTGATGTGAGCATGCTCTGCCGATGTGTCTGCTGCGGTGTGTATCAGGAACCAGCCCCTTCGGGCCCTGGTCGAGGAGTGTGCATTGGACGCAGGAGTAGTAACCTACGTTGCCCCGGGCAAGCGCCGGTCCGTCCGTGTTTTCCGGGACTGGTGAAGCGAAGGACAGGCCTCAGGGAACTGGGGTAGGGGCAGTATCCCCGAGGGTACACCCGTTCCTGTTTATTTCGGCCCGCCCCCCCTGCATACGATGCGCTGGTAAATCAAATATATGGAGAATAACACGAGAAATAAAAACACAAACAACAACAGCAGCAACATTTTTGGGATCATAGGAGGCAGCAGCACTGGAAGCCTGAGAGATGATGGTAATAAAGCGCTAAACTTCCCCCGAAGTGCGACTATTGGGGAAGCAGATCCCTTTAAGAGAGCACCAAAATTGGGTAGGTCCCCGATTAAAAACCTTGGTGTTGACAAACCTTTAAGAGCGAGGGCGTCACCACCAGCGTTGGGTGACACCACTCCCTGGCAAAAGCGATGCAACCTCGTGGAGACTGTATGGCTGAACTAGGGGAAGCGACTAAGAAGTTGATCGAAACAATGCGCCCACCACATCGGACTATCAATAACGCCATGAGAGATCTTCTTGGTGTGATAGCAAAGCTACACGCAAGTGCTCAGGAGGAGCACATGTTAAATAAGGAAGCACGTTGTAGTTTTTTAGGAAAGGCAACCACCACAGAGAATACACCCAAGAGGCCTCAAGACGAAATACAGCCAAAGCGAAGAGCACCGCCGAAGAAAAATAAAACTTGCCAAAAGGAATGGTCGAACAAAATGGAAGTTCCCCTGAGCAAGGAAGCAAAGTACGACAACCCAGTCAGAAGCACGGAGACAGTATTGGGAAAACAAGATGGCTGAATCACGGTTAAACATAAATAACCAAGGAAGACACCACATAAGCCGCCACCCCGTCCCGATGTAATAGTAATAGAAAAAACCGGGAACATATCATATAGCGAAATCCTCAGGACTGTCAGGAAGAATGATTCGTTGCAAAAATTAGGGGAAAATGTGACCAAGATAAGAAAGACGGCAAAAGGCCAAATTCTGTTAGAGCTGAGAGAGGCCCAGATGAAGAGCACGGGGGTCTTCAAGACCGAAATAAGTAAATTCCTTGGAGAAAATGCGCAAATAAAAGCTCTAACTCACGAGGTTCTGGTAGAAATACGTGATCTTGATGAAATCACAACGAAAGAGGACATCACTGAGGCAATACGCCTACAAGTAAACGAGTTGAGGCATTTTGATATAAATTCGATTAAGAGCATCAGAACATACCTAGGAACCCAAACTGCCGTGGTAAGTCTAGCCGCGTTGAAAGCAAGAGTACTTTTTGATGCACACAAGTTGAAAATAGACTAGGTAGTGTGCTGCACTTGATACGAGACTCTTTGATCGAGAGAGAGCTGTCAAAACTCGCATTTTTTATAACATTTGCCAATGATGCCACTGCTGAAAAATATTAGATTGGGTATATAATAAATTATACGAAACACTAAATTAAACACTTTGAAAATGCATACATATGTAAATGCTAAAATGCAAAATCATTAATTAATTTAAAGAAACATTTATTTTGCCAAAATATGTTCGCACAGTTCAATGAAATATCATTTCACACTAATTTCGTCAAGTAATTATAGCGCTGCCCTTCTGGCATCCCGGCTTTTTCACTAACTGCTGAGGGGACGGCACCCTGATTGTGTTTTATTGCCAGCTTAGAAAACAGATCAGGGTGCCCTGCCAGCTGACAAGCGAGAGAGCAAGAAAAGAGATTCTGATCAAGTTATCTATGGTGTGCAGAATAAGGGCGAAGTAAAACCTCAGGAGGTGTTTCAGATGCCTTGAATACGGATATCTGGCGAAAGCATGCAACAATCCAGATGACAGGAGCGAGTGTTGTGTCAAGTGTGGAGATACTAGACACTTTGCGAAGTCAGGGAAAACATCGACCACCAAATAGGAAGCAAAAAGTGTCCTCTCTATCAAGAGGCGTGTAAAAACATCAAAAGATGAGAGTCATGCAACCCAATCTAAACCACTGTGAGGCTGCACAAGAGCTTCTTAAACAGACGGTTTACGAGTAAAAGGTCGATGTTGCTATACTTTGCGAACAGTACAAAAATATAAGCGGAGCGACATGGATCTCTGACAACACAAACAAATCTGCCATATGGGCATGTAGAGGGGAAATGTTTTAGGACAAACCGCTATCAGGGAAATCTTTTTACACACGCGAATTACGTTTTTAATAACTTCCGTTTAAATAAAACTCCGGCTGTTTACCGTACAGAGTGGCTTGCCGTCCAGTTTATTATTCAACTCTTTTCTTCTATACAAAAATCTTATTCGCTAATTTTACTTGTAGTCGTTGTGCTGACTTGGCATTCCTCAGCATCAACGACCCAGCATATCTTAAATAAACATAAAAATCTTATTCGCTAATTTTACTTGTAGCCGTTGTGCTGACTTGGCATTCCTCAGCATCAACGACCCAGCATATCTTAAATAAACATAAAAAATAGAAGATACTTGTCTTCTTTGGTATGAACGTGGTGGAGTCGTTTGACGACGCAACTCCCCCAGCGTTACTGTTTGTACTCTCCTGAGTTCTTGTATTTAAAATTTTTATTTTTGTTGTTTTTTTTTCTTTAATTTTATTACTAGGATTGCTAATACTACCATCACAATGATTATCAATGTTATATTAATACCATATGAAACATTTTTATGGTTTTTTAATTCTTCAATTTCTTTTATGTTTTCTATATTTTTTATTGCAATATCATTGAAAGTTAATTTTGGTGTGTAGCTTTGGTTTAATTTTTCGGCAGGGTATATAATTGTATGAATATATTCTGTTTTATTATTTTTAAATTCTTGTTTTAAAATTTCCATTTTACAATTTGCAAATTTGATTATATAGTTATTTTTTAAGACAATTTTTCTGTCACCGCAGTTTTGTTTTACTACATCATTTTTTGCATTTCTTATTAATATTGTGTCATCGCTTATTTCTTGCATTGATGTTTTATTATTATATTTAAATTCGCAAGTATTTGAAAATATGCAGCTTTTAAATGCGTTATTTTCTACATAATCAAAATAGTTTTCGCCAATTTTTATAACAAATTTTTCTTTTTCAATAATCTGTAATTTATTTCTATTTGGCATTGGGGTTATTAATTGTATCTTAGTTTGAAAAAATGTTCTTGGTATCTGAATTGCGAATATTATTGTATCGTTTCTATATACTACTACTCCTACTTTTGATAATTTTAGTTTGTAAAAATCAATCTCATATTTTTCAATTTCTTCCCTAGTTAACATACTTGGATGTACCATATTGTATTTAGCCGCCGCTATATTATTTTGTATTTCTTGAACTTTACTTTCTATGAATTTTAGTTTATTCATTTCATCATTATACAAAATTTTTCTTTCAATTCTATTTTCCTCTTTGTTTATTATATTTGAAGTTTCTATTATTTGTTTCCTATCTGATTCTATAGTTCCTTTTAATAAGTTTAGTGATCTATTGAAATGTTCATTTATTACTATTTGTTTATTTAAATTTACAATGGCATTATGGCCATTTTCTTCAATAATTTTTAAATGGTTCAAAATGTCTTGTCTGTCATCATCATCCATAACTCCAAACATCCATTTATATGCTATTCCTCTTATATTTATCAAGCCTCTTTTATTTCTATTTTTGATATTCGGTGTTATAGATGTGATTTTTGCTTTTATATTTTTTATTTCATCAAACAAAATTTCTTTATTTTCAATATTTAGTTTTTCAATATTTTCTTTAACCTGATCAACTATGTCTGCTATCTTGTTCGGATTTATAGTATGTATAACTGTACTTATTTCGTTAACTATTTCTATGTCCGCTGTTTGTATAATTGTCTACCCCGCATCTTCTATTATTGGTGTAACTTGCAAAAGTGCTGTCACCAATGGTATGATTATTGTTAAAAAAATAAATATTGTCGTCATCTGTAAAAGTAAAAATGTATAACCGTTTTAGGTTTTGATATATAAAAAAAAAATTTATGGGATTTTAGTCGCCTCTTACGACAGGCATCTCTTACCATGGGTATATTCTAGAAAGACCCCTTACCCACTGGGGTAAAAAAAATCATGTATATATATGTAGAAAAAAAATTAAATGCTATTATCTCCATTAAATGCCCTTAGACTGAATGAATCGTCATCATTCTCATTTGGATTTTTTATATTTGCCAATTTCATTGGTCTTTTTATATTTGCCGGATGGACGTTTTGTAAGGGAAATATTCTGAAATATGGTTGATCTTTATGTCGTACTCTTTTGTAGTTTTTAATTGGTCCTGTTTGTCTGTTTTCTATATATTCTTCTCTGTTTTGATTTAATTTGGCTATTGTTTTCTGTTTTACTGTATTTATTCTATCTTGTAATATGGATGGACAAATGTTTTTTTTAGCGTCCCTTGGAGAACATTTGATAGTTGAGTGGTACCTATCGTTATAGTTGCATATAACAATTTGTATCCTCATTTCTGTTGAAAGACTAGAGTCCTCAATTCCTGTTAGTTTTTCCAACAAGGTTGAGTGCAGTCTCTCAATGTCTGCATTTCTTGTATGGCTATTTGGTTTTGTGTGATAGACTTCTATATTTTCGGCATTTAAATATTTTATTAATTGTTCTGCTCTAAACTCATTATCCATAATAATTTTTTTAGGTTTACCGAATTTCGCAAAATGTTCCATAATTATTGTCTTCTTAGCTCTCCAGTTTCTGTCTGTTATTCTGTAAGCTGCTGCGAATTTTGTTAATTTATCAATTACTGTTACAAATGATTGCTTATTGAAATGAAATATATCTACATGAAGTATCTCATTTTTATTGGTTGGAGTTTCAGTTAGGTGAAATTTAGGTTTAATTGGTTTCCTATCGTATTTGATTTGTTGGCATTTTTGGCAATTATTTATTATCAATTGTATTTCTTCTTTGAATTTAGGAAAATATATTTTATCTTTTAATGTATTATAAGTTTCATTTATGCCACTATGCATAGATTCTTTTGTATGGTATAGTGATATTTGCTTATGTAATTCTTCTTCTTCTTCTATTTCTGAGGCTCTTTTTGTGCATTTTATAAATTTTAAATTTCTATCTTGAGCAAAAATTTCAATAAGTAGTTTTTGTATTTTGTGGTAATCTGCTTCAGATACTTCTGAAAATATTCCTACTATTCCGCTTCTTTTATATATTTTTTTAATGTTTCCTTGTTCTCTTCTTATTCATCCATTGGGTTTATTTCAATTATTTTTCTTCCATGGAGTCTTTGCATTTGCTCTTTTTGTCTATATGTTAGTATGATTTGAAATTTATATTTATTTACAATTTCCTCTTTAATTTGAAAGTGTTCAAGCAGTTCTTCATCTGCTGAATGAATTGTTTCCGACAATTCTAAGTTTGATTCATTGTCGTTACCTTCTTTTATTTTTGGTGAGTTTTCAATTCGACTCAAGAAATCAGCTACAACATTATTTTTTCCATTTAAATATTCTATTTCAAAGTTGTATTCTTGCAATTTTAATAACCATCTCTGATGGCGTTGAGAAAATTCTTTTCCTTTATATTTATTAACAAGATATTTAATCGGACAGTGATCAGTTATTATTTTAAATTTATTGCCATATATATATGGTCGAAAATATGTAATAGAGAAAATTACCGCTAAAAATTCTTTGTCTGTAGTTGAATATTTTTGCTCATGATTATTTAGAGTTCTTGAAATATAGCATACTGGTTGGCCTTGCTGTGAAAGCACTGCTCCAATAGCATAGTCACTGGCATCAGTTGTGATACTGAATTCTTTGCCGTACTCTGGGAATTTGAGAGTTGGGTGAGATGAAATGAGTGCTTTTAAATTTTCAAAGCTTTCAATATACTGTGGATCTTTAGCGTTTATTTTATTGCCCTTTTTCAAATATCTTATCATGGGGTAAGCTATTTTAGAATAATCTTTTATGAATTTTCGATAATACCCTGTTGCTCCTAAAAATCCTTTTAACCGTTTCTCAGTTTTTGGTATTTGTAGCTTTTGAATTGCTATAATTTTATCTGGATTAGGCTTGATGCCTTCTTTTGTTAAAATGTGTCCTAGGAATGTAGTTTCTCTTTGAAGAAAACTGCATTTATCTGCCTGTATTTTTAATTTATTTTCTTGTAGTTTCAAAAAAATTTTTTTTAATGAGTCTATGTGTTCTTCTAATGAAGTTGAAAAAATTAATATGTCGTCTAAATATACGACACATATTTTATTTATATATTCCCTCAATATGTCATTCATAAATCTCTGAAAAGTAGCTGGGGCATTTTTCAACCCGAAAGGCATTCGGACGTATTCGTATAGTCCTGCCGGAGTGACAAAAGCTGTTTTCTTTATGCCCCTTTCTGCCATTAGAATTTGATGGTAACCTTTTGCTAGATCAAGAGTGCTAAAGTACTGCGCCTTGCCCAACTTGTCTAAGATTCCATCGATATTCGGCAGAGGATACTTATCGTCTACAGTCAATTGGTTTAACATCCTATAATCAACCACTAGCCTGTATTTTTGTATTCCTGAGTTATCTATTTTTTTCGGTATTATTAGAATAGGTGAGCTATATCTACTGTGACTTTTTCTAATAATCCCTTGCTCTTCTAATTCAGAAATTTGTCTTTTTACTTCTTCTTCATGTTTTGGAGGTAATCTATAAATTCTTGAATTTATTTGTTGATGCGTAACTGTTTTAATTTCATGAACTACTGCTTTTGCGTTTGTGAGCTTGTCCCCTTCTTTATAGATAAGTTTATTGAAATGCTTTAATAATTTTTCAATTTCTTTTTTCTCTATTTTAAATGATCAAGGTTGATGTTCTTTACTTCACTTATATCTAATGAATAAACTTGCTCTTGCATAGTTTTCATATAGAATGGAAGATTCACACCATTTTTTAAAATTATTGTCATTTTTTCGATATCAATGGTTTTAACGTTTTTAAAAAGAAAATCATTTCCTATTAACAAATCATATGGTTTATTAAAATCCATTAATAATCATCTCATTCTAGCGTTTTCCGGGTATTTGAATTCTTTTGGACAAGGGCTTTTTACCTTAACATTTGGCGTTTTAATTATTCCGTTTAAAGTATTCACCAAGGTGCTTTCACTTTCAAGCACTGGTAATTTAAATTTTTCGAAACTAGATTTTTTCATTATACTTATGGTTGAACCTGAGTCGACCAAAGCATAAAATTTTTTCTCAAAAAATGTTAATATTATTATAATTTTGTTTGATGATTCCGAGGCTAATTTGTAAAAAATTTGTGTTTGATTCTTGTGGATCACCTCTTCTACTCATTGTGTCTACGTCCATGGGTTCTAGTCCCCTATTTTGTACTTGTTGTCTACTATTTACTGAATTTCTTTGTTGTTGTGAATACGATTTTGATTTGTTCGAACTTGTTCTGAATAGTTTGTACGATTTTGCCATCGAGGCTGTCTTGTTTGATTGGATTGTTGACGATACTGTTGTTCAGAAAAATTTTGATTTTGTGAACGATATTGTCCCGAATCTGGTCTGTTTTGACTAACAATGTTTCTTTGTTCCCTTTGTCCTGAATAGAAATTTTTATTGTTAACACCATTATTTTTGGTGTTAGCTTGAAAGTTGTTTCCCCCTCCTTTTAGATAAGGATTTAGATTGCCTTCATCCAACCCAATAAATTTATAAATTTCATTCGCCATTTCCGTTAATGATGTGACCGATTGCACTGTATATGCAAATGTCCCTGATGCTAATTGTTTTATTCGCTGAATTAGCATTCCCGAAAAAATTTCTCTCATAGTGTCAACATTTTTGCTTAGTGCACTATATTCTGTTATATCATCCACGATTTCGTTTAATCTTTTACTTAATTCCGCTATACTATTTACTTTCAGAATCGAAATTCCTTTCGTGATCATCATTTGATTTTTTGTGGGTTTATAATGTTGCCTTAATTTAGTTTTACAACTTTCACAATTTTCAGGTGGGTTTATTTGCAAAAAATTTTTTGCTGATCCACCAATTTTCAAATCATAAATAACCCTGAATACTATTTCTTCCTGTCCTACATAGTCCCTTCGTACCCTGTCAATTGCTTCAATGAAAGATGGCAATTTTTTTACAACTCCTTCAAAGGGAGATACATATCTTAAGTCTTTTTCGACTCTTTGCCTAATTGTAAGTTGATTTATTGTTGCATTTTGTGCAGTTATCTGTGTTAAAGATGCCAAGCATCGAGTTAGCATTTCTATTTACTCTGCCATATTTTTTTTTTTTTGTTTTTGTTTTACAAAGAAAGTAATGGCTTCAAATAAAACTATTACTTAAATTACTAAATTATTAGTTGAATATATATTTTATATTATATTTCTTATTTTACCTTGCTGCTGATGCTGCTATTGTTACTGTTATTGTTGCTGTTACTTTAGTTAATGTTGTTGTTGTTGCTGGTGCTGTTGCTACTGCTGCTGCTGTTGCTGTTGTAAATGTTGTTGTTGTTGCTGCTACTGTTGTTTTTGTTAATGTTGTTGTTGTTGCTTTTGTATGGCACTTACAAATATATAAATATTTTCGACGACTTAATAAGTATTTTCTCGCATTTTTTATTTTTGTTTCTTCTTAGCAAATTTCATTTATTTAGCAAAGTTTATTAATCACTTATTTTCAATTTATTTATTAAGCGTATTTTATATAGTTTAATTTACTTCATAATATTTTGTTTATTTAGTATAAGTTTGAGAATAACTTTTGCTTTCAACGCACTGAAATGGTTACGATGTATTTTATAATAGAAAATGGGAAACACCGAATTACCGACTGCGCCAATTACGTTTTTAATAACTTCCGTTTAAATAAAACTCCGGCTGTTTACCGTACAGAGCGGCTTGCCGTCCAGTTTATTATTCAACTCTTTTCTTCTATACAAAAATCTTATTCGCTAATTTTACTTGTAGTCGTTGTGCTGACTTGGCATTCCTCAGCATCAACGACCCAGCATATCTTAAATAAACATAAAAATCTTATTCGCTAATTTTACTTGTAGCCGTTGTGCTGACTTGGCATTCCTCAGCATCAACGACCCAGCATATCTTAAATAAACATAAAAATTAGAAGATACTTGTCTTCTTTGGTATGAACGTGGTGGAGTCGTTTGACGACGCAACTCGCGCGAACATCTGTGGGATCAATTTTTATAGCTGTTACATACCGCCAAGCATATCGCAAACTGATTTCGAGAAAATCCTGGACGAACTAGTCAGAGAAAGCCTGTCTACTACAAGAAACGTGATAGAAGGCGATTTTAATGCATGGGCGGTGGAGTGTTGTAGCATCTGCACAAATAGACGTGGAGATGCTCCGCTAAAGGCCTTCTCGTCGTTAGACATGGTATTACTAAATACCATAAATCAAAATACGTTCGAGAAGAATGGTCGGGGATCGGTGATTGACAATACCTTCGCTAGCAGTTCTCTAGCACAGACAACAAGGTGGCAGGTGTGCGACATATATACACACAGTGACCATAATGCTATTATATTCGAAATCGAACACTCGGTGCACAATCGAAGGAATATGTCCACTAAGAAAGTACAGAGAAAAGGATGGAAGATGGAAACCATGGACGTTGAACTCTTCAAACTCATGATAGATGGTCATATAACATTTGAGGAAGACATAAATCAAGAGGCGGAGACCCTAGTGCGGCACGTCATTAAAGCATGCAACGCTTCTATGAGTAGGAAGAAAGTTTGTTGTAATAGAAAGCCTGTTTACTGGTGGAATGAGCAGATCGACACATTAAGGAAGGAATGCCCCAAAGCGAGGAGGAGGTGTCAAAGGAGTCGCGGACTTGCAGAGAGCACGCAATTACGCGAATGCTTTAAGAGAAAACGTAGCGATCTCAAAAAGGCAATCAAAATAAGTAAATCCTACTGCTTTAAAGAACTCTGCGGAAAAATCGACGAAAACCCATGGGGTGACGCTTATAAGCTGGTAATGACGAAGATAAGAGGTGGCAAAGGACAAGCACCGACATGCCCAGCACTACTGAAAACTTTTGTGGAAACTCTATTCCCTACACATTCTCTGGAGAATCGAACGGCGCGAGCGCAAGAACCTGTCTGACAACCAATATGGATTCCGTAAACAGAGATCCACCACTGATGCGATTAAAAAGCTTACTGACATAGCTAACTAGGCAATGGAGGGTAAAAGATGGCTGTATGGTACTAAGGAATACTGCACAGTAGTCACATTTGACGTTAAAACGCGTTCAACTCGGCATACTGGTCACATATAATAAGTGCACTGGAACGTAACAAAACCCCGGCTTACTTGGTTAGGATCATATCCAGCTACTTGTCTGACCGTTTGTTACTGCACGATACGGATGACGGACAAAATCATATAATGTAACGGGCTGAGTTCCACAAGGTTCCGTGTTTGGCCCATTGTTGTGGAACGTTTTGTACGACGGGGTGCTGCTTCTCTCTCTCCCGAAGCAGGTACAGATAATCGGTTACGCGGATGATATTGCCATAACGGTAGTGGCAAAAGAACTGGGACAACTTAAGTACCTCTGCAATCAAGCGGCGTTAAAGATCAAAGAGTGGCTCACGGCAGCAAAACTTCAGCTCGCTGTGCAAAAAACTGAAGCTGTCCTGATCACAAGCAGGAAAAAGCTTGAAGACATAAAATTAAATATTGACGGCCACAGTATAATGACCCAGAAGGCACTAAAGTACCTAGGAGTGTTTATTGACAATAGACTTAGCTACAAGAGGCACATCGAAAAGGTATGTGAGAAAGCTGCACGGGTAACGGCCGCCCTATCCAGAATAATGGCCAACATTGGTGGACCAAGGCAAAATAGGCGAGCGCTATTGGCCAAGGTAAGCCAATCAATTTTGATGTACGCGGCGCCCATATGGGGACCAGCACTACAGCAAAAGTCGTATGCTAAGAAAGCGAAATTTTCAATGAGGATCAGTGCCATAAGGGTCACGTGTGCATTTCGGTTTTAGCAGGCATCATGCCACCAGAGATAATGCCCATGGAACTCAAAAGAATATATGACAGGTCTACAAGACTGGGTAGGCGACTAACAGCTGAAGAGCGGAAGGAAGAGAGGCAAACAAGCCTCAATGAGTGGGAAGGACGGTGGGATGCAGCTACGACGGGCAGATGGACCCACACGCTAATTAGAAATGTACAAGCATGGGTAGAAAGGAAACACGGAGAAACAGATTTTTACCTGACGCAGTTTTTGACACGGTTGTTTTAGAGAGTATCTCTATAATAATGGACACGACGAAGGGACGAATTGTTCCTTCTGCGACAGCAGTGGAGAAAACGCACTGCACATCTTCTTTTTCTGCCGACGGTATGAAAAGGAAAGAGCCGATCTACAGAAGCTGATAACGCAACAAGTGACACCGGATATTATAGTGCGGCTTATGACTGAGTCAAAACAAGTATGGGATAGTGTGAGAGCCTGGTGTGCTATAGTTCTGAAAGAACTAAGAATGAAAGAGTGGCAACGCAGTGAAATCAGAAGGATGAATGAGGAGTAGGTCGGAATGACGTGATTGACGAGCCGAATGGCTAAGCTTGGCTCCACGATGTAATGCTTAACGGAAGTTCCGTGGGGCAAATAAACAAGCAAAGACAATGGAGTTAAGGGTTTAGTCCGTAGGCGTATTGGTCTCTGCATTAGCGGCCAATACGAATTTTGCGTACCGTCCGGAAAAATTACGATATATTTCGAAGATTCCCCCTCAAAAATCAAACAAAAACAAAAAAAAAACGCCTGCAAATACCAGCTCGCAACACCACAACTGCTACGCAGCAGCGGCGGCAACAACAGCAACAGGTAGCTTGAGGGTAGTTTATAATTAGAATAATTTCCAGTATAATGTTTGGTGCTCTTCGAGCTGGACTCCACTCGAATGCTCGCAATAAAGTCAATAAAAAAATAGGCATTTTGAAATAATTGGCGCCCAACGTGGTGCTGTGTTTAAGCAAAGTAGTTTGTCGGTGTCGGTTAAAAACGAGCAACTACAATCAACCAGCTGCCACAAACAATCAGGATTATGCCGCTAAAAGTCGATCGAATCAAGGACTAGACAGCAACTGCAATCAACCAGCTATCGTAAACGAGCAGCAGCTATTCTATTGGCGGATCAGGACAGGAGGAGGATCGAAGCAGCCGGCAATTATGAATTTAATGTAAGTTGAGAAACTCGAATTTCAATTTTAGAATCAAAGATCTAAACATTGAAGGTACCTCTTGTTAAAACATAAAATATATTAAGAAAGTGAAATTTAAACTCTAATAGTTAACGGTGCACCCGGTATTTATTTCGTGAAAATAGTAATAACTTTTTCAATGATTAATTGAGGAATAGTGAGGAGTATTGGTTACACGGTATATGAATAGGCCAACCGTCAACTTAATTGACTTAGTCTCTAGCTTTGAAAATATTAAATTATCAGAGGAAGAAGAAGTCAAAATGAACGAAACCCAGCTTACACAGATAGTGAACGCGGCGGTCACTGCTGCTTTAGGGGTGCAGAGGCGGGAGTTTGAGAATAGGCTTAAGCTCATGCAGGACCAAATTGATAACTTATCCCAAAAACCCACTATAACGACTTACGAAAAAATTAAGATAGTAGCGGGTAGAACCTGCGAAGAATCGCTGGACGTTGTAAAGTCTCTACCCGAATTTTCCGGTCAAACCGAAGGTATGTGTCCTGGCGTGAGGCGGCACATAACGCATATGAGATTTTTAAGGACTACGATGGTAGCTCACGGCACTACCAAGCCGTTACCATTATAAGAAATAAAATTCGAGGCGCTGTCGATGCGCTTTTATCGGTGTTTAGCACTGTCTTAAATTGTAACGCTATTATAGCCCGCTTTGATTTCACTTACTCCGATAAGCGGCCGATCTACTTAGTCGAGCAGGAATTGTCGACGTTGAGGCAGGGCTCTTCAACTGTGCTCGAATTTTATGATGAGGTTGAGAAAAAACTCTCCTTACTTGCTTATAAAACCAAAATGTCTCATTAAGAAAGTATTGCAGGCGCAATTAACGAGAAATATAGGGCCAATGCTCTTAGAGTGTTCATTTCTGGGTTACAGAAGCCCCTTTGCGATATTCTCTTCGCATCGCAACCTAGTGACTTGCCATCCGCCCTGGCACTCGTTCAGGAAGTCGCTGCGAATCATGAACGTTACATTTTCGCAGCAAGCTTTGCAAATAGAGCATCTGATGTGACCAAAAAAGCAGAGAGCAGCCAAAGAGGAAAAGATAACAATAATCAAAACATGCTAAGTAGAACAAATTCGGATAATCAGAAAATTCCTCATTTCGTAAGGCAGCACCGGGGTGATAGCCAAAATAATGGCAAATACCGCCAACAAAATTTTCAGCAGAAACGTCAATCAGGATATCGGAACTCTCAGCCGCGACAGGAACCAATGGACTTGGATCCTTCATATTCTCACCTACGGCAATTTAAAAGTAACGTAAGAGACGACGGTGCTCAAAAGCGTCAGGCAACGTCGGACCGTCGAACAGGACCAAAACTGCAAAGGGTAAACAATTTGAAGGAAGATCGAAATACCGAGTTAAGCTCAGACTCTTACGAGGAGTTATCTGAGCCAGTTGTTGAGGACCTAGAGGCAGAAGAAGTGAATTTTTTAGGGGTAAGTCCTTCCTGCCCTGGATTTCTAAGTCACTAGGCGGGCGGGAGGTAAAGTTTCTTGTCGGGTGCCTCCAAAAACTACATCAGGCCTCTAGAGTGCCTAAGAGAAGTGAAGCCTGTTGATAAGGAATTCACGGTGAAATCTATTCATGGATTCACCAATATTGGAAAAAAAATGCAAGCTACACTTGTTTGGAATGGTATCTGAATTTTTCGTCCTGTCAAATCTAACTCTCTTTGATGGAATAGTAGGTTTGGATTTCCTGAACAAGGTTTAAGCAAATATTAATTTGAAAAACAAAATTATCGAATACAACTCCGGTAAGGAAATTATTCATTTTCTCCAGGGTCAAGATGTTAGTCATCTCCAGCTCCATACCGACTCAGTCCCGGTGAGCATAAAAGAGGAATTTAATGGTATGTTAGAGCGCGTTTCAGGAGTTTTTGCTGACCCAAACGAGAAACTACCATACAACGCTAATATTGTGGCCACAATCCGTACTAGGGATAATGAGCCGACTTACGCAAAGTTCTACTCATACCCAATGGGAGTCACTGATTTTGTAAAAACAGAAATAGAGCATCTCCTCCAAAATGATATTATCCGACGTTCGCGGTCGCCATACAACAATCCCATTTGGGTAGTAGATAAAAAGGGTTTCGATGAGAACGGAGTTAAAAGGAAAAGATTAGTAATTGATTTCCGAAAAGTGAACGAGAAAACCATTGAAGACTCATATCCCATACCAAACGTAGGGGTAATATTATCAAACTTGGGAAAAGCCCAGCTCTTCAAAACCTTGGACCTTAAATCGGGGTTTCATCAAATTGAGCTCGCCAAACGTGATCGTGAAAAAAACGCTTACTCTGTGTGTAATGGGAAGTACGAATTCTGCCGCTTTCTTTTGGCCTTAAGAATGCACCTGGCGTTTTTCAGAGGACAATAGACGACGTTCTTAGGGAACACATTGGCAAGAACTGCTTTGTTTATATTCATCATGTGATCATTTTTTCACAAAATAAGGAAGACCACGTAGAGGCTATTTTAGTGAGTTTGCTTGAAGCAAATATGAGGGTTTCTGTTGAGAAATCAAAATTTTTTAAGGCAGAACTTGAATACCTCGGATTTCTAATATCAAAAGGAGGAGTAAAAACATGCCCGCAGAAAATTGAAGCAATCCAAAACTTCTCACAGCCAACAACACTGAGAGGTGTTAGGTCCTTTTTAGGAATGGCTGGGTATTACAGATGCTTCGTTCGTGACTATGCAAAAATTGCTAAACCAATAACTAGTATCCTTAGGGGCGAATTTGGTAAAGTGTCGGCCTCTCAATCAAAAAAAATTGAAATATCATTTGACCAGGAACAAGTGAATGCATTTAATAAACTGAAGAGTCTACTAAGATCAGAAGATGTTATGTTAGCCTATCCGGACTTTAGAAAGGCTTTCGACCTAACCACTGATGCCTCTTCACACGCCCTAAGTGCGGTCCTTTCTCAAGGGGGGAGACCGATTACAATGATTTCCAGAACCCTTGACAAAAAGGAAGAACACTTTGCAATAAACGAGCGAGAGCTTCTGGCAATCGTATGGGCTCTTAAAACCCTTACACATTATTTGTACCGCGTAAGGGAATTAAACATTTACACAGATCATTAACCCCTAACCTTCGCGGTGTCTGATTGTAACCCGAATCCAAAAATAAAGCGATGGAAAGCTTTCAATGAAGGATATAATGCCAAACTACACTATAAATCAGGAAAAAATAATTTAGTAGCTGATGCTTTGTCACGCCAGTTTATAAACGCACCAGATCCAGAACCTGAATCGGATGCTGCCACTATTCATAGCGAACAGTCTCTTACTTATACGGTGGAAACAGTTTCAAAACCAGTAAATGTCTATAGAAACCCACTGATTTTGGAATCTGGCTTACATCCGACCAAAAGGACATTTGTTACTTTTGGAAATAAGTTACGCCATTTTCTCATGTTTCCTCATAATGAGAGTTTGTTTAAAATGCTATCAGAAGTGGCAAAATCGGACGTGGTCAACGGCATTCACTGCGAGTTACCTCTGCTGGCGCAAATCCAAAACTGGCTAGGGAGTACTTTACCAAATACAAGATTCCGTCACACAACTAAATTTGTCACGGACATTTTTGATCCTAACTAACAAATTAAAATAATTATACGAGAACATAATAGAGCCCATCGTGCCTCTCAAGAAAATGTTAAACAAATTCTTGAAGATTTTTTTTTTCCGGGAAAAAAGCTAAGGAGGTGGCGTCGAATTGTAAAGTCTGCATTAAAGCTAAATATGTCAGACATCCAGTAAATCATCCCATAGGAAAAACACCCATTCCATCTTTTCCCGGGGAATTTCTCCATATTGACTTATTCTGTACTAATGCCACATATTTCCTTACTTGTGTGGACAAGCTATCCAAGTTTGCAGTAGTGCAACCAATCCCTTCACGAACCATAATCGATATTAAGCCGCGTATTCTGCAACTGGTCAATATGTTCGCAGGAACCAAAATTTTTTTTTGCGATAATGAAAAATCATTAAACTCAAATACAATAAGATCGTGCCTTGGAGACCTTTTCGACATTGAAATTTTGAATGCTCCTCCTCCTCATAGTACTTCTAATGGGCAGGTGGAGGGATTTCATAGCACTATGGGGGAAATAGCTAGATGCCTTAAATTAGGGAAAGGAATTGAACATACTGTGGACTTAATTTTACTGGCCACAATTCAATACAATAAAAGCATTCACTCCGTATCTGGCGAAAAAACCCTTGGATGTTTTTCATTCCCGGGTAGGTGTTACAGAAGCAAAAAATAAGGTAGAAGGGGCTCAAGAAGCAATGTTAAGGACTCATAACAAAAACAGGATAGCGAGAACATTTTCCGTTGGAGAAACAGTCCACATTAAGTCAAATAGACGGTTGGGAAACAAACTTACCCCCTTATATGTGGAGGGCATAGTCCAGGAGGACCTGGGTTCTACAGTCAGGGTTAAAGGTAGAAAAGTTCATAAGGATAATCTCCGATAGTTGAATAAAATATTTTTAAGTCTTACGATCTTCTTTGCTACTGTCTTTCCTTCTCTTTTTAGACCTCTGCTCTTTATGCTTATCTTGACCTCGACCTCCACAGTTTGTAAGATTGTGGATTACTCACACTCAGACTACTTACCGATTACGAATGGTGGCGTGGTTTTATTGGACTCGTACGATTACATCAGACATATGTACGACAAACCTGACTGCCTACGCTGAATTGACCATTGACACTCGCTCAGCGCTAAAACTGTACCCAAAAGGCCACATGACGAAACTGATAAATGCTGACCTGGACCGAATCGACAAGTTTCTTCGGACAGTAATGGGACCGACCAGACATTCACGTAGCCTAAACATCTTGGGAACTGCTCTTAAGGTTGTGGCAGGCACTTTAGAGCTTGATAGACTTAGGGACAATAACAATCGCCAAGTAGCAATAAACTCAAAGTTCCAGGAACAGATTACCGATTTAACCAATACAGTAAATGTAATTTTAAGAATAAAAAACTAGAACAGATAGATACCGGATACCTTTACGAAATTCTTTCGGCCCGAAATAGGGCTACTGTTACAGACTAAGATAACATTATCTTATCAATCGCCTTAACACAGTTGGGATTATTAAACCCAATCATTTTTGATAATATTGAAATTGATTCAATCTTGAAGACCGAGTCTCTCAACAACTTAAATGTAACTGATTTGTTATTAGTCTCTAAGTTTAAAGTATTTCATGATAAAAACCTTTTTCACTTCCTAGTTAAGTATCCTAGACCTAAGCTTATGTGTAAAAGAAAAATTGTACTACCAGTAGCTCACAACAACAAAATGCTATCACTACGCGACAACTCCGTAGCGGTTTCCTTGGATGGCTGTGCAGGGACTACCATGCTGTTTTGCAGAAAATCGAACATAACAACTTGCGCTCAACAACTGGTAGCCAGCGTCACCGCAGAGTGTAGAACAACATTTGGCGAACTAGAACAAAAAATTGATGATGGTATGGTTATCATAAACGACTCCACCGCCACGGTAAATTCTGAGAGCGAGACCATTTCGCTAAAAAAGGGTACTTACCTGGCAATGTTTCCTGATAAGGCAAGTATAAATGCAACAACCTTCGTTAACCAGAATGGCCTTCAAATGAAAGAAGCTGAAATCCCTTGGCCGACTCGGATAAATATAACTGGACATATAATGAGCTTACCTTACTTGCGGCACCAGGTGCTGGTAAATCGCCAGCTGATGGAACAGCTAACCGATGGGTATGAAAAAGGATTGACAACGACGTCAATAATTCTCATGGTAATAATAATTATCGCCGTGTTTTTTTTCATAATAACATTATATAAAAATCTTGAAGCGACAGGCTGCCATAGTAAGAGTAGTAGAAAACATCACTCAGGTGTCAAGAGAAAGGTTCGAGGACGTCCCTCACTTAGGAGGGGAGGAGTTATCACGCGACACAAGAACGTAATTGAAGGAGCCCAAAAATATTGCGCGTGGTCAGCAACAAGTAGCGCACTCAGAATTATGAACGGAAATAACAAGTTTTAAGTTGCATCCAAAAGTTGCGCGTGGACTGAGTCAGCAATTATACATTCTCACGTCTGCCAATACCATCAGCACATATTCGTTCTCACGCCTGCAAATACCAGCTCGCAACACCACAATTGCTACGCAGCAGCGGCGGCAGCAACAGCAACGGGTAGCTTGAGGGTAGTTTATAATTAGAATAATTTCCAGTGTAATGTTTGGTGCTCTTCGAGCTGGACGCGCTCCACTCGAATGCTCGTAATAAAGTCAATAAAAACAAAATAGGCATTTTGAAATAATTTGCATAGTGCAAATCTTGCACGTGAAGATGCACTTCTTGATTTGCGGCTTAAGACGACGGATATAATACTCCTGGCGTACCATATCTTGCATGAGGCGATCTTCGGCGTGTAGCATTAAGATGTCGATGTAATTGATGAATGATGTGGCAAATGGTGACCTCTCGGGAATTGTTATGGGGTGACGTTCGTTGTATGTGAGGCTTGAATTAGCAAGCCGACTATTGACACGAAGCAAACCTTTCGTATCCAGAAATGGGTTTAGAACTAAGAGTGAGCTCTTTTTATCAATCGGCTTTGATTCTCTTAGTAGCGATATATCGCGGCTGAAGTAGCGCGCTTGCGTATATGCGATTAGTGCTTTTGTAACTCTAGCTGCGTCACTGTATTGCATGGGAAATTAGATAATCCTTTGACTTTGCTTTTGGGTTGCTCTATAAATTTGAACATGCAAGCAACTAGTGTGAGCGATATTGGAAACGATGAAAATCGTCCAAGGAAGTCGGCATCTTCCAATAATGTGTGAAAGGTGGCGATTTTTCGAACTTCTGGGGCGATAATGTTGCGCATGGGGGATTGTGGTCAAGAACCAGGAGATTCTATCAACCATCCACCAGAGGGTGGTAGTGGGAAGGTGGGATTATCAGTACTGGCTACGTGACGCCAAGTGCCTGATCCCAAAAGGTCAAGTATTTGAGACGTTCGGTTAGAAATATACGTCTTCAGTAAGCTTTCTCAGAGGCATCACAGAAGCTGAGTAATTAACTTTGTAGTCGGGGGAATAGTTTACCCATCGTGGAATTTGTATCTGAGAAATAACATTCAGATTTTTTGCGACCTGGGACCATTTTTCTAAGCGAAGTTGTTTCACTTGTTCATCCCAGTCGGTTCCATCTAGCCATAATTCCTGTATTAAGAAAGCCATCCTGCGGTGTCGAAAAGTTTTGCCACCGAGGATAAAATCTGTATTTTTGTTATGGCTGATAATGCGGATAGCAGTCGTGTTATGAGAACTGGTCCGATATCGCATTCCATAGGATGCCTAGTGTTTTTGTTGTACTTTCTTTTTAGAATATAAGGAACTTAGTGTTCAACAAATTTTCGTTTGGAATATTTTTGATATATTTGGATGATTTTTCGTAATCTTTTTTAATGAAAACCTTGCGGATTTGACGGCTTTTATTACCTGCGATAAGGCCTCGTATGCCTGTGGAAGAGTGTGACTTTCAGACAGAATATCGTCTGCATACGGTTAAGTTTATAACACTTCAGTTCCCGGAGGAAATTCTGACTTTGTATAGTCTGCCAATTCGTGGAGTGTTCGGCGTACGACGTACCGACCATTTTTTGATCTTAGTTGTGGCTTTGTAAAAGTTCTCACAATACTGAGTCATTGTTGTGACTGGTTCCGCAACTAGTCCACTTAGAACCCATCCGAAAATGGTATTTTGTGTCAGAAGTGTATTTGTGATTTTCTCAATACCTTCGTGTATTATCTAATGTATGATATCGCTGCCTAATAGAATATCTATTTGAGCGGGGGTGTTGCAGTTTGGGTCTGCTAGCTTTAGGTGTGAAACCTTTTGCCAATGCTTGCTATTTACTATATATGATAGCTGGGTAACATAGTTGTTAATTGCGGTAAGATAATAGCTTCTGCTTGTATACGATTATCCGATTAGGGGAAAAGAGGGTTAAGGGGGCAGATTCTATTTGAGTTCTGAACAACTCTTCCGCCCATTCCCATGATTTCAAAATTGGCCAGTTTTGTTGGCAACTGTAGCCTGTTTAGTGCCTTAGACGCCATAAATGATCGTTGTGATGTTTGGTTTATTAAGGCTCTGAGTTTAAACAGTCATCCTCGGTGTTCGATGGAGACAATTGCTGTGGGTAATAGTACCCTACTGTGATTTTCGCTATGTAGCGTTTGGGTTTTTAACGCCTTTGACCAGCATGGTGCTTCTTGGCAGTTTTCAAAATTTGTTGTGGTCACTAATCCTATCGCTCTTTTTGCGTTTGCATTGTTTGTTGGTTAGCGGGAATAATTGGTTATATGTAACATTGAATGATGTCCTTTATGGCAGCCAACGCAATTAAATTTGCTTTCGCTTCGTTTTTTTAATTTTTTGCACGATTTGAGCTTGTGACTTCCTCTTCAAAGTTCGCATGACGTTTGTTTACATTTTTCGGATATGAACGATTGATTCTTAAAAAAGCTTCTATTTAAATTATTGTGGCTACTTGCTTGGGGCCTATTGAAGCTTCTAATGAGATTTCATAATGCACTCTTTCATTTGTTGCCACGTAGGGGACTTTCTCCGTGATGAGAGCGACTGCTCTCACAAAAGCAACGATTTTCCTGAAAATGCGGCTCTGCACATATTTATCAGAATAGGGTCCCACTTATCTGTGGGAATATTCTGTGTCGATAAAACAGACGAACTATTTGAAACAGTGGATTGAAGCTTTATGTCACTTGATTGTCGACTAATATTCTCTCGTTTTCGTAACGTGCTTTTATAGCTTCCCATGCAAAATTGAAATTTTCGTCATTGAGAGCGAACTGTTTGACTATTACGCCTGCTTGACCTTTGGTTTTGTATCTGAGATGATACAATTTCTGCGCTTGTGACAATTTAGAATGGTTTATGTACACAGCTGTAAACATCTCCACTGTTCATAACCACCTTGAAATATATCTGTGTCGCATACTGGCACTTTAAGGTGAATGCCTGAACTTGCTTCTTTTGCTTGTCTTTGCGGCAGCTCTACTCTCGGTTGTGGAGTAGGTGCAATTGATTTGATTAGTTTTAGTTGATCAGAGATCATGGCTTTTGTCTCTTTGTATTGATCTAAGCAATTTTCGTAATTTGCGCAAGCCGAGGATTTAAAATTTTCTGGTAAATCTAAGTCGTCAGATTCTACCATTATACAGACTTCTTTCGTCTGAAATCATCTTTGGAACTTTAACAACTAAGTTGTTATAGATTCCTTTGAGTCTGAGCTCATTTTAAGGATGTATAGAATAAATCAAAAACGTCTTAGTATAAACTAGACTTTTAGATGTTTGATGAAAAAATTTCGTATATAAAATGTTGAATAGAAGACTATTTTATATGTAGGAGTTTCAAAAACATCAATAAAACCAATGGCTCTTTGATAAACCGAGATTTCAAAAATATTTTCGTATATACATATGTATATGTTTATACGAGAACTCTTTTAAGTAAATTAAAGTTTTGAATGAACTTGATGTTACAAGAAGCTTTACATATTTGATAGTATGTGTCATCGCGAACTCTTTTAAGTTAGTAAGAGTTTAGAACGAAAAAAAATTTCGTATTAGTATATGTATTTATATGTTTAAGCGTGAATTTTTTTAAGTAGATAAGTTTTTCAAATCCCAATAAAAGATTACACGTCTGTAGGATATATGTTTTAGTTTTCTATATATATTTGTTTTATATATTTTTTATGTCTAAATGTCCTATAGAGTATACCTATAGGTGGATCTTTTATTGATTATGTGCTAATGAGTGCTCGTTTTAGAGATAACGGCACTGTGTACATTCTTACATATATATACATATGCATATGTATTACGCTTTGGTTTCTTAGACAAACCTGCATATTTTTGTTGATCAAAAACCAATGTGGACTTTGAACAATGTGTGTATCTATGTACATATGTGACAATACGCTTTTGTACAAAGATTTAATTATGTTATAAATTTTTTTTTTTTGTTATATTTATTGTTATATATAATTTGAACCCGATGTCGATGGGGTATATTTTTCAGTATACTTATATGCGCCCGTATGTGCATATGGGCCATTCCATCAATTGGCGACATGGTTTTGTACCCGTGGTTCTGCGATTTTGACCAAACTTTAGAATATCGTAAAATAGACCAATAGAAGAATATCTGTTAACTTTTTAGTGGTCAAAGTTGCTCCATTGTTTTTTGGCGCGCACTTCAAATTGAGATGAAACAAAAAAATTACTTTTTCTTTTATTTTTTAACAACCTCAAAATTGAGTGAAAAAAATTTTTAAGTTATCCAATTTTATATAAAAAAATCTCAGCTTTCTGATAAAAATATTTTCAAAATCCAAAAAAATTTTTTTTCCAAAAACCCGTTTTTTGGGGCTTTCCCCCAACTATTTTTCAAAATTCGAATTTCCATTCGATTCCTCGTTAAATTTTACATAAGAATCAGTGTTCAAAAATATGGGACTCTGATCCCATGAACAGCAAAAAAAAATGCAAAGTTGTCGCTCAAAATCCAAAAAAAACATTATTTTTCTAAAAATCCGGTTTTTTGTTCTTTTCCACAAACTTTTTTTCAAAATTGACTTTTCCATTCGATTCCTCGTTACATTTTACATAAGAATCAGTTTTAAAAAATATGGGACTCTGATCCTATGAACAGCAAAAAAAATTCAAAATGGTTGGGGGAAAGCACAAAAAACCGGGTTTTTTGAAAAAAATGTTTTTTTTAGTTGATTTTGAAATTTTTTTTGGATCTTGAAAATATTTTTATCAGAAAGCATAGATTTTTTTATATAAAATTGGATAACTTAAAATTTTTTTTTAACTCAATTTTGAGGTTGTTAAAAAATAAAAGAAAAAGTAATTTTTTTGTTTCATCTCAATTTGAAGTGCGCGCCAAAAAACAATGGAGCAACTTTGACCACTAAAAAGTTAACAGATATTCTTCTATTGGTCTATTTTATGATATTCTAAAGTTTGGTCAAAATCGCAGAACCACGGGTACAAAACCATGTCGCCAATTGATGGAATGGCCCATATATGTATACATATTTTCATATGTTCGTACGAAAAAACCATGAAAAGAGAATTAACCGACCGCAGGTAATTTTCTCCAATTCACTTGTTTGTATGTATAGAATTTGTATATATAAGTTCTATAACTGTGTTGCATATACATACGTATGCTCGCAGTGATAAGTAGCCGCGAAAAGAAAGACAGATCTTTTAATTTAACATGTACATATATATGTATGTACATTAGGGTGCACCCCCTAAAAATATGTATTACGGAGTGAAACGATGTTATGCAAAAAACTAGAGCTTTTGGAAAAGGGGAAGACATGCCGCAATGAGGGTAAAGTTTGCATGATTCATAAAAATAGCAATATAAACCAATAATACTACAGTGATAATTTTATGTGCGATTTGATTTCTAAAATTTATAAGAAAAGGTATTTGCATTTTGAAAAAGAATAGCGAGTTTAATAAATTCATTTTGTTCTTACATTTTTTTATACATATATGCATTTAGACATAGTACATTAATGCTCTTATTGCAAAAGTGTCGACTTTTTTGCGTCAAGGTAAAGTTTCCTATAAGCAGCTACAGTTTGAACAATAAATTGCTTTTCTTCCTCATTTTTCGAAAGTACGTTATTAAAATCTTCCATAAGCTTTACTGCTCTTTCTGCCGAATCATTAACAACATTTATTTTATTAACTATGTTTAATCCGATATTGTAAGATGACTCATCTTTCCATTCTACAGGATCTTTTGCTAAAAAATCTGTTGGTATACCTTTTAAAGAAAGTTTTGGTTTTTTGTGAAATGAAGTCTTCAATACTTTTGTCGGAATATAGGCTATAATCCTGTGAAGGTACAATCAACTTTTTTTCCTCGGTATCGTTAACATTTTTCAAAGCGGTCACCATAAGTTGTTTTATGTCATTGTTGATTTGTGAGTCAAAAAACGCAGCTTTTGCAGTTAAATAGCATAAATGGTTACAAAATTTGTGTAGCAGTTTCTGACTAGCCGTTTCATCTATGTATCTGTAAGCATACAAGTTCTTGATCAAAGCTAAATCTTGCCTAGGAGCTTCTGCAGAAACGGGTGCTCTTGTCCAGGCTCTCAAATAAATTTTTGCAACGAATATACAAATGTCCCGAATTCCATCTTCCTCATCTTAAATTAAACTCCTCCCGAAATATAATAATATTTTTAAGCAATAAATTGCCTTAGCCATCCACCTGGCATGATGAAATGCTCCAGGTGCTCGAAATACGAACTGGGATACCGTACCACCAAGAAAAACTACAACTAGCTGGAGTAATTCTTTATAATCCTCTCATGGTTGATTTTCATTGAGATTCTGAAAGGTGAATTCTATAATTTCTGATGCGTCCACAAGTGTATCTTTCACATAGTTATCCTCAACACCACAGTTGAAATTCATTTGATTTATTTTCTGCCAACTCTGTTTAAATCTGTGAAATATTTGAACACCAGGACCAGAAGACACTTGCATTTTTTGTTCAAATATGCTCCGCAAAATTATTTCCAGAATGTGATGTCGGCAGGGTAAATATAAAAGGTCTCTCTCTAATTTTTGCTCTAAAATTATACACGCCCCTTGAAAACGTCCCATATTGGACGCTGTAGTATCGCAGCAGAGAGCTTGCACTTTTTCAAGAAGGCCCCATTTGCTGAGCAAGTTGTATATGGCTGACGCCTGTTGCTTTCCCGTGCCTGCAGAAATAGCTGGGATTCCAAGCAATTGTTTAGTACCATTGAATGATATCACTACCGGTAGCCGATCAACGTGTTCTGAGTTGATCAAAGATGGTAAAATTTTACCATCCCAATGAACCACTACTGCAGTTATTTCCTGGTTTTTGAAGGCGCGATAATTTTTTTGGGCGGCTTCAACTCTAAATCGTGAACGATACCATCGAAGGGAGGTTCCGTTTATAATAAGGTCGTTACCGTCATGTTTTAAAGCTTGAGCAGTTGCTATTAGTATTCGTACCGCATCACGATCACTTACTTTGCATTTATCCAGAACTGTGACAAGCTCGGGTGTAATGAAGTTGATTCGCGCCCGACTTTTCTTTGCATTACTGGGACGCGGCAAATCGTCGAAATCTTTGGATAAATCTTCATCATCTTGCTCATTTTCACTACCTTCATCTTCAGTTAACGTGCATTCGGGATTTTTACACTCGCCTATTAAACAACAACACAAAATGGAAAAAATTTCTACTTTTTGCAACACACTTGACACAAACAATAAAAATATGGTGAAACTAAAATTTTTACACTAAACAACGTCAAACTCGAACCGTATTAAATTATAATCTTACCATGGATGTTAGCAACATATTCGCCGCTTTTACGTTTTCCTACAGCTTTGCGATAGAGTTTCCTATTTTCATTTTCCAACAAGACCCGATCTGAACCAATCATTGAACCGGGTCTCCCTTCCTGCCTTTGGCTTAGAAGAAATAATTTATCTTCCTCAATCGTAATTAGTTGTAGGGCATCAGCGTGGGCAATGTCAAAAAGGTTAATAAAAGTTGCAACAAAATCTTGCTCCCGATTATCCTGCGTTGTTGTCCGGCGATTAGAGCTCTTCTGCAACCCCTTCCATTCCTGATACAAGCCTTCAAGTTTTAAAACACTTTTGTCCACATTCTTCGTTGGTATTCGTGCTTTAGCCCAAAAAACCTCCACTTCTTTAATAACGAGGTAAGCAGCACCACGGAGACTTAATTTTACTTTACGAAGGTTATAAAAAAGCAAACGCAAAACTTGTCCGTTGGATGGCAACTTAGCACCGACAATTTGGCTTTCATCATAGTCAAGGAGATATAACTTTTCTTGTGCCCTGGTTTCCATTTTTAACTTAATTTAATTTAATTGTCTTATTTAAATTACACGAGGTAGCACACTTTATACTTCTTGATAAACTAAATAATTATCACGTCTGTATACGCTCGACCGAATTCACAGAATAATAGTTTTTTTAAAAACATTCTTTTAAATGAATATGCGAACCATGAAGGAGGCCATGACTTCAATAACAGTCAGTTTTTCAAAAACATATTTGAATAATTTTGCTACATTCCATAAACCTATAGCCGTGCTATAATTAATTTCTTGGGCCTGCCCACATTGAAGACGGCGGCTGCAGACAACAACGACAAAAAACCAAAGCATTGGCGACATAAATATAATAAAAACGACAGCGACAGCCTAACAGCTGATGCAAATGTTGTAAATTTTTGAGCATTTTCCTCACCTTCTCGATTAGTTTTTAGTAAAAATCCATTTTCGGATTAATTTAACTATTTCTAATAATTTAAATAAGTTTTAAGTGTAAGTAATAAGTCTCACGAAAATTTAACGCACTTGGCCGCCTTGTTAAAATAGAAATAGATTTAATCTGGCGACAGCGGCATTCATGAGTGACTACCCCGTAGTCGTGTCGCGCCCAAAAAAGTCATCGCCTTTGAATCATGTGTAAAAATAATTTCACAGATGCCGCGATGCCGCCGCCGTCTTCAATGTGGGCAGGCAGTTGAGCAAAAATCAAGTAAAAATACAAATTCAACCTGACCGAAAAAAAGTGCAACGAATGGGAAAAATATTTAAATTCCGTAAATCAATAAGCGATTGCTTAGGTTGTACGGTTATCGTTATCGTTTATGGTTATGGTTATAAATAGGGCCTAAACTAAAGACGATTACGATTTTAACGTTAGTTAACACTTTCGTGACAGTAATTCTATGGAACATTATATTCCGCTGTAAGTGTTTTCTATAATGCTAGTCATATCAGATGCATTCTATGGTTATGGTTATGTCACCATAAGTTTATTCTTCAATGTCTCGGTTATAAATTTATTATAAATAAATTTAATTTTTTATTATAAAAAAATTTGTAAAACATGGTCACTTTACCCTCGTTGCGGCACGTCTTCCCATTACCCAATTGCCAAAATTTTTTGCAAAACATAATATTATACTCTAATGCAACTTTCGGGGGGGTGTGATGCCCTGTACGCTATATTTTTTTTTTCTCCCGTATAGCTAAGGTGCACCCTAATGTACATATATATTTTTGAATATACAGATTTTATTATGGCTAAAAACATACGTATTAAATTGGTTAAGGTAGTAAATGAGCAAGCTATGCTTTGTGTATGTCATATAAATATGCAATATGGGACATACATTGTATTATATGTGTGTAGTACAATATAAAAGATGTTACTTTAACATATGCTTTTATTTTTATTTTTTTTTTTTTTTTTAGCTTACGATTGCCCTAGCTTATTTTAAGCAATCCTGCTTATACTTAATGAAGTATAAGGGGTATTGCTGGAAATTTCTGCAAGTAAATACTTGAATATTTTATAGTTTTTTGGGATAGTTTTTGTGTTATAACACAACTGTAAGCATTAACCGGCAATCAATAATCCGTTATATACAGTACAAACGCAAACGGTTTTTCGGTTTTTATCGGAAAATAAACAGAATACCGAAAACAGTTTGGTAACGGTTTTCTCTTCTTTTTCGACTGGAATTTTGGTCAGAACCGCAATTAATTATTTGTTTTCCAAACATACATACATATATGTACAAAAAGATATAAATATTGATAGGAAACGATACCACTCCAGTATTTTTCTTGTATGTCTTCATTTGAGTGTGCCTGTTTTTCTTTTCCCCAGTCCTTTTGCTTCTGGTGATGTTATTATGTTTCCAGATTCCTCTTTTGCCTCAATTTGGGTTTTTGTTTTCACAGCACTGCGTTTGTCTAAATTTTTTCAGCTTGCGCACCACAATTTTGTCACCTCACTTGGTTTTGTTGTTTCTAAGTTTTTTTTTGTTTTCTTTTTTTTAAATCACAATTTTGTGCACATTTTTTTTAACATATTGGTTGTCAAAAAAGTCTTGCGATAAAGGCTAAAAAGCATCTCAAGCCGCCAATAAAATTTGTACAGTTTATAGACCCGATACAGTTTCCATTTCCACCGCACAACGATGGTTTCAACGTTTTCGTTCTGGTGTAGAGGTGGTTGAAGATGCGCCACGCTCCGGAAGGCCTGTCGTCGAAAATTGCGATAAAATCGCTGAATTGGTCATCATTTAATCAAACCGTTATAGACCATTTGAGGATGCTTGGAGTCACTAAGAAGCTCGATGTGTGGGTGCCACACGAATTAATTCAATAAAAAACCTCAAGACTTTTTGACTACCCATTTTATATTTTTTTTTAAATAGTTAAATAGTTGAGGTTATTACCGCGTCGCTGCGTCATCGTGATTAATTATACTCTCGCAACAAAGTTGCTAAGGAGAGTATTAAAGTTTTACTTACATAACGGTTGTTTGTAAGTCCTAAAACTAAAAGAGTCAGATGTAGGGTTATGTATACCACAATGATCAGGGTGACTAGTAGAGTTAAAATCCGGATGTCTGTCTGTGCGTCCGTCCGTCTGTCCGTCCGTCCGTGTAAGCTGAAACATGAGTAAAAATTGAGATATCATGATGAAACTTGGTACACGTATTTCTTGGCTCCATAAGAAGGTTAAGTTCGAAGATGGGCAAAATCAGCCCACTGCCATGCCCACGAAATAGCGAAAACTCAAAACCTATAAAATGTCATAACTAAGCCATAAATAAAGATATTAAAATGAAGTTTGGACGTCATTTTTTTGGAAAAGTGGGCATGGCCCCGCCCCCTAATAAGTTTTTTGTACATATCTCGGAAACTACTATAGCTATGTCAACCAAACTCTATAGAGTCGTTTGCTTAAGGCATTTCCATATATAGTTCAAAAATGGAAGAAATCGGATAATAACCACGCCCACCTCCTATACAAAAGTTATGTTGAAAATTACTAAAAGTGCGTTAACCGACTAAACAAACGGCAGAAATATTAAATTTTACGGAAGAAACGGCAGAAGGAATCTGCACCCAGGCTTTTTTTTTAAATTGAAAATGGGCGTGGCGTCGCCTACTTATGGACCAAAAACCATATCTCAGGAACTACTCGACCGATTTCAATGAAATTCGGTATATAATATTTTCTTAACACCCGGATGACATGTAAGAAATGTACATGTATGAAATCGGTTCACAACCACGCCTTCTTCCAATATGACGCTATTTTGAATTCCATCGGTACGGCTCGAAAAAAACTCCCGACACTCACTTACCTTGTGACGAATTCGAAAGAAAATTGAATTGATTTGAAATGAAAGTGTAAGCTGTTAACGTGTGTGTAGTCCGAGAACAAAAGAGGTCGGGCGCCGTCCGTCAGTCCCTTTTGTTAATTATGTTTGGTGTCCTCATATGTGTGGTGTGGAGAGTATGGTGTATACATATGATAATGCGATGTGCATGATGCCGATGTGTCGAATGTGATTTGAGTAGCGTGGGATGAAGAGGTGGTGTACATGATGCCATGTATTTCTATATATAGGGTGATTTTTTAAGAGCTTGATAACTTTTTTAAAAAAAAAAACGCATAAAATTTGCAAAATCTCATCGGTTCTTTATTTGAAACGTTAGATTGGTTCATGACATTTACTTTTTGAAGATAATTTCATTTAAATGTTGACCGCGGCTGCGTCTTAGGTGGTCCATTCGGAAAGTCCAATTTTGGGCAACTTTTTCGAGCATTTCGGCCGGAATAGCCCGAATTTCTTCGGAAATGTTGTCTTCCAAAGCTGGAATAGTTGCTGGCTTATTTCTGTAGACTTTAGACTTGCGTACGCCCAAAAAATAGTAAAAGTTAAATCGATGAAACTTGGTACCGTACTTACTCCATTTAATTAAAGAGGGGAATATGCCTGTCCAAAAAAGGTTTTTAAACTCCAAAATAAGCCAAAAAGAATTTGGAGCTTTTTTGGGGGGGCATGGCCCCCCCCAATATTTTTTGTTTTGGAAACCAACATGTCAACCAAGTTCAAGAGTCTTTCCATTTTTTAGTCAAAAAAAGAAATGGGTTAAAAAACCCCCCATCCTAACGAATAGTTATGTGCAAAATTCCCCTAAAATTTGCTTTCCAAAACAGGCAGAATTTGAAAAAAAACGGCAAAGGGAATTCCCCCCAGCTTTTTTAACAAAAACCACAACCAAACAGTCATATTTTCGGGATGCTATGGGCAGTTTCAATGAACGGTTCTGGTTTTTCTTCACCCCAAATGCGGCAATGTATGTTAAAAATTTACAACAGCCATTCTTCCAAATATGAGCTATTTGTTCCCATCGGACACGGCTCGAAACAACATTTCCCGAACCACTTACCTTTGGTTAAAGAAAATTAAATTTGATTTGAAAGAAGTTGCTTTTAAAGTAAGTGTATTCATGAGAAAAAAAGATCTGGCGCCGTCTTTCCCCCTTTTGAATTATGTTTGGTCCCATAGTGTGGTGTGGAAATTTTTATACTATAAATAATGCGTTAACCTTTCAAAAAAAATGGACCCTTTTTTAAAGTAATTCCTAAAAATTTCTATCTATCTATGTCCATATCCCTTCGGCCTTTAAGCATCTTAAAATTTCGGCAAGAGTCAATTTGTCCATTCGCTTCGCTTGTGTGATCGTGTACGGCAAATTTTACCTATTAATTGATTTTCGGTCTTGAAAATTATAAAGTGAGATTTGAGTGATTATTTTCATTGTCAATATTTACAGTTTCTGTGTGTCTCAGCGGATGTTGATCGAGGTGTATACGTCGAAAAACCTTGAACGAATTGTATGACGGAAGGTGTCGACGCGGCGCAGTGTCAACGAATGAATAAGCTTCCGTTGTCCATCGCTTTTGTTGGTTGAGTTGATATAGGTGTGGTGAGTTATTGGCTTTGCGTTACAGTATCATCCTGTGGTGAATTGCGTTGTTTTATTAGGATGCGCCAGTTTTACCGGGTATAAAGGGTGGATGCTTAACTCATTTAAACATCCTGGGCCCCCTAGGTGAATATTTTGCATAGTAGTATACATATAACTATGTATTTCGATGTACTACTGGTGGAGTAGCCGAAGCGCGGAATACGTTCTGACAGCAGAAGTATTTCTTGATGGAGCTGTAATCTTATATATAAAAATGAATAGCTAAATGTGTTGCTAAGCGCATAACTCAACAATGCCGGGACTAATTTGGCCGATTCTTTTTTTCTAAATGCTCGTTGAGGTTCAAAGATAGCTTTTACGGCGAAAAAAATTCGAATAATTGTCGGGAAACTCCTAAAAGCAGCCCTTTTATTTTTCCCATACAAATGAATGAGTGTTTGTTAGCGACGTTAAGGCTCGAGAACGGCTGAACCAATCTTGATGAAATTTTCAGCGGTTGTTCGCTGTGGATCGGGGAAGATAAAAAAATAAAAAAATGTATGCTCTTCGTAAGGAAAATTAAAAAATTCCAAAAAGTAACTTTTTTTTAACCAAAAATTTTTTTATTTTTTTTTTTTTTTTGTTTTATTTGAATATTTCAAATTTTTCGTTTGCTCTTTTTAGAATACAGCAATTCAATAGAAAAATTATTTCACACAAAGTGTTCAATTACAGATTGAAATCTGTTACGATACCACAAAGAGGTCGCGCTAATATCAGTCGGCGATCTTTTTGGCATAAACATAAATTGGCTGTCCAAGGCACATGACCAAGTACTCCCAGGATGCGATGACATAAGTACGGAATTATGGATCGCGGTCAATCAGCAAGCAATCGTCACGATGTCACGCTGCGACTTTTCAGACAACAGTTACGATATTTGATGGACTTTATCTTGAAGCAACGTATACTCGTATGTGGTGCTGTTAGATGCTAGATGTACTGTGTTGAGTGGCAAAAGAGAGGTTTGCTGCACGCACACATTCTTCTTTGGATGGTGAATGGTGGTTATATCAGATCAAATTGATGAAATCATTCTTGCGGAAATCCCTGATGCGGAGAAAGATCCAGTATTATACGAAGTGATGAAAACCAATATAGCTAATGGACCTTCCGGACATCACAATTCCACTTGAGTTTGTATGTCTGATAATAAATGCAGAAAACACTATCCACGTGCTTTTCTTTCGGAAACACAAACTGGAAATGATGGATATCCACTCTATCGGCGTCGCTAACCAGACGACAATGGCAGAACATTCAGCAATTTAGAAGAGTGAATATCGAAGTTAACAACACATGGATCGTACTATATTCACCATTATTGTCGAATTCACATTCAAAACTCATATCAATGTTGAAATTTGCAGTTTGATGAAATCGATAAAATATGTTTGTAAGTCCTTCACTAAAGGAAGCAACATGGTGATTATTGGTCTTGAACGATACGGTCGATAAGTGAACTGCAATAAAGCGCTTTGTAGGGTATTTACCTTTGCAATTCATGCACGTTTTCCGACTGTTGTACGTCTCGCAGGTAATTTGGAGAACGGCCAAAGAGTGTATTTCAACCCAGAGAATACAGTGCAGCCAACGGAAACACCGCCAACAACAAATGCGTCAGTGATCTGTTTGCGAGAACATTGCTCTATTTGGAAATACCTTGATATTATACATCGAATGCATCGTCTAAAAAATTGTTATGCAAAAAGCAAGGCAAGGAATTTACACAATCCACCTGAAAAACGACGATTGCTTCTACCTTCGGTTGCTATTGAATAATGTGCGCGGTTCAACTTCATTTGAGTCATTGCGTACTGTGAATTGCAATTACTGGAACATAATAATCACTGGAATCAAACGATGGACAATGCAGTAGCTACTTCGCATGCCACTGAAGTTCGTACGATACGAACAAAAATGATATTGCCGAAAACATTTTACATCGCATTCGCTAAGAATTAGAAATGGGTCAGTTAGGGTTGAATCTTCCGGTAGTTTGATATATATTCCATCTCCCGTTTATCAATTTACGAAAGAGCAGCTTATCATGAATGTTCGGATAACGGACAAATTATCGTAACTACGATTCCTTAAGTGCACGCGCATGTTAGCAGCAAAAAATACCGATGTTGTTGACTTAAAGTATTAGATTCAAAGTCAAATTCCAAAATTGTGTAATGGAACCCGACTGATTGTAACGCACCTATCGAATGCAAAGAATGCTTCACTCTACGTATTCCTTTGAGTTCTGATGACTTGCCATTTCAGTTCAAAGTATTCCGTTTCCAGTGAAAATTGTATTTGAGATGACAACCAACAGAACACAAGGATAGTCGCATAGTGTGTGGCACAAATTTGGAAATGCCATGTTTTTCGCACGGCCAGATATACGTGGCATGGTCACGAGTTGGAGAGCCATCTTTGTACACAGGGACAGAAACCAACGGCTGCGTTCCAGCTAGTATACTCATATTCATCCGTGTGTGTAGAGAACGGACTTTGGTTTGAAACGTACCCATGTATTTAAATGTGCATTTTAATGCGGGTAGGTGCTTAAGAGAAGCAACTTTATTTTGCGGGTTTATTTTATTTTACTGACAACTTTTTGTATTTGCGATTTTTTTCTTTTTATCGTTTTATTAAGTGGATTATTTATTATTTGCCCTTTTGTATGAACGGCAATTGTTTGCATTTAATTTGTTCTCGGCTAATGAAGGATAGTAACTCCACGCCTCGCTCAGATATGGCCAGAATGGGTACTCCTTAGCCCTGGAGTTAGGACTGTGACAATAGAGGGATCTTGTGAGAGAATGACCGTGAATTGCGAACGGCTTAGATTCGAAGAGCAGAGAATTCTTCATAATTGTTTAATGCTTTGTGTAGCTGATTCCCATTAATCACCAATGTGAGGAGCGGTTGGATAGAAGCGATAAAAGCGACCTTTACCTTTTTGTAAGTGTAGGTGCGTAACTGTATCGTATTCCCCTGCGAATGGTAGGCACCTTGTCGTGGTGCAGGGGCTTAGGCGCAAAGTATACTCGGCGCCCCCCAATCCTGTGAGGTTGGTGCTGCCAAGCACGGACCACGCGGGATGTCGGGCGCCGCATGCGTGCGCTGACCAAGAGCTACCACCTCCTAATCCAGGGTGTTATGCGACTCCCGTGCCCATTGGAACTTTGCAGCCAGGAGATGAATGTGGCTGTATTCTAACGGAGCCTTCCCAAATCCGGGCCGAATTGGGAAGTAACGGTGGCCTTACCGCGCCAAGGGGCTCTGGCGTGGCGGACCTTCCCGTTCCCCATTTAGAACGTAGACCCGACAGCTCACCCCGTTGAGCCAAGGGTCGTAAGAAAATGATGGATAAACAACTACAACAACTACAACAACAAAATCTGATTCTCGTTGACGGACAATTGGCAATGACAAGGGACAATGGAAACGGAAAAGACAAGGAGAGCGGAGCAGCAGAAGGCAAGGGAGGTCGAGGGGCTAAGCGGAAGCCTGGCTTCTTCAGGATCCTTACATCGGAGGAGCGCTCGCTGTTTGAGGAGCACGCCAGGGAGGACGATGACGATGTGCCCTCTTGCAGCGGCGCTCACCTGGTGGTAACGCCTGATGCCGCTGGAACAACAACTGGCGACGCAAAGACCCCCGACGGTAGGTGCTGTGGGCCGGCTTCGGGCGAGTCGCACCAGGCAGAGCCTGAGGGCGCTGGTAGGAGAAGGAGGAGAAGGCGCAGAAGAGGTGGGCAGCGCCCCCTCCCCGCTGCCGGTCAACCCTGAGGGTGCGACGATCCCCACAGGAAGGGGATGAGTGGTTCCACTATGAAGTGGTACCTGCGGCACCTCCGTGATGGGAAAACCCCGGAGGCAGCGGAGGCTCTAGCTAGGAGCGAGAGCAGAGGGAGCAACGCATCCCAGGCAAACGGCAAAAACGTGACAGTTCGCGCGCAAGGCAGCGGTATCAGCAACCGTGGCCCGGTCAGCACAACTCTGACCGCTATGCGAGGCGACAGCAGGGCAACGCCCGTAGGAACGAATGTCCAAGCCGAAAAAAGGAAGAGCGGCCAAATCACACCGCAGGAGCCCCCCAGATCAAAGAGGGTGCGGGGCACGGACGCAAAGGCAGCCGGGGGCCAACCTTCCGGACCGGCTCCTCACCGGGTGGAGGAGGGTCGGCGTGGATATGCGGATGCTGTCAAAGGCATCCGCATGGCCGTTCTCCCTTTCAAATACCCGGCGGAGTCGCTAAAATCGGAGGAGCTCACCGTGCTGCAAGACCTCCTCATGGACGAGGTGTCTAAAGGAGAGGACTACACGGCATCCTTCCTATGCATCGACTTCAGGGGAGGCATGATGCAGGTAGACTGCCTGGACGAGTCGTCCGCTGACTGGCTGAGGGAACACGTTCCAAAGCTGGAAAGCTGGACGGGCCCGGTCCTCTGCGCGAAGAGGGTGGAAGATGTGCCAATCATGCACAGCATGACAATGTTCCTCCCTCGGTGCGGAGACAGGACCTACGAATACGCCTTGGGTCTGGTGAGGAACCAGAACCGAGGACTCAGTATCTCGGCCTGGTGTGTTGCCGGCAGCAAAAAGGAGAAGCTAGGCGACATGGAGGGATGGAGGCTGCACTTGTACAAAGACGACGAGTCGTACAAGTACGTCCGGGCTGCGAGCTTCCGCCTGTTCTACAGGTACAGCACGATCGTCATGCGGCCCTACAAGCCTGCTGACACCGGGAGCAAGGAAGCCAATAAGCCTGCGGCACCACGGAACAAGGGCGTCGATACTCTGGCAGTGCCGAGGTCCGCCCCGGCGGTAATGAGGATGGAGGTGGACGGTATGGCGGAGCAGCCCTGCGGGAGCAGGTCTGGACAGGCAGTGCCTGTAACAGCCACAGGCGTCCCCGATGATGGCCGGAACACGGAGCTACCTTTCACACAGGAGCTCTTGGACGGATTTGGAGGCCCAGTGGACAGCAGTGCGGTTGACGGCGGGGAAGAGGATCTCTCCTTCCTCGAACCCATATTATGATGGCCGTCAACATGGAAATTGCCCAAGTGAACCAGCATCATGCGGCGGCAGCCTCAGCTGTCATAGCAAGCAGGTTCACTGAGGAAAAACTGGGCACACCGCTGATCCAGGAGCCGTGGATCTACAAAGGAGAGGTAAAGGGCCTCAAGACGGAGGCAAACAAGGTAATCTGGGACCTCTCTTGCGAGAGGCCTAGGACGTGTATAGTTGTTAGAAGCAATATTGATTTCTTTTGAATTTCAGAGTTTCTGACGCAGGCATTGTTGGCGGTGCAGGCTAGGGACACTGAGGGCAAAGACTTCGTCCTGGCCTCGGCATACTTTCCGGGAGAGGCAGCAACGGCACCCCCGGCGGAGGTGGAAAGGCTGGTAGAGCACTGCAGGCTGCACAAGCTCCCCCTAATCATCGGCTGTGATGCAAACGCCCACCACTCGGAGTGGGGCAGCACCGACTGTAACGCGAGAGGTGAGTCCCTTTTAGAATATATAGTAGGCAGTAACTTAGTGGTAGAGAATGTAGGATGTGAACCCACGTTCATTACTATAAGCAGGAGGGAAGTGTTGGACATAACCCTCAGCAATGAACCGGCAGCCGGGATGGTCTCGCAGTGGAGAGTCTCAACGGAGCCCTCCCTGTCGGACCACAGAATTGTAAGGTTTGCGCTGAGGGCGGAAGTCAAGCTATTCCCTCCAAGACGCAATCCTCGAAGGACTAATTGGAGTACCTTCAGGGAGAGGCTAGAAGAGGGACTGAAGAGGGAGGGGCAGACTGACAGTAGCGTTACGGGCCCGGGAGTGGAGAGCAGATTGACCGCGCTCAACGGGTCCATCATCAACGCGTACAATGACAGCTGTCCCATAGGGAGGCCCACAGACAGGCGCAATTGCTCCTGGTGGACAAAGAAACTCGCAGACCTAAGGAAGAAGGTACGCAGCCTATTTAACAAGGCTAAGCGTACAGGGGTCTGGGAAGAGTATAGGAGCAACCTGACACTGTATAATAAAGAGATCAGGTCTGCTAAACAGGCTAGCTTTAGGAGATTCTGTGAAAACGTCTCCTCCACACCAGAAGCTGCTAGGCTGCACAAGGCTCTAGCTAAAGGGAAGACGGACACAGTGCTAGCCATTAAAAGGAGTGACGGGACATTCACGACCAACGCGGAGGACAGAGCTACAGAGCTCTTGCGTGCTCACTTCCCGGAGACAATTCCGGCTTACCGGTGTCTGCCCACAATCGAACACAGGCCGTCCCGCACTGATTGGGCTATCGCTAAACAGTTGTTTACTGCGGACTCGATCAGGTGGGCAATGACCTCGTTCGAAAAGTTCAAGTCTCCGGGAGTGGACGGCATATTCCCAGCGCTTCTATAACATGGTGAGCAGATCCTGATGCCACACCTGATTAGGCTGCTGCGGGAGAGCCTTGCCTTGGCCTACATCCCTGAATCATGGAGGACAGCGGAGGTAATCTTCATACCGAAAGTGGGAAGGAAGGACTATTCGTTGGCTAAATCTTTCAGGCCGATCAGCCTAACCTCCTTCCTACTGAAAACTATGGAGAAGATGATTGATCATCATTTAAGGTCGAAGGCGCTGAAGACTGCACCCCTGCATGCGGCTCAGCATGCACACAGAGCTGGCAGATCAACAACCACGGCTCTGTACCAGCTGACCTCTGAGATAGAGAGCTCACTGGAGAAAGGGGAAGTTATGCTATGCGCCTTCTTGGATATCGAGGGAGCTTTTGACAACACGTCTCATAGAAGTGTGGCCATGGCACTGGAGGGTAGAAATGTGGCAGCACCGGTGCGTAGATGGATAGAGGCGGTTCTGCGCACTAGGGTTGCTGAGACCACAGCGGGGGGCACAAAGATTCGTCTCGGCACAACAAGAGGCTGTCCGCAAGGTGGTGTACTGTCGCCCCTGCTGTGGAGCCTTGTTGTGGACGACCTGTTAGCATTGCTAACCGTCAATGGTATCCGATGCCAAGGATATGCGGACGATATCGTGATTATAGCGAGGGGCAAGTTTGTGGACACTCTCTGTGACCTAGTGCAAAGAGGTTTAAACCTAGCAATGGAGTGGTGCAGGGGAGTTGAACTAAGTATCAACCCCTCGAAGACGACCATCGTCCCGTTCACAAGGCGTAGGTCCCTACCCGGGCTTAGGAACCTCACACTTGGAGGCAGAGTGATCGAGATGACCAGCAAGGTAAAATATCTTGGTTTTACGCTGTATTCCACTTTGCGGTGGAAACAGCATGTGAACCAAACCCTGGTCAAGGCGACAAAGGCACTAATGGTGTGCAATCGTCTGGCAGGAAAATCCTGGGGTTGCAAGCCAAGGATTGTCAGGTGGTTGTACACCATGATTGTGCGACCGATAGTCACATATGGAGCGGTGTCCTGGGCCTCCGTGGCGGCACAGGCCTCGGTGGTGTTAAAACTATCGAGACTTCAGCGGCTAGCATGCGTCTGCATGACGGGCGCTATGCGAACATGCCCAACGGCGGCACTGGAGGTCCTGATGGAGCTCAGACCGCTCCACATAGTGATAGGTCAAGTAGCCAAGCATTCACTCCTGCAAATAACGGCAGAAGGATGCGGCAAAGGCAAATCAATCTCGTCCCAGAGGATGGAGATGATAAGTGGCAACATTCCAATTGCCCTCCTCCCGAAGGACGGGATTACAAAAACAATAAACTTCACGAGGAAGTTCAAGGTTACCCTTGGCAGTAAGAGCGAGTGGAATGATTCCACTCTTGAGCTGGTGCTGAGGGATAGTACACTAAGGTGGTACACTGACGGCTCTAAGACGGCGGAAGGCATTGGTGCAGGGATCGCAGGTCCACGCACGAGGTTATCCATACCGATGGGCAGATTCCCCAGTATCTTCCAGGCCGAAGTCTTGGCCATAAGTCGGTGCATAGAGATAAATCTCCATCGCAACTATCGAAATGAGCGTATATCCATACTCAGCGATAGCCAAGCGGCACTGAAAGCGATCTCCGCTTACGAGATCAGATCGCTGCTAGTGCAGGAGTGCAGGGAACGGCTAAACAGCTTAGCGGAAGTGAATCAGGTACACCTAATTTGGGTACCCGGTCATAAAGGCATAGCCGGAAATGAACTGGCTGACGAGCTAGCCCGCTCCGCAGCCTCCACAAATATGGTAGGGCCCGAACCGTTCACTGGGGTGGGCCCCCACACTATAAAAGAGCTGCTGCGTAAGGAAGAAAGAGTGGGTAGAGAAGGTTATTGGCAACGGGCGCATGGCATGCGGCATGCCATCATCATAGATAAATAATCAACCTCCCAAGGACTAAACTCAGGCTCCTGGTCGCATTCTATACCGGCCACTGCAAGTTAAATAGGCACCTACGTAACCTAGGACTTGCCTCTTCCGCCAACTGCCGGTTCTGCGACAGGGAACCTGAAACTCCGGAGCATCTGCTAATCGACTGCATCGCAGTCTGGAGACGCAGGTCTAAGGCCCTTGGAACCATATTTCCAGATAGGGATCACATCGACTCACTCGCCCCCCAGCAAAATCCTAGAATTCATCGATTTGCTGGGGCTTGGGGAGTCCCTGTGAGTTAGGAGAGGGCACAATAGACCCAAGGTCGCAGTGCATACCTCAATCTCAATCTAATTTAATCTAACTGTATCGCATTGGAAGTATGGTGATTGATTAATTTGCTTTTGAAATTTTATTTATTTGAACATTTAAGCCCCTGTGGGGTAATATTGTATGAAAAGTGTCGACTTTTTTTTTTTGTTTTTTACTTTGTGAGACACTTTTGTTATATTTGATGTTTGAGTGCGTATACACTAATTTGATATTTAGTACCGCGCTACATAGCTTGAGATTTTTTAAGCAGGATTTTGGATCATTATTGGCGAAAGCCATCCTGCGGGGTCGAAAAGTTACGAACATATGTTTTGGTTTTTGTACGAGGTTGTCAGAGGGAATCTGACCTTGATTTTTTTACCTTTATGTGGGGTATTAGAAAATTGTGGCTCTAGTGGTTGTCGTACGACGTACCGGCCATTATTTGATCGAGTAGTTGTGATTTGAAGAAGTCTTCACAATACTGATCTTCTAGAGTTTTGTTTGATATGGGGGGAAGTTTCTTTAACTTTTAAAATTGCCTTAATTGTGAATTAAGGTATTTGTTTGTATTGTACTCAACTTGAGTTGGTATGGTTGTAACTAGTTCGGTAACTAGTCCACTTTGTGTTTCGCTGTTCAGCGTTTGAACTTTTTGTGCCTTCGAGCAACATGGTGTCTCTTGGCAATTTTTAGAATTTTGGTTTTCGGGACTTGCTTCTGCTAGTTTCTTTTTGTGTAAACGCTTCTTTGGAGTAAGTTAGGATATCTGCTATAATGAAGCATCGAATGGTGTCTTTCGTGACAATGTAAGCAATTAAATTTGCTTTTGCAATTTTTATATGTATGCGCATGTGACAAGCAATTTGTGCAAAGTCTTTTTGACCTGACAAAAGTATTCCTTTCGTTAATATTTAAGTTTTTAAACCTCTTTCAAGATATAAGTTTATGCCCTCTTTTGCATAGTTCGCATGACGTATGTTTTTTCTGTTCGGATGTGAACGATTGTGTTTTGTTAGAAATTCTGTTTGATTTGGTTTTGCTTAAAGCTTGGGGTCTGTTTAAGCTTCTATTTTGGTCGTGTTTAATGTTCTTATTTTTAATTATATTTTCTTCTAACCTTTCCGCAATTTCATATTGGGTGGTGAGAAAATCTCTCATTTGTTGCCACGTTGGGCACTTTTTCGTGATGAGAGCGATTGCTCCCATAGAAGTAACGACTTTTCTGGTAATGCGGCGGTGCAAATGTTTACCAGAATTGGGTCCCAGCCGTCTGTGGGAATATTTAAGGTCGATAGAATTGACAAACAATTTGAAACAGTGGATTCTAGGTTGATGAATTCTACACTTGTTCTTTTCTTAATTTTTGGCAAGTTCTTTAGTGTCGTTACTTGTTTATCGATTAGTATTCTATTGTTTTCGTATCTAGCTTCAGAGCTTCCCAAGCCAAATTGAAATTATCGTCATTAAGAGCGAACTGTTTTACTATGACGCCTGCTTGACCTTTTGTCTTGTATCGTAGGTGATAAAATTTTTGTGCTTTCGATAGTTTTGGATGGTTTATTTACACGGCTGTAAACATGTCCCGTAAGGACGGCCATCCTTCATAACCTCCAAAGAATGTTTTTGTGTCACATGCGGGCACCTCGAGGTGGATGCCTGAACTTGCCTCTTGATATTGTTGCATTTGTGGCAGCTCTACTCTCGGATGTGGAGTAGATGCAAGTGCCTTTATTAGCTTTAATTGATCGGAGATCATAGCTTTTGTTTCTTCATATTGGTCTAAGCAGTTTTCATATATTGCGTAAGCCGATTGTTTCAAATTTTGTGGTAGGTCTGAATCGTCAGATTCTACTATGGCGTCATGAGCCGTTTGGAGACGAGTCCAGAAATTTTCAAGATTTTGGCTTTTTATTTCTAAAAACGATTCAGAATTTTCGTGAATCGGTGAAGAGTCAAATCTAGTGCAGTAACTTGTTAAACTGTCACTTACTGAAATAAATTTAGCAACCTGTTTTGGGCGGTTGGTTTGCAGGTGTATTTTGATTATTGTTGTTGTTAACTATTTTTCAAAATAATATTATTTATTTATATTTTAGTTTGAAAATATATTTGAATTGTTAATTGCTATTAAAAACCGTAATTTTTATTAATTAAAATATTTTATGTCCGAATATTTTGTATTTAGGTACACCGTTATACTTGGACTTATATGTATGTATGTTTGTATGTTCGTACGAAGTTGCTTATGTTTTGTGCCATTGAGAGCTCGTTGAAGAGATCAATGCGCTTTTTACCACAGTATATACAGTAGATAACCTTTTCGTGGCAGCTTTCTTAGGGGTGAATAGCGGCCATCTTGGATTTTCAGTGGTAGCAACGCAGTGCTGTATAAATTGAGGTAGTAAATACTTAGCAAATTTATTTGACTAAATAACAAAAACTAGAAATATTGTTGCTTAATATAAAAGAAAATTATTTATTAATGTTATATATTTACTTATAGGTGATTTAAATGCCATTGTGAGCAATATTTCACCCATAAAAATGTCATTTACTGATATTCAGATATTCTTTTTGTAGTGAGTTCTTAATAATAAGATGCAGCCCTGTTTTTAGATTTCTCGGTGGTGAATTTTCTTCTGAATGTATTTGTTTACATTTGCCCGATAAAAAGCATAAAAGGTGCAGCATTCCATATTCGAACATTCGAATTAAATCAAAACAAAGTTTGGTTTGTGCAAAGTTACTAAATATTTTATTTAAAGTTTAATAATTGGTTTTATATATTCGATAGAAAACGTCCGTTGAACCAGATATCGCCAAAGAAGCGGTACTTAAGCGAAGTGAAAATATACCGGAAAACACACCCATCGTGCGGAGCTATGATTGGAATCAAGGAATTGATTACTCAAAATTATTTGAGTCGTGTGTTAATACGGGTTTTCAAGCTACTAATCTTGGGTTGGCAATAAGAGAAATCAATCTAATGCTCGATCAGATGAGGCTAGTTCTTTGGGTAAAATAAAGAAAGAAGCTTCACCAGTTAAGGTGTATGTAGAAGCTAGTTTAATAATGCTGTCTCAATTCCGTTGGCTGGCGAATTTAATTGTGTTTGTGCTCTCATATGCGCACATACATTCCGTACACGTGCATAATGTAACAAATAAGAACAACAACAACAACCACAATTTATTTCTAGAAAGAAAAGGTTATTACAAATATTCAATGATCTACAAGATCAACTTACCGCAGTGTCTCAGCCTATCTCCTCGGCGTTCGGAAATTGAGTGAATTATAATCGGAGTTCCAACAGTATGGACACCGAGAACGAACGTCGGGAGTAAAGGACACTGCGATAATTCACAATAACGTGCTTAAACTAATAATTCACAGTGATCCTTAAACTGATTAAAACTATTAACTATAAATTCGTTACAAATAATCGCCGTTTTGTTACATCCCCCTCTCCGTGAATCGATCCGATTCACTTACTCCACGTCCAAAACGGTTAACTTTGACACGGGACGACGAAGGATTCCACTGCTGGTGCGTACATCAGCTCTCCTGATAACGCCATCAGATCCACGCTGTACTGCTTCTACCCGACCACGGCACCACTGCTTCCGCGGCATGTTAACGTCGCATACAAATACCAGATCACCAATCTGAATTGGTTTTGGTCTTTCACACCACTTCATTCGACGCGTAAGTGTCGGCAGATACTCAAGAATCCATCGTCTCCAGAACGTGTCTCTTAACTGTCGGGCAATGCGCCACTGTTTACCAAGTGCGCAGGGTTTCGTGACGATATCCTTGACGGCTGGCGTTTGTGAAGTATTGGCAGTACCAAGCAAGAAATGATTCGGAGTGAGCGGTTCATCCTGATCCGATGATAGCGGCAGATGTGTGAGTGGTCTGGAGTTGACGATGTTCTCAGCTTCAATTAACAAACTCTGTAGCGTGTGCTCGCGTGGTGCAACTTCCTTTAAAGTTACATTGAGGACACGCTTTACACACCTTACCATACGTGCCCATATGCCACCTTCCGCAGGATTGTTCGGACAATTGAATATCCATTCAACTCCTTTCACAGCAAGATCTTCCTGAATGCGATGACAATCAAATACCTCGGAAAATCGTTTTCCTTCATTGTTGGCTCCTACGAAATTCTTACCGTTGTCACTACGGATTCTTACTGGCATACCGCGACGATTGATAAAATTTCGAATTGCAAGAATGCATGCATCAGTCGAAAGATCGGCAGCGACTTCCAGGTGAATCGCTCGCGTTGTTAGACAGGTGAACAACGCCACCCACCTTTTCTCCTTACGCCGACCAACCGTTACGGTGAGAGGACTAAAGTAATCAATACCTGTGTAAGAAAATGGCCTCACGAATGGCGTTAGTCGATCTTTTGGCAATTGACCCATCATAGGCTGTGAGGGTATGCACTTAGAAATTTTACAAATAAGACATGTCGATATGATCTTCTTCATAGTACGTCTTATATTCGGCACCCAGTATCTTTGCCGAACCTCACATATCGTCGCCTCCACGTTCTGATGTTTCATCCGATTATGACAGTCCAGTAAGATCAAGCGAGTGAGATCATGATTTGGTGCTAGGATAATAGGTCGCGTGGTATCATACGGAAGCCAGCTGGCAGAATCGATACGTCCGCTAACACGCATAATACCTTCTGTGTCGATAAACGGGGAGAGTGTGTATAACTCAGACCCCTTCACTACATTTCCACCTTCTTTCAATTGATTAATCTCAAGTGAGTACGAGGCAGATTGGGCAAGGCGGCATAAGAAAATTTCGGCTACTTTTAATTCCTCGGCGGTCAGACACCCCTCCACCCTTTTATGACGACACAAATCTATAAATCGGATGACCCAGGCGACCGACCGCTTTAGCTTACTTAAACTTGAAAATCTTGTCATGTCTATGACACATGACGGCATGGCTAACATTACAAATTTCGGACGAAGCTCTTCACACTCTTCTAACAGATCAGGGATTCTTTTAAATTTAGGCCAGGCTTCTTCTTCTTCTGTTAGAAATGATGGTCCATTTAGCCATCGTGAAGTCGGACGACTGTCGAATTCCGTACTTGGTCTTGTTGCCTCATCAGCAACGTTCTCCTCCGACGGTATCCAACGCCAGTCGTTAGCGTCGGTAGCGTCTAGAATTTCTGCCACACGATGTGCTACGAATGGCTTGTAGCGACGTGTTCCCGATTCAATCCAACTCAGAACCGTTTTGGAATCGCTCCACATCACGCGTTTTTTAATTGCAACTGAATGATCTTTGATTATAGTCTCTAGCAGTCGAGTTCCTAAGACGGCTGCCTGCAATTCAAGGCGTGGAATAGTCATTGGTTTTAGTGGCGCACACCTCGTCTTAGCACATACGAGTACGACACAAACTTTGTTATCTGTATACGTTACTCTCCAGTAGGCTACTGCTGCAAATACATCCTCACTGGCATCTACGAAGATGTGAAGTTGCACTTCGGCAGGTGGTCCACGGGCGAAATAGTGGCGAGGGACTCGAAAATTCAATACATTTTTCAACTGTCGACGCCACTTGTCCCACTCTTTACATATAGGTTCAGGCAGAGGCTCATCCCACCGCAATTCGTAACGCCACGATTCGCGCACCAACATTTTTGCGTTGACCATAAATTTGGATAAAAACCCAAGCGGGTCAAATACTGACATGACTATGCTTAGTAGCTCTCTTTTCGACGGTCGTTTTTGTCCACTGATGACTTCAGCATCCACGTTGTTAAATTTGAGTGTGTAACTAAATACGTCGCTACTAGGTTGCCAATACATTCCAAGAACGCGTTCTACTGCTAATGTGACTAGGCTATTTGTCAGTTGTTCTGGTTTATAACCATTTAGGGCGATTTTGGCTTCTAAGGAATTTGAAGAAAAGTTGCGTAGTTCAAACTCGGCATTCTTGTGAATACGTCTGACTTCATTGGCTACTTTAATGGCTTCTTTAACGTTGTCGAAACTATCCACGAAGTCATCAACATAGTGATGCTTTGTGATAGAGTCGTAGGCTCTTGGACAGCTTTTACGGTGCTCAAGTGCGTTAATATTTTTGACATACTGGGCCGTGCAAGGCGAGCATGCGGCTCCAAATGTCATCACCAGCATTTCGTATACGTCAGGACGAATCTTGTCGTTACCGTCCCTCCAAAGAAACCTTTGGGCATTTCTATCTTCTACTCTTATAGAAATTTGGTGAAACATCTCTTTGATGTCGGCGGCGATGGCAATTGCGCCAACACGAAAATTAAAAAGTACTGTAGGCATTGGTTGATATTGTTGAGGACCCTTTAGCAGGTAACTGTTTAGTGAACAACCGTTGACGGTGGCGGCGGCATCAAACACTAGGCGCAGTTTACCTGGCTTATTGACATTCATTACACCGAAGTGTGGAAGGTACCACGTTCTTGGACATGTAATTGCAGCTTCTTCCGGGCTCAACTTTCTGGCATAATTTTTATTAACGTAATCCCGGATGATAGCACGATACTCTCGGGCAAATGTTTCGTCTCGTCTCATCTTACGCTCAATTCCGACCAGTCTTCTCTCGGCCATAGAGTAGCTGTCGGGGAGCTGAACATTATCTCGTTTCCACAGGAGACCGGCTTGGAAACGTCCGTCGATCTTCGTGACCGTTGACTCGAGTATCTGTCGCGCTCTTTTATCATCGTCGGGCTCGACGAGTGGTGCTGGACGTACACCGAAGCTCTCGATACTAAAGTAATCGGCCACCACATCTTGCAGGTATTTATCTTCCGAGACGGACATATGCAAACACAATGTCCTCGCTTGATTGAAGTTATCAGTCGGCCCGAAGACGACCCAACCTAACTTAGTACGTGCGGCGTAAGGACCCTTATATTGTAGGGTTTCGATCTCACTGGGAATTCCCAAGTGACTGTGGTCTAATCCAATAAGCAACTTGGGAACGGCGTTGTCGTACGTTCGAATCGACAACCTTTTCAAGCGAGCTTCATCTACATCAGCTCTCTGTAAACTTTGTATCGGAAGTTGTAAATCCTGGATGCCGTAGACATGATGTAACTTATATTTCTGGCCTGAATTGGAACCACTAACCTCGATGTCGACGATAGTTGCATTATCAGTAGCAGCTCTTCCACCCAGCCATTGTAGGGATACCCGGCTTTGGTGACTCTTTACTCCGAGCTGCTCAATCAAAGAAGAATCGGCCATAGTTATAGACGATCCTTCATCCAGTAGAGCGAAGGTATTAATACGAGCTTTGTGACTATGCACTGTAACTGGAACTATTCTAAACAACACTTTTTGTTTTTTCATTCCGCTGTCTGTACAACTGAGTACTGCATCGGCTGCGGTTGGTCCAGATGGAATCTCAACCCGTTGCATCTTTGACGTGCTCCTCGGTGGCTCGTGTAACAGTTTGTTATGTACTCTTTGACAACCGTTCGTTCTGCAGGTTTTCCGTCGGCGACAATCTCTTGTGGTATGACCACCCTGAAGACAAGAGAAACATAAGCGGAGGAGCTTGGCTTTGCTCCATCTGTCACGGATGCTTAGCGAGTTGAACGTGTCACAATCGAAGATATGGTGTCCCACATGACACAGTGGACATAGGATTTCTCTGGCGTTGTTTGCGGTTTGAAGAAGAACGCGACGCTTTGGTTCGCTCGAATGAGTCCGCCCACTATCTTGTACTGTACATATTAGATCGGCCACTCCACTAAGCCAGGTACTGAAATCTTTGATTGTGGGATATGGCTGTATCATCGATGAAGTTTTTGCCCAATCGAGTTTCTTGCTCATGGGTAGCTTACCCACAAGCTCCTCCAATAATGTTGGGTTACACAAGTGCTGCTGACCATTTACTGATTGTAGGAACACGGCTAGGTTTTTTACTTTGACTGAGAAAGGAATCATTTTGTCGATGGCGGATTCTGATATGTGTGGCATCTCTCGTAATTGGCGCAGCTGACTTTTGATAAGTAGTTCTGGACGGCCGAATCGAAATCGCAAAGTGTCCATAACGGCAGGAACGTTATCCGGATGGATTAGAAGTGAGTGCACTGTCTCTCTAGCCTCACCCTTTAGGCATCTCTGTAGACGTTGATTGTTTTCGAAATTCGAGTAATTGTATGATGCAGTTGACTGTGCAAAGGCGGCGGCGAACATAGGCCAGTCTTCTGCGCATCCGTCGAAATCTGGCAAATCTTGAATTTTTCTCGGTAGTGTAAGCAGATATGAACTGTCTGGTGTAACGTTAGCAAATGGCTGCGACTGCAACGAAGTTGAAGGCATAGTACCTATCGAAGAGGCGGTGGCTGTGAAGATTGGCGATGTGGTACCTTCATAAGGACACTGAGTATACGTATGCGTGGCGGCTGTATACGTTGACGTAGACTGCATAGAACTATTCGAACTATTCTGCGAGTTCGTTGTTGTCTGCGTTGAGACTGTTGTAGGTTGTATAGCGGGATCAACTGAGGTCACAATGGGATTTGACCTTGATCCGTTCTCTACGCGTATCGTGGACTTCAGAAGTTCACACTGACGTTCGCTTTCCTTCGACTTTACCTGAGTACCTCGCAGCTGGTTACTCAGAGCATTGATTTGCTTTTGCATGGCGACGAGCATTTGTTGCTGACTTTCCACTGTAACTTTGGTTGATACGCTAGAGTTAGTTGACGCACTACCTTGATGATTGGATCCGTTATCCACATCATCATTTTCCAATCTTTGATCTTCAACTGAAACTGTCTTACTAAGGCTGTCTTGTTGTTGAATTCGCATACTCTTTCTAGTTGAGTTTTCCATTGTTTTAATACGGCGGCTTGAAGGAAATGTTTCACAAATATGATCGGCAATTTGGCAATATAAGCGTTATAATGTTGGCGGAGAATTACGGGATGGCTTCCCGTTTGGCGACGTGGCGGCTACGATTTGGCGGCGAATAGTGGGATGGCTTCCCATTGGCGACGTAACGGTTACAACGTGGTGGCAAATAGCGGGAGGGCTTCCCGTTGGGCGACGTAACGGTTACACCGTGGTGGCAAATAGCGGGATGGCTTCCCGTTTGGCGACGTAACGGCGGATAGCGGGAAGGCGTCCCGTTTGGCGATAGACACGTTAACAAGTTGTGTCACGATGGCGGCTCGTAACTAATCAGTTACCCATAAAGCATTATAATGTAAATTATATACTCCACTGGCACGGGAGTGACGGCACTGCAAGAATTGGTTGTTTGCACTCAATTTGGCGACAGTATAAATGAATGCATAATCTTGCGCAAATAAAGATCTGCTAAATTAAGATCTGCGAAATAAAGAGCTGCGAAATAAAGATGTCTCAATTCCGTTGGCTGGCGAATTTAATTGTGTTTGTGCTCTCATATGCGCACATACATTCCGTACACGTGCATAATGTAACAAATGAGAACAACAACAACAACCACAATTTATTTCTAGAAAGAAAAGGTTATTACAAATATTCAATGATCTACAAGATCAACTTACCGCAGTGTCTCAGCCTATCTCCTCGGCGTTCGGAAATTGAGTGAATTATAATCGGAGTTCCAACAGTATGGACACCGAGAACGAACGTCGGGAGTAAAGGACACTGCGATAATTCACAATAACGTGCTTAAACTAATAATTCACAGTGATCCTTAAACTGATTAAAACTATTAACTATAAATTCGTTACAAATAATCGCCGTTTTGTTACAAATGCCATTGATTGTGGGTGAGACTTTTGTTAAAAGACATTTCAATGCAAAAAAAAAAGAAAACGAACTATGATAATAAATAATTGTAAAAAATGCAAATTTTTGGACTTGAATTTGTAATAGTAAACGAACTTTTTAATAAAGCTTAGTCAATAACGACTTACGATCTTGTCAATTTGTATACATATGTCAAACGACAAATTACCACCCAGGATTGTATACTACTGCATGCAAAGATTTAGAAATACTTGAAGCGTATTTAAAAATTTCACAAAAAACCATTGTTTTAACATTAAACAACAAGTAATATCCCAATAAAATTGAACAGATATTCTAAGTAATTCAATATAATCACTTAAATAACGTAAACACATGCATAATTTGACATATTTTAAAGTGTTGATCATCAAAATTTAAAATTTATATGTAGCTCAAATGCTAACACAACTCCCCGATTACCATGAAAGTAGCAAAAAAAGTGTTACACAACACCCTAAGATTTCTTAGAGTTGAGTATATGTATGTAAACAAAGCAAAGGTTTATTACTGTATATACTGAGCTTTTTACATAAGTATGCACGAATTGTTAGTACATATGTATTTCTGATTTATTTTCTTAAGCAGTTGAGAGCTCGTTAGAGAGATCAATTCGCTTTTGTACGCAATCCTGCTTGTTTTTGTTTGCCAAAGAACAAGGGGTATTGCCGGATGTTTGCCCATGTGGGCTTTGACTATAATTATGTAATGTATAGGAATATATGTAGGTGCAATTGTAGATGTACCAAAACTTATTTATATTTTGTGAAACTGATCCTTTTTTTTGTATTCGCACAAATTAACGTATTTTGTGAGTTTAATTATCTTTCCGTTTAGTTATTTACGGAAATTGCGAGAACTTTTGAAAATAAAATAAGATTTAATAATTTGATATGTCGTACCCAGTGTAGGGTATGCAATCATATGCTGTTTCGTAAATAAACTTACTTTGTTTTTGTTTCGTAATTACTTGGCAAATTGTATGCCTTATGCTTGAGTATACTTGTACTTATATTTCTTCGCACAGGCGAGAGAGAGAGAAAAGGGAATGGAAAAAAGGTATTCTCCTTTGTTAAAAAATTACATAGGCACTTTTGTATCTAAGTATGTGCATGAATAGAATATGAATAGAATATTATTTTTTGCCTTTTATTGTTTTTTTATGTTATGTGTCTAATTAATGTTGTATATTAACCAAGCGGGTTTTTTTATTACAGGTTTTATGTATGATTACATAAATAAAACTGTAACTTTAATCATACAAACGTGCATAATATGCAACAATAATAAATAGAAACGATACAACTCACTTTATCTTCCCGCAAGGGTTTTTTGGGGGGATAATATGTGGACATGTGTGTGCGAGTTTTATCACCAATTCCTGTATTCCTCCTCTTCCTTCAGTCTTTCAGCTGCCTGCTTTCTTGTTCGTGTTGTTGTTTTTAGGTGTGTTTATATGTTTTTAAGTTCGCGCCCGTTTGTTTATTGTATTTTTAGTTTAGTTTTTATTAGGTGCTATTTTTTTATTTAGACGCTTTAACTTTTCGCGTCCGATTCAAGTTTTTGTTTTTATACAATTTTGTATATAGAGCTATAAGTTTTATATGAACATATGTTGTATGTGTAAGTTATCGATAGCCTCCGCATAGAAACCTTACCATAACTGTAAACAAAATTGAATCTTTGCACTCTGCAATTACACTGCCTCATAAATTCAAAATCTGAATTAACGTTTTTGATGATTTAAGAATTCAATATGCTTTTTCCGTTCTGATTCTAATAATCCATTTTTATCAAAACAATATCGCTCGCCCTCACAAGAAGGCATAACAATAACATTTGTAAAGAAAACAGAACGCTTAACGTTCTGCTGGAATATGCTGTAACAGCTAAAAATGTAATTTAACACTTTGTTCTGGATTCAATGAAGCTGATGTTTACACTTCAGCTTTAACCTTAAGTAAATAAAACGAAATTGTATAAATATTAGTATTTTAGAAATAAAGTTTCGATTTGTATCTGGCAATCCACCCTAACTACAAGTGTTTTCTTTTAATCCGCGCGTTCGCGGATGTAAAAATATATATTTTTTTTTAAATTCCCTCGTTACGAGAATTAATTGGCGCCCAACGTGGGGCACGAGTTCAAAAAAGTGCCTACTACAAAAAAAACATAAAAAGTTCAAATAACGGATCGTTTTGCTCGTTTATCTCAGTTAAAAATTGATGAATTATAAAGCCAGATTTTAAGTGAAAATCAAAACAATAAGTGGTAATTGCGTCGGGGCTCCTTTACAAAGGCAAAAATAAAGTGGAAATGATTTTCGGAAAATAAAGAAAATCGTTAATTGTCTGCCATTTTACATTCATATAAGAAAGAAATACTTATACACATGTATGAGAAAAATACGAATCAAACAAAACAAACAGGAATCTCGTACATGACAGAGTAAGAGCAAAGAACTGCAAACTTTGTAAACGGATAAACTCAAATTAACGTTGATTTTATTGTGTGTGATATTTAAAAAATAAGCATTACTTTAAACACAAAAAATTGAAGAAACAAAAACAAGAAGCTCTAAAATTATAAAATTGATTCAAAAACTAAAGATTTAAAATAATTAATTAAAATAATCAACAAAATACAATAGTGACTTAAAAGTGCAAAAACAACTAAACAACATCAGCGGACGTGTCAACATTGGTAGCAGCAAGCATAGAGCAAACAGAGGTAATAACAACAGTAACAACAACAGCATCATCAGCGGAAATTTCGAACGAGACAGCGACGGAATATACATATTTGTAAGTTGAAATTAAAATTAAATATAGTTAAAGTATTTTTGTATATTAGAAATAGGAAATAGCCCAAGCATTAAATATAAAAAACTCACATACTACGATTTTTGTAAGGGCGATGACGATATTAAGAAATGCCCTAAACTAAAAAAATAAAGAAATAAAAAATTATAACTAATGGTTTGTACAACCAATAAATTAAATAATTAAAAGCTGCGATTCACCACCCTCGGGGGGACCCTCCAGCTTATAACAATTTAAAATTCTCTGCGATTCACCACCCAAGGGACCCTCAAGAGAATTATAAAAAATTAATCCAACCACAAAATTTTTTTCATTAAAACAATAATTAAAGGCTCGATCAGCCATATAATAAAAATATATTGAAACCGCGATTCACCACCGCAAGGGGGACCCTCCGGTTTATAACAAAGCTTAATTCTGCGATTCTGAACTGGAGACCCTCCAGAATAAAAAAAGCACCTCTTCCTAGAAGGGATAAAATAAAATTTTTTTTAACAAAAAATTAGACAAAATGGCTAACGGCGACGCTTTGACCGTAGACCTAATAACTCGCCTTATTGCTGACAGCAATATAGCATTACGTGAAGAAGTAGAGCAATTACGCTCACAAATAACAGTCAATACCACTAGTGCAACTGATTTTTTAACACAGACAATAGACGACAATATAGCTTGCCAAGAATCATTAGATGTAGTTAAATCCGTACCTGAATTTACTGGTAGGATCAATTCATATGTTAGTTGGAGGGAGGCAGCGCTTAACGCTATGAGCCTATACGTGAGGGGTAGTAGAAAGTACTTTGCCGCACTCACAATACTCAGAAATAAAATAACGCATGATGCAAATGATGCATTAACAAATCACGGAACAGTACTAAATTTGGATGCAATTCTATCTCGTCTAGACTTTGGATATGCGGACAAACGTCCAATACACATAATTGAACAAGAATTAAGCATCTTAAGGCAAGGTGCAATGTCGGTTGTAGAATACTACAATCTCGTCAACAAAAAGTTGACGATATTAATTAACAAAACAATTATGACGGACGGAAACAACAAAGACTTGTCCAAAGAATTGAACAAAAAAAAAACAGAGAACATGCCTTAAGGATCTTTATAACAGGACTAAATACCCCATTACGTGACATAATATTCTCTTTAAGCCCACAAGATTTACCTGACGCTTTAGCAAAAGCTCAGGAACTTGAATCGAATAATCAAAGAGCCCGATTTGCTCAAAACTTTACGTATGACAGAAACAGAATGAAGCCAACGTACACAGACAATAACCTAAGATTTCCTCAAAGGAACAACCCTCCCAATAATAATACGCATTATAATTTTCCGAAACCAACTCCAATGGATATAGATCCATCTGTATCCAGACTTTATAATAGAGACTTTAATATGAGGGGACAACAAAGCACTAACAATTTCTATCAACAACAAAGAAATAGCAACAATAATCAAAATTTAAAACCTATACAAATAAATCCAAACTTTCAGGCTAATAGGGGGCAAAATCAGGAAGCCCATGGGGTAAAGCGGCATAGAGAAAGTAATAACAGCTTTCGCCCGCAAGAAAAGAGTCAGCGAATTAACAATATAAACGAGAGCCATTTTTTAGGCGAAGAGGGGACGAACTCCCCTATCTCAAATTACACGATCCAAAATTAAATAAAAATTTAAAAGCTCTAGTTGATACGAGCAACCTCATGCTACATTAAGCCTGGGGTTTATAATAATAAAAATGAACTAGCCATTTATAAACGCATAAAAACCGTGAATGGCTATTCCATAATAAAATTTTATCACATAATTACCTTATTTGGAGTCGAAGAAATCTTGTATGAAATAGAAGGATTAGAATCGGATCTCCTTTTGGGATACAATTTCCTTAAAAAAATTGAGGCACTTATCGATGTGTCCATTGGGAAAATTAATTGAAGGGTAAAGAATAACTCGGAAAATGAAAAAAGAAGCATGAATATTTATTTTGAAAACAAAATTGTGGAACAAGCAAGTTCTACACCGCCAGCCGAAGATTTTACCGGCAATATTATATTAAAAAAATTTATTTTGGGACAAAAAGGTCCTAAAACGCCAGCTGAAGATTTATACCAGCAAAATGAAAAAAATAATCATAAAAAAAACATTGTGGAACGAAAAAGTTCTACAAAGCCAGCCGATGATAATACCGGCAAATTAAATAAAGAAAATATTGTGGAAAGAAAAAGTTCTACAAAGCCAGCCGATGATAATACCGGCAAATTATATACAGAAAATATTGTGGAAAGAAAAAGTTCTACAACGCCAGCCGATGAATTTACCGGCAACATTAACGATAACTATTCGATACTGGGTGAAAGAGGCTCAGAAATTAATAACGATAATGATTATTATTCGGAAAAGAATTATTATTCCGAAAAGTTTAATATTGAAAATCAGGATGAAAGATTAATTCAACTTAAAACAAAAATAAAAGAAAAAATTGCTCAAATGCATTAAAATATTAATACAAGCTTTCTCTTCATGACAAATGTAAAAGCGGAAATAAGAATGAAAAATGAGGATCCGATATGGAGCAGACAATATCCATATCCCTTATCTGTAAACTCGTTTGTTAATGAAGAAATAAATAAAATGATTAACGATAATATAGTAAGACCTAGTAAAAGTCCATATAACTCACCAATTTGGGTGGTACCAAAAAAGGGTACAAATGACAATGGAACACCAAAACTTAGAATGGTAATTGACTACAAAAAAATAAATGAGCATACAATTTTTGATCGTTATCCGATTCCGGATACAAACGTAATACTATCTAATCTAGGCAAAGCAAAATATTTTTCAACCATTGATCTAGAATCAGAATTTCATCAAATTTTAATGACAGAAAATGATATTGAGAAAACAGCTTTTTCCGTTAATAATGGGAAATATGAATTTTTAAGGATGCCTTTTGGGTTAGAAAATGCCCCTAGAATTTTTCAGAGAGCAATGGATGATATATTGCGAGAACATATAGGAAAAATCTGTCACGTTTATATGGATGATATAATTATTTTTTCGAAAAACGTAACTCAACACTTACAGGATTTAGAAACAATTACAATGCTAATATGAAAATTTCATTAGAAAAATCAAAATTTTTTGCGGAAGAAATAGAGTTTTTGGGTTATATAGTAGCTCAAAATGTCATCAAAACAGACCCAAATAAAATAAAATTAATCTTAAACTATCCAATACCAAAAAGTTTGCGAGCATTAAGAGGATTCTTGGGACTTGCAGGATATTATCGTAAATTCGTTAAAGACTATGCTTTGATAACCTTTGACAAAATACCTATCAGGAGGTAACTGTAGGATTTCTAAAAATAAATCAAAAAAATTTGAAATAACTCTAGATGAAGAAGGAATAAATGCATTTAATAAATTAAAAAAACAATTAGCTTCAGAAATGGAATTGATACAGCCTGACTACTCAAAAATATTTGTATTAACTACCGATGCATCTAACGTTGCAATGGGTGCGGTACTATCACAAGGGGGTAAACCAATAACTTTCATTTCAAAATCTCTTAATAAAACAGAAAGAAATTATGCAACTAATGAAAAAGAGCTTTATGCCATTGTTTGGGCATTAAAAAATCTACGAAATTACCTCTACGGTGTAACCAATTTGGAAATACACACTGATCACCAACCATTAACATTTGCTTTATCACCCCGCAATCCTAATCCAAAAATGAAAAAATGGCACGCAATAATAGAAGAATTATCTCCAAAATTTGTATATCAACCCGGTAAATCCAATATTGTAGCTGACGCATTGTCGCGTCTTGAACTATATAACATTTCCGATGATTCCCAGAGTCAGGAATCTCAACATTCAGCACAGAGTAGTGAAAGCGTTCAAATACAAGAAACACAAAAACCCATAAATCAATTTAAACAACAAATAATATTGTGTAAGAACAAGTTTACTGTACATGAGTTAATTGAAACCTTTGGAAATAAAAGGCATTTAATAGAATTTGATACAGTAGAAAATTTAATAACAATTTTGAAAGAATATATTCAGCCAAAGCTAGTGACGGGGATTCACTGCACCGTTGAAGATTTGCATGAAGTCCAAGAAACTCTCAAACAAACTTTTCAGAACAAATTCGTATTTACAAAACTTTTTCCAATGGATATTATTAATAGAGAAGATCAGTCCGGACTAATCGAACAAACCCATAATAGAGCTCATCGAAGCTGAAATGAAAATATCAAAAAAATTGAAAAATTATATTACTGGCCAGAAATGAGGAAAAGAATGAAATAATACGTTCGAAATTGTATGATATGCAATAAAAATAAATATGATCGTCATCCTAAGAAAATACCAATAGGTAAAGCCCCAATTCCAGAAAAAGAAGGGGAACAACTTCATTTAGACATTTTCTACGCACAAAAACTCAAATTTATCACATGTATAGATGCTTGTTCAAAATTTTTAGTATTAAAACATATAGAAGATAAATCAAATATTGAAGAAAATGTTTTAGAATTACTTCAAAGCTTCACAGATGTAAAACAAATTACTTTAGACAACGAACCAAGCTTTACCACACCAACATTTAAATCCTTAATGCAAAGGTTAAATATTAAAATTTATTTTTGTGATCCACGTCACAGCATAACTAACGGACAAGTTGAAAGAGTCCATTCAACAATAATTGAAATAGCTAAATGTATAAAAGAAGAATACAATATTGTCAGTAATTTAGAAACAATACTTAGAGCAGCACAAAAATACAATTCAACAATACATTCAGTAACAAATTTTAAACCAAATGAAGTACTTTATAATAAAATAAACCATGAAAAGTTGCCAACAACTTTAAAGCAAGCACAGGAGAAAATGCTAACGTTTCATTATAAACATAGGTCAGATAAGCAATATCATCCCGGCCAAATCATTTACGAGAAAATAATAGGAGAGAGAAATAAATTAGAACATAGATATAAAAAAAAGCAAGTTAAGGGAAATTTAGAGAATAAAATAATAATTAATAATAGAAATAGAATTATTCATAAAGATAATATAAAATCATAATTTTATAGGTTTCCAATATGATCATTTTAATTTTGACTGCACTAATCAGCTCAGCAACCGCTGATGTTATAGACTATACTCGACAAGACTACGTACTTATCGAAAATGGAGATGTTTCCATTTATGAAGAATACAGGGACCTATTCCACATTACTAATTTATCTTATTTTGAAAATATAATAGCAGACGAAAATAGAAATTTTTACAGTATTAACGAACAAAATCACGATAGCTTAGGAATTATTACACAGGAAACAGAATCTGAAATTTTGATAGTAAAAACTTTATTAGAAACTAATTTTCGACAAAAAAGGGGTATAAATGAATTAGGAACTCTTTGGAAATGGATAGCTGGTACACCAGACCATGACGACATTGTAAAAATTAAAAATAAATTGGACGAACTGATATTAAATAACAATAAGCAATTTACAACAAATTCAGAAATGTTTAAAATAATAACAGAATTAACTGAAACAATAAATAATATTAAAGACGATACCATAAACAGGAAAATATTAAGAAAACGAAACCAATATTTTATACATGAACTGCAAAATTTAATAAATACAATAACTTTTGGTAAAATTGGAATTTGAAATCCAACAATTTAACATGTTGAAAAACATAACATATACCAACACGGTATTATGACTATAACAGATTTAATGGACATCTCTAACTTTAAAATAGCCCAAAAAGGAAACATAATAATAATTTATATTAAATATCCTAAAATAGAACTAACATGTAAGTACTACGATGTAAGAGCCATAGCTCAATTAGATGGTAAGCTTATTATTGACCGCAACATAATATACTGTAATAATAAATTTTTTAATATTCAGAATTGTAAAACAGAAATTTCAAAAACCTATTGTAAACTAAATAAGAAAATCACATGTTTGTCAGAAATTTTAAATAAAAAACAAGGAAAATGTAATAAATTAAAAGAAAAAAACTTACAAATTGAAGAAATTAAATCAGGAGCGATATAAGTTTCAGGAAAAAATATTGTAGATAATCAAACATTAAATGGAACATATTTAATAACATTTGAAAATTATACTGTAATAAATAATCAATGTTATGAAAACATTGAAGTAAAAATTTGGAATTATTTTAAAAATAACCACATTAATAATTTTGATATATTAGATTATTTTGAAACAACCAATAAACTGTTAAAATTAGACAATATAAATATTTTAGCAGAACGGAACAAGAACATAACAGTACATTCATATTTTTGGTATATAATTTTAATCTTGGGAATAATTTTCATATCTAACTTAATATTAAAATTAAAAAAATCTCGCGCAATTCCCAAACCAATCGAAAATGCGCAATTTCAAGAAATCACTTATAATACTGAGTTACTGAGTTAACGATAGCCTCCGCATAGAAACCTTACCATAACTGTAAACAAAATTGAATCTTTGCACTCTGCAATTACACTGCCTCATAAATTAAAAATCTTAATTAACGTTTTTGATGATTTAAGAATTCAATATGCTTTTTCCGTTCTGATTCTAATAATCCATTTTTATCAAAACAATATCGCTCGCCCTCACAAGAAGGCATAACAATAACATTTGTAAAGAAAACAGAACGCTTAACGTTCTGCTGGAATATGCTGTAACAGCTAAAAAATGTAATTTAACACTTTGTTCTGGATTCAATGAAGCTGATGTTTACACTTCAGCTTTAACCTTAAGTAAATAAAACGAAATTGTATAAATATTAGTATTTTAGAAATAAAGTTTCGATTTGTATTTGGCAATCCACCCTAACTACAAGCGTTTTCTTTTAATCCTCGCGTTCGCGGATGTAAAAATATATATATTTTTTTTAAATTCCCTCGTTACGGGAATTAATTTGTATGCACATATTTGGAGAGCCGCTTTGTGTGTGTTACTGCACTTTATCTACTCGTTTTTTTTTTTTTTTTTTTTTTTTTTTGTCACCACACTAGTTCATATGTAATGGATATTATGTGTTTGTTTCTGTCACTTCACCTTTTCTTTCCACTATCGTGAATCTTTACATATTTTTTGTGTAAGTACGAATGTATGTAATATGTTTTAGTATCTTGCACTGCACACTGTCTTTTTTTCGTTTTGGCTATTAATCTATAGTGCCTTTCTTTAAGGCTCGAAGGACCATGATGAATTGGATGCCCAACTTTGTGGGATGCATACACTATACACATGAGCTTAAATTTTGAATAGTTCACTTACACTCTCGTTGTGTCCTACATATTGATATGTAAGTGAAAATACGATTAATTTCGATCAAAAGTATTAGTTTATTACAATGATAAAGCTGACAATCAATAATAAGTTAATAGAAATGTATATGCGAAAAACATAAGTATTTGCGAATCGGTTTAACAACCGAATTAGCTGTCGAATTATATTCAGCTGTGGCGAACTTGTAGATCCAAGTAAATGTGAAAAGGGTGTCGACGCGGCGTAGTGTCTCAGCGGATGTTGATCGAGGTGTCGACGCGGCGCAGTGTCAATGAATGAATCAGCTTCCACGTAGTTCATCCCTTTTGTTGGTTGAGTTGGTATAAGAGTAGGGAGTTATTAGCTTTGCGTTGCAGTAGCATCCTGTGGTGAATTGCGTTGTTTTATTAGGATGCGCTAGTTTTACCGGGTAGAGGGGGTGGACGCTTAACTCATTTAAACAGTAAGTACTATTTGTTTGTTTGATTGAATGTCACTTGTACTTCATTCTTTGAACTTCTACATTGCCTGACTATTTTGTTAATTTTAGACTGTATTTGATAAAATAGAATTTTTCGATGATCCGTTTTTTATTTTCTATTGCATTTCTGCTAACTAAAATTTGTTTCTCTTACTGTCCGTAGGATAATAAGTCCTCAACTTTGATTGAGTGAATCTATTTTTGAAAGAATCATCTAAAGCTCGTTGGAATATTGCTGGGGCATTCTTTAAACCGAGCGGTAAACGTGCGAATTCGCATTTGCCATATATAACTGAGAAAGCAGAAATCCGCTTTTCAGATCTTTTGCTAAAAATAATTTATTTTAGCCAAGTTGTGCCAAGACTTTATTTTTATCAGGGATTGGGTAACGATCAGCTATTGTGTGATATAGCTAAGTTTTCTCTAGCCTTTAACTAGCCTGTATTTTTTTCGGTGGATGTATTCTATTTTTCTAGAACGAACTAAATTGGGGAGTTATATACGGAGCGAGAAGCCCTTATAATTCCATTGTCCAGTAGCTTTTGTCTTTGTTTTTCTACTTCTTCTTTTAAAGATATGGTGTATGGATATAACATTATAAAATCTTGCATATGGAATCGGTTCACATATTGGCGATGACTTTCATAGTATTAGAAGGCTTTTCTTTAGGGTCGGAGAATAGGTCAAAGTATTCATTATTATTGAGTTAATTGACGTCTTGTACAAACAAATAGATGCTTAAGTTTTATACGATATGATTTATTTATGCTCCTTTAGAATGAATAATTCCATCTCGTTCCTTAAGGGGCTATACCAGTGTGACACATTTTAAAAAAAATTTTTTTTTATTGCTTTCTCGATAGCTTATATTTCCATAAACATCCTGTGAAATCGGGAAGGTCGTACCTTGAATAGTTTTTGGATGGCAGCGTTCTAAAGAGCGACCGCTCTTCTCGAAACAATATTTTTCAAAATTGTTGGCGTCATAACTCAACGACAAATTGACCGATCGACTATAAATTAAAACTGAGTATTTTTGAATTTTCCATACAATAACCCACGATCTTTTTGATTGGTTAAAATTGTCAATTTGGCATTAAAAAATCATCAATTTTTTACCTTAACGAACAATTTTTTTTTCAAAATTACGCCAATTTGTTAATTTTTCAAAGATCGTAGGTCATTGTATAGGAAATATCTTTACGTTTAATAAACTTTTAAAATTTTTTTGTTCCCGCTACTCATTTGGCCGAAATCATGCCAGCAGTTGGGGCACTTTTTTTTGGCACCTCTTAAGACCGTCGTTTTTTTAAATTTTTGAAAAAAAAAATTTAAATGTAGCTGAAAATTTACCTTATTATGTTCAAAGAAGTTCGAAATCGCCTAAGTTTTCATACTGGTATAGCCCCTTAAGGGTATCGTTGCAAAGTATTAATGAAAGATGTTTGAGAAGAGAGATGATACAGCTTTACATTTGATTGAAAATGGACAACTGCATTAGAAATTTCCAGAAACAACACAACAACAACATAAAATGTTGCGAACTATTAATCACTGACTATTTTGGGTTAGTTTATGGCACAAATTTTATTAAATACTAGCTGACCCCGCAGCCGTTGTCCTGCGTGAAATTATGTGTTTTGAAATGAAAACAAAGTTGAATTTAAAATTTATGTTTTTTTTTTTCAATGTAATGCATTGATCAACCACATTTTTTGGTTTCTGTTCCGGTGTACAGAAAAGATGGTTTTCCAACTCATGAGCACGCGACCGTGTGAAAAACATAACATTTCCTGTGTCCTGTCATCTCAAATGCAATTTTCACGGAATACGTTTAAACTGAATTGGTAAATCGATAGAACTCAAAGGAATTCATACAATCAAGCATTCTGCTCCTTGTATTCGATAGGTGCGTCACAATCAGGCAGGTTCCATTACACAGTTTCGGCGCATGAAGATTGCGAAACATGATAACGACAGATCCAATTTTGAGGTGCAAATGGTGCGGTGACATTCCAAGCCTCTCCAAAGAATTTAGAAATTCCACTGGATAATTCATTCATTGTCAAGACGAACCATCGATTTGTATGAGCGCAAGTCTCCCGGAATTTGACTTTGAATCTTCCAGTTTTTGTCAACAATATCAGTATTTTTGGCAGCTAACATTGCCCGTACACTTAAGGAATCGTAGTTACGATAATTTGGTCAATGTCCGAACATTCGTGATGAGTACATATTTCGTGAACATTTCCAATTTTTAGCGTAGACGATGTAAAATGTCTTCGGCAATTTCATTTTTGTTCGTATCACATAATAGACGCGGATTTGAAGGCTGATATGTCGAAATGATTATCGCGAAAAGTGTGCGAACTTCGTTTGCATTGCAGTGATTATCATCTTCCAGCAATTGTAATGCCTGGTTTGCTTCTCAAAAAGTTGCACACACCGTATCAATCATAGTACGCAATGACTCAAATGAAGTTGAACCGCGAACATTTATCAATAGCAACCGAAGGTAGAAACAATCGTCGTTTTTCGGGGGGATTGTGTAAATTCGTCCCAATGCATTAGTTGATAAAACACCTGTATGCCCATCTACTGGTTGGCCTTGCTTTCTGCGTAATTATTTCTTCAACGATGCATTCCATGTATAATATCAAGGTATTTCCGAATGTCCTTGCAAACAGATCTCCGACGAAAGTTGAGCAAAAACTCGTAAATGTTAATTTTGTTGCTGGCGGTGTTTCCACTGGCTGTACTGTATTCTCTGGGTTGACGTACACACTTTGGCCTTCTCCAAATTAACTGTGAGACGCACAATAGCCGGGAAACGTTCATGAATTGCAGAAGTAAATGTCCTACAAAGCGCTTTATTGCAGTTTATGTATCAACCGTATCGTTCAAGTCCAATAACCCCCATGTTGCTTCCTATGGTGACGTACTTTCAAACGTATTTTATCGATTATATCAAACTACAATACTAAACACTGATATGAGTTTTGAATATGAATTAGACAATAATGGTTAATATAGTATGATCCATGTGTTGTCAACTTCGATATTCACTCTTCTAAATTGAATGCTGAATGTTCTGCCATTGTCGTCTGGTGAGCGACGCCGATAGAGTGGATATCCCTCATTTCTAGTTTGTGTTTTCGAAAGAAACGTGGATACTGTTTCGTGCATTTATTGTCAGACATACAAACCGAAGTGGGATTGTGGTGTCCGCAAGGTCCATGAACCATATTGGTTTTCATCACTTCGTATAATACTGCACTTTTCTCTGCAGCAGGAATTTCCGCGTGACTGAACGATTTCATCAATTTGATCTGGTGCAACCATCATCCACCAAGGGATTGTAGTGTCAGCAAGGTCCATGCACCATATTGGTTTCCACCACTTCATATAATACTGGATCTTTCTCTACATCAGGAATTTCCGGAGAAATGATTTCATCAATTTGATCAAGTGTAACCATCATCCAAAGAAGAATGTGTGCGTGCGGAAAACCTCTTTTTGGCCACTCAACAGAGTACATCTAGCATTAAACAGCACCACATATACTTTGCTTCAAGATAAAGTCAAACAAACATCGTAACTGTTGTTTGAAAAGTCGTGGTGTGACATCGTGACGATCGCTTGCTAATTGACGCACGTATGACGCCGTATCTTGGGAGAACTTCTTGCCTTGCATTGCCTTGGGCTGCCATACTTTGATGGCAAAAAGAACACCGACCGATATTAGGGCGACCTCTTCGTGGCTTCGTAACAAATTTCAATCTGCAATTGACCTCTTTGTGTGAAACACACGTAAAGTTTTTACTGAATAATTTCCAATAATTTTTCTTTTTAATAGCCGAAATAAAAAAGGAAGCGACCGAAATTGAACTATTCAAATAATTTACAAATCAAAATATTGAAAAACAAAACAAACAAAAATTGAAAAAAATAAATGTTTATGAAAAAAGTTACTTTTTGGAATTATCCAATTTGCTGACTTTTCATGAAAAGTATAAGATAATTTTATTTCTAAACCTTCCTTGATCCACAACGAACAACCTCTTAAAATTTCATCAATATTGGTTCAGCCGTTCTCTTAGCGTTACTAATAAACAAACATTCATTTGTTTGTATGAGAAAAAGAAAAGGGCTGTTTAAGGGGTTTTCCGGCAATTATTCGAAACTTTTTCTCCGCAGAAACCATCTCTGGACCTCAACGAACATTTTAAAAAAAGAATTATCAAATTTGGTCCAGTCGTATGAAAGTTATGAGCGTACATACATTTTGACGATTCATTTTTATTTATGTATGTATATAGATTTTTTATAAAAATGTAAGTGCATTGTGAAACAATTTTTATGTTCCTTATACTAATTGTACTAAAAAACTGGCAAAATAAAAATACAAAGAAATTTAATTTATATATTATATATTATTCTAAAGGGCTAAACCTATGCACTAACAATTTCTTTAAAGTATGCCACTTTATGACCAAACTTTGTTCAAATCCAGACAAAACTGTTCGAGATCCTAGTATATATATAGTATAGGGTGGGCCATATAAAATTTTAAATTTAAAAAGTCAATAAAAAAACGGCTTGACATTTTTCGAAGGTCTAACATTTATTTAAAAGGTTGTTTTGTGAAATTTATTTGTGGAAAACAATTTCGGACAAATGACCACCACGGCTGAGTTAACAGTAGCTTATCCGATCCCCCAATTTTGGAATACTTTCTCGATGGTTTCAGGCCTTATGGCAGCTAGAGCAGCTTGAATCTTGTACTTTAGATCTTGATTTATTTCTGGATGGTTGGCGTAACTTTTATCTTTAACAGATCCCCAAACAAAATAGTCCAACGGAGTTAAATCGCAGCTTCTGGGAGGCCAATTCACATCACTTCTTTTGCTGTTTATGCGATTTTCGAAGATAGGGCGTAAAAGATTGAGTGTAGCGTTTGCTGTATGGCACGTAGCGCCATCCTGCTGGTACCAAATGTTGTCCAAGTGTTCATCCTGAATTTGCCTAAAGAAAAATTCGGTTAACATTGCGCGATATCGCTCATTGATGGTAACGGCGGTTCCTTCTTCATTTTCGAAGAAAAATGGGCCGAGGATTCCACCAGACCAAAATCCGCACCATACAGTGATTCGTGCTGTGTTGGCTGATTGGCTTTTTCACGATTACGTGCGAGTTTTCTGTGCCCCAAATGCGACAATTCTGCTTGTTAACGTAACCATCGAGGTGGAAATGAGCCTCGTCCGAAAAGATAACTCAAATTTAAAACGTTAGATGGCCCACCCGTTATATAGTATAGTATGTATGGTATAGTTGACTTTGACAGAAAATATCGGCCAATGTGTGAGATATACTATTGGTATTCATACAAAAATCTTTCCTGATAATAGTATTTCTGTGTATCAAAAATGGGTTGAATCGGGTCAATACTTCCCTGATATAAAGATTTTTGAACTTCCAGGGACTTTCTGCTACATATGTATATCAGCCAATATTTGAGTTATCTCAACGAAAATTACATGTTTTGCTTATAACATTATATCTTTTTGCATAAAATAAATACAATTGGTCGAAAACCTGACCTACCCCCATATAACTATTACCAGAACTTTCGAACATCCGGCTGACTTGACAAATAGTTAATAGATAAAATCGGGTCGATACTACACCAACTCCCATATACTACATAGAATGATTTTCGTTTTTTTAACAAATCTTATGCCGAATTTGCCAAGCGAATGAAGTAACTTATCTTGAAATTCACCTGGATCGAAGGGTCATGTGCCGGAAACATATGCAAGTAAGATAACTTGCATGAAGTTAAGAGCAGCAAATTTAACTTGGCTTCTAAATAAAAACTCTAAACTTAGCCTAGACAACAAAGTGCTTTTATATAATGCGGTCATAAAGCCGATTTAGATGTAAGGCATTCAGCTGTGGGATACGACCTGTGCAACCAATATTAAAATAAAAGGCGCATTTTATTTGACAAACAAATTAAGCTATTAGCTTATTATGCATGGAACACTTAGCCAACATAATTATGTTGGCTTGACATAAGCTATCATAGCTTGTATATTCAACTACATAGAGGCATTGCCAGTTCATCGTCTTTTTTCACTCACAATAGTTATGATTTTTCCAAAATAAAAGTAGCCTATAACCCGACTCTATAAAAATTTCAAGTAAATCGGTCCAGTAGAACCTGAATCTGAGAAATCGTGGGTATCGTTCCGAAAAAGTCAGTTTTGAGAAAAAAGCGTTTAAATTTTCCCTATTGTCTTTTGTTCGATTAGTACCGGCCGAACCAGTATGGATGCCGGGTCAGAAAAATGCCTATATCTACGAAAATAATTTTAATACCTCTTGTAGACATATTCTTGAATAGTTAAACTTTAAAAATATGAAAAACAAAATTTCGATTTCTTTTTAATTTCTAGACTAGAATACCCCCTTAACATCAGACATTTTGAAACAAATTGAATATCAACTGACTGTTCCCACCCGCTTTGACAACACACTTCGTTTTTAAGCGAGAATATGAAATAAGCTAAACGCGTTTTATTTCTCCATGGTTTCGCTATAAGCTTATGATTGTCAACTAAAACACGGCTAATACGAAAGTTCCAATCTAAAATGCTTATAACAACCACGGGTTCACCTTGGTACATGCGTAATGAAAACAGTATCTAAAAACATTATCTATAAAGATCTTGTACGGTTAAGAAGGAGACAGAGGACAGCAGAATGAGATATATTTCTAAACTTCGCGAACATCCAAGCCTATTGACTAATGCCTTGGTAAATTCCTGCAATCAAACACGCTTAAAAAGAAGTGATAGTTTACTAGACAGCAACGTTCTACCAAAAAGACTCAACCACATTCTTGAGCTTTAAATAAAACTTAGATTTGAATACTCATTGTTAGCCTGTATCAAGCAGATCGAATAAACAAAGAAATATTGAAAAAAAAAGAATTTGTCGGTCAGTGTTTGGGTTATATCGAGTATATTGTATAATATACAAAAATGCTTAGATATCGATGCTCTGGTTGACAAGTATTTCCCTGGTGTTGATTCTTCGGTTACAATCTTCGTAGAGTTCTTCCTTTTTTGTCGTACTCAGGCTCCTCCTTGATATATTTACACGCCTTCAGTCAGTATGCGGCTCGCTTTATGATCGCAAACATTTATTCCGTATTAGTACTCACACGTTATTTACTTTTTTTAAAACAAAGTAAAATAATTGGAGATTTTAACTTCTGAATCCAATTAAATTTTAAATTGAAGTCCAGTAAATACTTAAGTGTAAGTATTTATATGTACCGACAGCTTCTAAAAAATGGTAAGCGCTGTAATAATTACAGAGATTGGGGATAAAATGTGTCCCTTTGTTGTGTTTGATAATGCAAATATTGACTTGGTAGTTTGTGAAAACTGGTTTGATATCGCATTCCAACGAACTCCCAGATTTTTTGTTGTGGATTCCTTTTCAAACCCCACGGTTTTGAGGGCTTGTGCCAAAAGTCTCTGTTTTTAATTTATAGGGGTATTTGTTGATAAAGATTCGCTGAAAATCTTGATTCGACTTATGTACCATTATTTGTGGACATATTTTTTCAATGTCTCCATTGAAACGTGGGTCCGGTAAATACGATATCCTTTAAGGAACTCCCCGAGCTATTGCATTTTGAGGCACTGAAGATAACTCTACTTTTTTTTTTGCTGGCTTTGTTAGTGCATAATGTGAGAAGTAAAATGAGTAGTATTTTTTCCCCTGAGCTTACTTCTTCCACGTGATCAATACAGAGGTATTCTTCTAACACACCATCATATTCCGATTTGAGCCCACCTTTTTAAGTAAGTTTTTTTCAATACTTAAAAACTGCTATATTGTAGGGGTGCAAGAGTGGCCTAAGTAGTAGTTGCTTAGCAAAAGGCTTCACAATCTGATCTTCAGGGGTGTTTAAATTCCAAAATTGTGAAGTAAGGTATTCATTTAAGATTTTCTTAACCGAAGCCGTCAATGTAATAACTGATTATGTAACTATAAAGGGAGCGATAGTGGTGCAGCCTGGATCTGTTAGAACTAGGTGTTAAACCTTAGGCCAATGCTTGCTATTCATATGACCGCTTGGATGCATATTTGTAAATTGCGAGACTAAAGTTCTGCTTAATTGCGCTTATTCGATTGGGCGGAAATTAGTGTAATGAAATTTTTTGAGGCTTTAATGGCTTTGAACAGCGTTAGCTTTTCGGCGGCGATTTGTGGAATTTTGCACATCGGTGTTTGAACAGAAACTTTCAATTTCTGTTCTCTGAGAGTTCACTCTGACTATGACTATTATATTTATTGAAATTTGTCTCTTATACATTTTCCAGTTCTAATTCTTAACTAAATACAAATATATATGTTTAAGTGTATTTAGGAATACAAGTGTAAAAATTTATTCGTTTTTATTCACAGAACTAGTACAATTGTTTACATATGTGTATTTATGTATTAATGCAGTTATATAAAAAATATGATTTTCCTTACACAATTTTTTTTTTCTATGATAAGGAAATTATCATGTTCATATTTTTATGAACAGGGTTTGTTGTTGCAACTAAACCCGTAGTTTTTCACATTTGTGTTGTTTGGGGGTGAAATATAGTATATTTAGTAAGTTTAACCAGTAGTTTATGAGAAAATAATTTTAAAATGTTATCCTGCTGTAAATTTCAACCTTCAATAACAATAAAAAAAGAATTTAGTGAAATATTTATATCGCGGGGTATGCGCCTGGTCCCCTGCTAATGATAATTTTCACTTTACGAGATTTGACCCATTCTTATATCACAATTATTGCTGCAACTGAACCCGTGTCACTTTTCATATTTGTGTTGTCTGGGGGTGAGTTGAAATGCTACGTGATGGATGATGATAATTTGTGGCAATATACGCAATTGAATTAGTTTTTTTTTCGTATACGCAAATACTTAAGGTAATTTTCGAAAACTGAAATTTTGTAAATTAGTTTTTCATCTCATGTATATATAAAAACTAGCTAACCCCACAGGCGTTTTCTTGCTTGAAATTATGTATTTTGAAATGAAAAAAAGTTGAATGTACTATATTTTGTGTTTAAATCATTTATTTACAATTTTTCTAGATTTCTTTCAATGTAGCGCAGCTTGATAAACAACATTTTTTGGTTTCTGTTCCGGTGCGTAAATGTATAGAAAAGATGGGTTTTGGACTTATGAATATGCCACGTATAGCAGACCCTGTAAAAACATGTCATTTCCAGATTTATGCCACACACTTCTAGCGACTATTCTTGTGTCCTGTTGATTGTCTTTTCAAATGAAATTTTCATTGGAAACTGAGTAGGTTTGAACTGAAATGGTAATCGTTGGAACTAAAAAAAAATCGTAGCACCCTTGTATTCGGCGAATGAAGATTTCGAAACATAATAATGACAACTTTGAGACGCAAATGATACGGCGACATACCAAGCCTCTCCAAAGAAATTAGAAATTCTACTGGATAATTAACGGTTTCGTCTTCATTGTCAAAGATGATCAGAATTTTCCCATTTAAAATTCTTAGCGAATACGATGTAAAATGTCTTCGGTAATGTAATTTTTGTTCGTATCCCATAATTGACGCAGATTTGGAGGCGTGATCGCGAAAAGTGTGCGAACTTCAGTGGCATGCGAAGCAGCTATCGCATCGTCCATTGTTTGATTCCAGCGATTATCATGTTCCAGCAATTGTAATTGCTGGCATGTTTCTCCAGAAGTTTCACACACCGTACCATTCACAGTACGCAATGATCCAAATGAAATTGAACCGGGTACATTAATCAATAGCAACCGAAGAAAGAAGCAATCGTCGTATTTCAGGTGGAGTATGTAAATTCATCCTAATGCATTAGTTGAGAATACACCTGAATTTCCATCTACTGGTTGGCCTTATTTTCTGTGTAAACTTTTCTTCCCATGTATAATATCAAGCAATTTCCGAATAGAGCAATTTTCTTGCAAACGGATCTCTGACACAAGTCCAGAAAATACTCGTATATGTCAATTTTATTGTTGGTGGTGTTTCCGTTGGCTGTACTGCATTCTCTGGGTTGAAATACACACATCGGCTTTCTCCAAATAAACTGCGAGATGCGCAACAGTCGGCAAAGGTTCATGAGTGGCAAAGTAAATATCCTATAAAGCGCTTCATTGCAGTGCATCTATCGACCTATTTGATAATTTCTGATCTCATCTCGTTCAAGGCCAATAAACACCATGTTGCTTTCTTTGGTAACGTACTAGCAAACATATTTGATCGATTTCACCAAACAGTAATACTCAATATTGATTGATATGAAGTAGGATTGAGGTGTCCGCTAGGTCCACGAACCATATTGGTTCTCATCACTTCGTATAATACTGGATCTTTCTCTACATCAAAAATTTCAAAAATCAATCATCAAGATCGTCACGATGTCGCAGCCCAAGTAGTAGATGGACATCCAGGTCCGCGTCAAGAATGACATACGAACAAAAATGACATTACCGATGACATTTTATATTGTATTCGCTAAGGATTGGAAATGGGCAAATTTCGGTTAATACTTCCAATGATTTGATATCAATTCCACTTGCCTTTTGTCAATTCACTTCAACGAAAGATGAACTCATCTCGAATGTTTACCCGAACATTGGCCAAATTATCGTAACTACGATTTTTGATTGTTGTTGCTTTAGTGCACGCACAATTTTAGCTGCTAAGAATACCGATGCTAATAACTTAACTTAAAAGTCTTAAAGTCAAATTCTGGGAGGTTTGCGCTTATACAAAGTCTGGTATGTTTAACGTGGGTACCTGCTGACGACAGCCTTACTCCACGGCGCTCAAAAGCACAGCGGATCAAATCAGTGCGTTGATCAGCGCCCTGAGAATGCTAAGTTTGCGCTTATACAAATCGATCGATCTTCTTGACAATGAAGACGGAGCCGCAAAGTAATCAGTAGAATTTCTAAATTCTTTGGACAGACTTGGTATGCCGCCGCATCTTTTGCTTCTCAAACTATGGTCTGTCATTATTATGTAACGCAATCTTCATGCGCCGAAACTGTGTAAAAGAACCCGACTGATTGTGACGCAGCTATCGAATGTAAGTAATTCCAATGATTTGCCATTTCAGTTCAAACGATTCCAAGGAAATTTGCCTTTGCGATAACAATCAATAGGACATATAAACTTTGGATGGAATAAACCATATATGCATATATAATTATATGATTGTAATTATTTGAGCCGCTTAGTGCACATATCGATTAACTCCATAAAACGAAAAGTTGAGAAACACGATGATGTAATGTGTAATGTTTCTAAAAATTCCTCTAATGTGGAATGCATAATTGCAGAGATAGGTTTCATCTAACGGTATATAAAATGATTAAGAAAGAATAGAAAACAAGTAATCGTCAGTAATATTACAGTTTGTATGTGACTGATGGAGTTATTCGATTTGGCGACTGAAAAAAATTATAAAGTTAAATTTAGTCTTTTCCTTTAAGTTTTTATCACAGAAAACGTTAGTTATTACAAATTTGTATCACAGCTTTTCCATAAAGATTAATTTTGGAAGTTCGGCTAAAAATAATTTTCGTAATTAATTTATAGCAGTTTTATGTAAGCGGCATTATCCTTTGGGATGATTCAGCAATATTATAAATAATGTATTTTTTATCAGCTGTATGAGAGGATTCGTCATTTCGATTTGTTGACTGTTCTTATAGTACTCGTGTTTAACAGGAGGAATGAAATTTTTCAAACTTTGCGACCTACCCACTAAAGATTTTCTTATATTAATGATATATATCTGTGGGCATTTGACAAAACAACTTCTCTCGAAATAGAGTTTTCAAGGCGCCTTTTTCTGTCTTATCGCCATTGTCCTAGGACCGTTAGTTCAAAAATTATAGAGTCATCAAAACAACTTCTTTCGTAATTTTTCAAATTTTCGGGTGACAAAAGAGCTTGTCTCGAATAAGTTGGAATTTCAAACGTAAAATCATAACGTACATTTATCAAAAAAGCTTGTCTCTATATATCGTCTGAGTAAAATCAGAAATTGGCATTTGACAAAATAACTTCTTTCGATTGAAGTTCTTTTGTCAAATGCATATCTAAAAAAAATGCTTTTCTTATTTAAACAAGTTAAGCTACCACTCACTCAGTCGTCAAGTGTCATTGTGACAAAACGTCTTGTATCGGTACAAGTTATTTATTAAAAACAAAAGTACTAAAAGTAAAATCGTATTTCCAGAGAAGTGCTTTAGTCAAACAATTATAAGTGAAATTATCAAATTTAAGTTGCTTCCAAAATTAAAATAAAAATTTATTGGATGAAATGGGAAGAGGTAAAAAATTAGTGACTTTAGCCAGGAAAGTGAAAATGCTCTCTAATACGTGTTCTAGTGGAAGTGTGCAAAATAATAGAAGAGCTCATTCATTTAACTTTGCGGATGGGGAGGTGCTAAAAGAACTCCCAAATGAAGAGGCTTCGTCCTATGATACGATTTTCGATACTGATATAATTGCAAAGCTACGGCAACATGTAAATACTTGCCAACTGAGCAGCATTCAAAGTGACCACTCGGAAGAAGATATTTTTCACGAAACTGATTACAACGATTCAGATTATTTACCGTCAGAAAGTTCGGGCTTAAATACTACATCGGAAAGTATCCGAATCATGGAAGGTGTAAAACCAAAACGATTTTCCAAGTTTCCAAATAACAAAAAATTTTCAAAAAAAAAAAACCGGCTTTTCAAAAAAAAAAGGCCTTTAAAAATACTACTAGGGAAAAAATCAGAATCCATGTAAACGTTAAGTCCAAAAAAACTGAAACGCTCAGAAAGGCTTCAAATCCTAGAAATCGACAGTTTGTTTACTTTTATCGTTTTGAAATCAAAGGACAAAAAACTCGTGTATGCAAAAAGTGTTTTTTAAAAATATTTGGAGAAACGGATCAAAGTATTAAAACAGTATGTCGACAAAAGATCCAAGGCAATTTTGATGGAGGTGTCGCAAATGACCGACGAGGCAAGCACCCTCCTCATCACAAGCTATCAACAGAAAACTATAATGAAGTGCTTCAACATATACACAGTATACCCAAGTACCAAAGTCATTACAGTCGTCGTCACACGAGTCAGCTGTATTTCCAACGTGGCCTCAACCTTGCTCTCTTATATAGATTATATAAAGAAAAACACTCTGAACCAGTCTCAGAATCAAAATATCAGGAAATATTTCGTCAGTTAAATATAAAGTTTAAGGAGCCTCAAGTTGATCTTTGTAATACGTGTGAAATCCTAAAATCCCTTGTGGAAAACACGTCGGACGAAAATGAAAAGAAGCAACTTTTAACACAACAAAAAGTACATCACGATGCGGCAGATTTTGCATATAACTACAACAAAGAGCTTGCCATAAATCATGGAAATATAAAAATGTTTTCTTTTGATTTACAGCAATGTTTGCCAACTCCACATTTACGTGCTTCTATGTTCTTCTACAAACGTCCATTATGGACTTTCAATTTAACAGTACACGACGGGGAAACGAAAATGGCAAACTGTTACATATGGCATGAAGTAATTGCAAAACGTGGAGCAAATAATATTGGTTCTTGTGTTTAAAAGTGTTTGATGAGCTTTCCAGAAACCATTACTCATGTCATTATGTATAGCGACTCATGTCCGGGACAAAATCGTAACTCTTATATTTCAGCCATGCTTGAACAAGTTATCAAAAAACATCCCAGTATAGCGGTTATAGACCATAAATTCCTTGTTATTGGGCACACGCATCTTGAATGTGATACCGTACATGCGCAGATTAAGAAAAAAAAAGAAAAATATGTCGGGTTCCATTCAGCATCCACATGACTGTGTCAACCTTATAGCAGCTACAGGTAATAAATACGTTGTACACGAAATGAAGCAGGAAGAGTTTTTTGACTTTTATGCCCTTCTTAAGACGAATTACACTTGGAGACCGACAAACTTTTATTCGTAAACATAGAACTTCATACATGCACGTATAATAATGTGTTTATCAATTATTTGTTTAACCTTCTCAATTTCAGGTAACAAATTTGAGTGGAAATATGTTCGCTGGATGCGCTATAAGAAACAAAAGCTTGGAGTTTTGCAGTATAAGACGTCTTTGAATCCAGAAATGGAATTTAATGAGTTAAATATCAAGCCAAGGCGTCCATAAAAGTGGATTTCACAATTGACGACGAGCTATATATCTCTGTTGACTATATCAAAAAATTAAAAGCAAGATTTATTGGATATGCTCCCTCTGATCAACACCGATTTTCACAACTTTTATAAACATTTAGCAGCAGAAGGTGAATGCGAAATTAAAGCTGATTCCGACCTTGATGATGAAGAAAACAATTAATTTCAAAAAAAAAAAAATTATTTTCTATACTTTTGCATGTAGTTATATAACTATTATATTTTTTATTTTAAATTATTTTTTTGAAGACAAATTCATTTATAAACTTAAATATACGGCAAATGTCATTTGAAGAAAAACCTCTTTTCGACTTATTTTTAACTTACCATTTGGCAAATAAACTTGTGTCAAGATAAGATAAAAAAAGGATTTTTTTTTGCACAAAACAAATTTGACAAAACAGCTGGTATTACCTCATTGATTTTCAGTAAGAAAAAGCATTTGACAATAAGTCTTATTTATTTGATTTATATTTATCTAGAAAAGTAAAATATTTAATTTAAATCAATTGATTTGAAAACGCGTCTTTATTGAGCTGCATCCAGTTTAAATTGACTTCGTCCTTTAATAGTAAGAGGTATTTTTACTGCAAAGCTTTAAACATGTTTTTTCGCTCTCCTGTAAAATTTGCTTTTTTGAAAGAGGTTGTTTTGTCAAATGTCCACAGATATATATATAATATATATATATATATAAATATATAATATAATATGATATATATATATATATATCATATAATGACTTGAAATTCTGTATCTTCATTATAGTCACATTTGAATTGTATGAGATTGGACCTTTCTTACTTTATTCAGCGTATTTTAATCCAATTTACTGAAAGCCCTGTGACGGTTACTTCTCTGTTAATGCTAAACTCTTCTAAAGGTTTTGTCGACAAAAAATCATGGTAAGTCGTTTGGATTAGAAGAAACGACGTTTTTTTTACATGTTTTGATTACATGGTTCCAATCATCTGGTGAAAGATGTTTTGATTTTGTTTCGCACATGACTGAATAATAGCAAAATGTGAGTCATTGGGCAAATGGCAATGCCTACTTACCAAAAATTTCATGTATTTTTATTCAGCTTTGATTTCTGTGCTTTGAAAAATTTCGATAAACTTAAGACGGTTTTAATATTTCTGCTTTGACCGGTACACGAATCCGAATATGTTTTTATTTTTTCGAATTTTGCAGAGTAAGTCTTTATGTACTTTTTTAGACAAGATGAAATTTCTTGAGACGCACGAGATCCTTCAGTTTCTAGCCAAGAAAACATGAGGCTTATATTTTTATAGATTTCGATTATAATAAGCTACGGATGTTTTCAACATGGGAAAGGCTAAAGCTTTTTCCAAGTCAAAAGAAAATACGAACAATTTTTCCGATGTTGCCATTCGATCTCCTAAGCGATTTTCTTTTTAAATTTTTGCCATTTTAATTCCCTCATCGTCTGAAGATTTAATTTTTATTTGAACAGTATCAAAAATTTGACACGTATCCTTTGATGGTTGTTTAAAATGAATATTAAATTTTGTAAAGAACATATTATAGTAATATTTTTTCTTTTCACTGGTGTTACGTTTTTCTTTTCACATTCTATAGTATAGTATATACATCTTCTTAATATTACAGACAGGATGTAAATATTGTCTTCTTGGATTATGACCTCTGACTATAACAAGGTGCGTTCCAAAGTAAACAAAGTCGAAGAAAGAGCCAACATTAAATTTTGTTTTAAAATTGGTAAAACTTTTACCGAAACTTTACAATTGACGAAAGAAGTTTCTAGCGATGATTGTCTATCCCGTAGAAGAGTGCACGAGTGGTTTAAACGTTTTCAAAGTGGTCGTGAGGACCTAAATGACGATCAACATGTGTGCCAATTAAAATCCGTAATTACCGGGAATTCCATCGAAACTGTGTATAAATTTATTAAAAGTCAGCCGAAACCATCATTAAAATTCATTTAAATGGAATTGAACATCTCCAAACATCGATTTATCGCGTTTTGACGATCAAAAATTACTCAGAATCCAACATTCGAAGGACATCATTGATTAATTATTTGACCAAAAATCATACTTTAACCATTAACCACTCCTCGTATTCACCTGATATGGCACCTTGAGACTTCTTCCTTTTCGGAAAAATGCATTTGCCCATGAAAGGAAAACGTAGAGGCCATTCTCTAACCGCTTTTGTGTATGGTATTTTGAAATTATATTCGTTTCGTTAAATTTACGCGAAAGTGTCTTTTCTTCGCTCTAGTTAAATTTTCTATTTCTTTTGAAAGAAAAAGAATTATTTAGTTCACTTAGAGGTGGACGTTTATTTATTGTTATATTTCATTCTTGATATATTTTAAAACTTAAATACTTAATTAAGAATGAACACAACAACGAATATATTAGCCTTTACAGACGACAGCGATAATGTGCTTAGTGGGCTTAATTTGCATTAACTTGCGCATTTGACCCATGCTAATGCAAATTAGTAATGCAGAAACATTTCGTGCATTTAGCTGAGTTTACCTAATTTGAGTAGGCAACACTGGTTAAAATGGCAGGTTTCTGCTATTGTTTGACAGATGTCGCTTTAAGTCTGTCGCCTCTTTTGCGTTTACAGCATCAGAGTTTAGCAGTTTTTATATTGCTAATTAAATTATGTGCAAGTATATTAACAAAATCAAACAGAATCAGCAGAAAATAAAGAACGCACGGTTTACTATCCATTTTTCCAATATTCTTAACGTTTTCGCACACTTTTTTTCGATTTAGAAACCAGTATTGCTTTTAATTGCACTTTATTATCTTTTAACGTATCGTTACAAAAAGTAGTATTAAGTTGTATTTGTATTGCTATATGCATCCCTTATTATGAACAATAGCTGTAGGTATATGGAATAGCATTTGTCTTGTTGTAGACATCTGGCGCCGCGGCTGTCTGCTTGCGATATTCTAGAAGGACACGTCGGCATCAGCGAGAAGTGCGTGGCTATATAAGCCGTGGCAGCGCGAACGTAATCGATCAGTGCTAAGAGTAAACTGCTATAGTGTAGACGAGTTGTGAAATAAAGAGTAGTTGAATTAAATTAAACAGTTGTAGTTTTATTTGTCAATCCAGAGATACGAACCTAACAAAGTGAACTAGCAAGCAGTAAAATCGTAACAATTGGTGTCAGAAGTGGGATTGTCAAATAATCCAAATTCAAGATGGTTAAATTCGGAGAATTGAGAATTCAGCAATTAAAAAAGGAACTGGAGGAGCGTAATTTGCCGATAAGCGGGCAAAAGGCGGATCTGCAGGCACGATTACGTGAAGCAATGGAAGCGGATGGAATTAATGTGGACGAGTTCGAATTTGTTGGGCCAGAAACTTCTACAAAGGTAGAAGAGAAAGTAGAAGAACAACGAACATCATCAAGTGTAGACATGAACACGTTGTTAGTGGCTATTAAGCAAATAGCTGAAAATGTAGTGCAAACAGAAAATCGTCTGGCACAGCAAATGACGCAAATAGCTGAAAATAATACGCAGTTAGAAAATCGTTTGGTACAACAGATTACAGAAAATACTTTACAAGTACAAAAACAAGTGCAAGAGAAATTTTCAAAATTTGAAGACGAATTAAGCACGTTAAAAAATGACGAAGAAAATTTAAAATCAGAAGTTCTTCAATTGAGTAATCGTGTGCGAGAACTGCAACTTCATGGCCCTGCACCATCAACAAATAATCAAAGATTGAAGGCACCCACATTCGATGGAAGTATTCCATTTCAAATTTTCAAACTTCAGTTTGAAAAGACAGCAATGGCCAATAATTGGAATGCAGCGGACAAGGTGGCGTCCTTGTTTGTATCATTGAAAGGACCTGCGGCAGAAATCCTTCAGACTATTCCAGACTGTGAACGGGACAACTATGAGGCATTGATGAGTGCGATAGAAAGACGATATGGTAGTGAGAACCGGAAACAAATATACCAGATCGAACTGCAAAATAGGGGTCAGAAAATGAACGAGTCATTGCAAGAGTTCGCAACTGAAATAGAACGACTAGCTCATTTGGCAAATGCAGATGCACCTGTGGATTACATTGAGAGGGTAAAAATTCAATGTTTCATAAATGGAATTCGTGATGTGGACACCAAACGCGCCACATATGCATTGCCAAAAAGAACGTTTGCTGAAACGGTTTCGCACGCCCTCACACAGGAAACAGCTTCCCTACTAAGTAAACCAGCACACAAGGTACAAAGGGTTGAAATGGAACAACCGGCGCTGATGGAAGAAATATTGAAGACTCTGAAGACAATTGCTGCACCGTGAGTAAATACAACAGGCAGATGTTTCAACTGTGGAAAAGCGGGTCACTTTGCCCGAAATTGCAATATAAAAGTAAACCCATCAAAACGGAAACAACCAACAGATAACGAGAACGAAGCATCCACATCTCACAAGTCGTTAAACGAAACGGAACATCGAAAGGGGATTCACCACAAAAATGCGGATGCATTATCACGTCGCCCTTGTCCACTGGAATGTAAACATTGCTCCAAATCAGAGGGAAAAGAAGGTATAATCGACGTGCGATTACTGAATATAGAACCTGAAGATGATTGGACTCCTCATCGCATCAGAATCAATCAGCTGGAGGACCCTGATCTTGCAAAGCTGGTAATGGCCAAAGAAAATGGGGTACGACCACTAAAGAAACAAATAAGTAACGAGAGTCCAACGGCAAAAGCATATTGGGCCCAATGGAACAGCATAAACCTCGTTAATGGATACCTTCATCGTACCTGGGAAAGCGAAGATGGCAAACAGTCTCGTCTGCTGATCATAGTACCGAAGTCCATGATCCCGAAAGTATTGAAAGAATATCACAATGGACCTAGTGGAGGGCACCTTGGGATTACAAAAACTATTGAGAAGATTAAACAACGGTTCTACTGGATCGGTTGTCGAGATTCCATAGCAGAATGGATAAGTAATTGCGTAGAGTGCATGTCAGCTAAAGGTCCTAAAGCCAAGAGTCGCGGTAGGCTACAACAGTACAACGTGGGATCACCATTTGAACGAGTCGCAATGGATGTTGCAGGTCCGTTCCCAACCAGTACGGCCGGAAACAAATATCTACTGGTTGTCATGGACTATTTCAGTAAATGGCCAGAAGTATATGCCTTACCAAACCAAGAAGCGAAGACAATAGCCGAAGCGTTTGTAGAAAATTGGATAACAAGGTTCGGAGTGCCCGTCGAATTACACTCAGATCAAGGCAGGAATTTCGAATCTTCCATTTTCCAAGAAGTCTGTACATTATTGGGCATCCACAAGACACGGACAACAGCGTTACATCCACAATCAGATGGAATGGTGGAGAGATTCAACCGAACGCTCGAAGAACATCTGCGGAAAATCGTTGATAAAAATCAACGGAATTGGGACAAGTGCATCCAGATGTTCCTGCTGGCGTATCGTTCAGCGAAGCACGAGACAACTGGTTACACGCCAGCAAAGATTATTTTCGGATCTGATCTGCGACTCCCTGCTGATCTTAAGTTTGGAACGAATCCTACAGCTGTAAGAAATGATGGAGATTATTGTTCTGCCTTAAAGGAAGAAATGAATGAATTGCATCTAATGGTAAGACAGCACACGCATCTGATGAGCAATAAGATGAAGGACCGGTTCGATCAAGCGGCAAATTCAAAAGGTTTTGAAGAAGGTGATCTGGTCCTGTTGTACAATCCACTTCGAAAGAAAGGCTTGTCCCCGAAATTGCAGACAGCCTGGGAAGGACCCTATATGGTGATGAAACGACTTAATGACGTGGTATACCGCATACAAAGAAATGGGACAGCACGATGTAAAATGAAAGTAGTGCATTTGGAGAGGCTCGCCCCATTTGGTTCAAGAGGATTTGTGCCTAATCGGGACGATTAGGCTTTAGTGGAGGGCAGTGTTACAAAAAGTAGTATTAAGTTGTATTTGTATTGCTATATGCATCCCTTATTATGAACAATAGCTGTAGGTATATGGAATAGCATTTGTCTTGTTGTAGACATCTGGCGCCGCGGCTGTCTGCTTGCGTCTGGCGCCGTATAGCATTATGTTCTGGTAATTTCCAGACGCGATATTCTAGAAGGACACGTCGGCATCAGCGAGAAGTGCGTGGCTATATAAGCCGTGGCAGCGCGAACGTAATCGATCAGTGCTAAGAGTAAACTGCTATAGTGTAGACGAGTTGTGAAATAAAGAGTAGTTGAATTAAATTAAACAGTTGTAGTTTTATTTGTCAATCCAGAGATACGAACCTAACAAAGTGAACTAGCAAGCAGTAAAATCGTAACAGTATTTAATAATAAACGAACTTTTTCGATACATTTACATATATTGATTTTTCAAAAATACCAAAATTACCATTAATAATTTTCCTTATCCATTTTTATTTCACTTTTTTTTTAAATATATAAACAAATATCCCAATCAGCTTTCTGCACAATTCTGCCGTCTATCACCATAAAATTTCAATGCGGGTCTGCGTTTCTTAAAGCGTATTATTTTACTCGTCTGTCAGGGCTATATGATGAAAGTCGCGAATACTTTATTTGTTCTGGTGTATACTATATAATGGGTTGTCGAAAAAGTCTTGCGGTATTTTTATTGAATCCATTCGTGTGGCACCCATACATCGAGCTTCTTTCTTAGCTAAGCATTGTTGTATTTTAATCCAATTTACTGAAAGCCCTGTGACGGTTACTTCTCTGTTAATGCTAAACTCTTCTAAAGGTTTTGTCGACAAAAAATCATGGTAAGTCGTTTGGATTAGAAGAAACGACGTTTTTTTTACATGTTTTGATTACATGGTTCCAATCATCTGGTGAAAGATGTTTTGATTTTGTTTCGCACATGACTGAATAATAGCAAAATGTGAGTCATTGGGCAAATGGCAATGCCCACTTACCAAAAATTTCATGTATTTTTATTCAGCTTTGATTTCTGTGCTTTGAAAAATTTCGATAAACTTAAGACGGTTTTAATATTTCTGCTTTGACCGGTACACGAATCCGAATATGTTTTTATTTTTTCGAATTTTGCAGAGTAAGTCTTTATGTACTTTTTTAGACAAGATGAAATTTCTTGAGACGCACGAGATCCTTCAGTTTCTAGCCAAGAAAACATGAGGCTTATATTTTTATAGATTTCGATTATAATAAGCTACGGATGTTTTCAACATGGGAAAGGCTAAAGCTTTTTCCAAGTCAAAAGAAAATACGAACAATTTTTCCGATGTTGCCATTCGATCTCCTAAGCGATTTTCTTTTTAAATTTTTGCCATTTTAATTCCCTCATCGTCTGAAGATTTAATTTTTATTTGAACAGCATCAAAAATTTGACACGTATCCTTTGATGGTTGTTTAAAATGAATATTAAATTTTGTAAAGAACATATTATAGTAATATTTTTTCTTTTCACTGGTGTTACGTTTTTCTTTTCACATTCTATAGTATAGTATATACATCTTCTTAATATTACAGACAGGATGTAAATATTGTCTTCTTGGATTATGACCTCTGACTATAACAAGGTGCGTTCCAAAGTAAACAAAGTCGAAGAAAGAGCCAACATTAAATTTTGTTTTAAAATTGGTAAAACTTTTACCGAAACTTTACAATTGACGAAAGAAGTTTCTAGCGATGATTGTCTATCCCGTAGAAGAGTGCACGAGTGGTTTAAACGTTTTCAAAGTGGTCGTGAGGACCTAAATGACGATCAACATGTGTGCCAATTAAAATCCGTAATTACCGGGAATTCCATCGAAACTGTGTATAAATTTATTAAAAGTCAGCCGAAACCATCATTAAAATTCATTTAAATGGAATTGAACATCTCCAAACATCGATTTATCGCGTTTTGACGATCAAAAATTACTCAGAATCCAACATTCGAAGGACATCATTGATTAATTATTTGACCAAAAATCATACTTTAACCATTAACCACTCCTCGTATTCACCTGATATGGCACCTTGAGACTTCTTCCTTTTCGGAAAAATGCATTTGCCCATGAAAGGAAAACGTAGAGGCCATTCTCTAACCGCTTTTGTGTATGGTATTTTGAAATTATATTTGTTTCGTTAAATTTACGCGAAAGTGTCTTTTCTTCGCTCTAGTTAAATTTTCTATTTCTTTTGAAAGAAAAAGAATTTTTAGTTCACTTAGAGGTGGACGTTTATTTATTGTTATATTTCATTCTTGATATATTTTAAAACTTAAATACTTAATTAAGAATGAACAAAACAACGAATATATTAGCCTTTACAGACGACAGCGATAATGTGCTTAGTGGGCTTAATTTGCATTAACTTGCGCATTTGACCCATGCTAATGCAAATTAGTAATGCAGAAACATTTCGTGCATTTAGCTGAGTTTACCTAATTTGAGTAGGCAACACTGGTTAAAATGGCAGGTTTCTGCTATTGTTTGACAGATGTCGCTTTAAGTCTGTCGCCTCTTTTGCGTTTACAGCATCAGAGTTTAGCAGTTTTTATATTGCTAATTAAATTATGTGCAAGTATATTAACAAAATCAAACAGAATCAGCAGAAAATAAAGAACGCACGGTTTACTATCCATTTTTCCAATATTCTTAACGTTTTCGCACACTTTTTTTTCGATTTAGAAACCAGTATTGCTTTTAATTGCACTTTATTATCTTTTAACGTATTTAATAATAAACGAACTTTTTCGATACATTTACATATATTGATTTTTCAAAAATACCAAAATTACCATTAATAATTTTCCTTATCCATTTTTATTTCACTTTTTTTTTTAAATATATAAACAAATATCCCAATCAGCTTTCTGCACAATTCTGCCGTCTATCACCATAAAATTTCAATGCGGGTCTGCGTTTCTTAAAGCGTATTATTTTACTCGTCTGTCAGGGCTATATGATGAAAGTCGCGAATACTTTATTTGTTCTGGTGTATACTATATAATGGGTTGTCGAAAAAGTCTTGCGGTATTTTTATTGAATCCATTCGTGTGGCACCCATACATCGAGCTTCTTATGCCCGGTTTCACAGTCCATACTTAAGTTGTGCATTAATAAAATCTTAGCTAAGCATTGTTGCAAACTGAGTAATCGTTTGCGTTTCACAGTCAATGCTTAATTTCTATAAAATTTTAGTATGATATATGGCAACGTTATGGACAATATATGCAACAAATGTCATTCATAAAAATATGTTTGAAATATTTAAATTATAACAGACAATACATAAATTTGCGAGGAAAATTATATCAAAAATAAATGAAAACAACAAGAGAACCCCAAATTTCATCACTAGCGAGTCGGAGCACCTATGGGAACTGAAGGAAAAGTATAAGCTGTTATTGAGTGCAAGCGAACGGACACTTGCCCTACGCTATGCAAGATGTCGCTGAAAATTCAAAGCAAATTCAAAACAAAAATCAGCTGTTATTTAAGCATTGCTTAAGCCTCCCATTTTCAGTGCTTAAGCATAACCTAAGTATGAACTGTAAGACACTATTTTCCTGTTTTATCTTAAGCACAACATAAGTATGGACTGTGAAACCGGGCATTAGTGACTCCAAGCTTCTTCAAATGGTTCATAACGGTTTGATGGCTACTATGCAGGTCTCTTTCGACCAATTCAGCGATTTTATCGCAATTTTCGATGACAGGCCTTCCGGAGCGTGGCGCATCTTCGACCACCTCTACACCAGAACGAAAACGGTGAAACCATCGTTGTGCGGTGGAAATGGAAACTGTATCGGGTCCGTAAACTACACAAATTTTATTGGCGGCTTGAGATGCATTTTTGCCTTTATCGTAGTAGTACTGTAAAATATGCCGTATTTTCTCTTTATTTTGCTCCATGTTTGCGACGCTATCAGGCATGTTCCAGAAATCGTTTTCGCATGAAAATGATTATGAAATCGTGAGACGGTGTTCTGAATACCACTTTGCGATTACGAATACACATTTTTCGCACATGAAATCGGTGCGATATGGCATGTTCTAGAAATCGATTTCGCAAATTGTTTGACGTTTTGATATCGGTCAAAAATAAAAGCGCGAAATTATTGGATTATTGTATTTCAAGCGGTGAGTAAGTCTAAATTAATAAAAGAAGAAAATTATTGAATTTGCTTGTAAAACTTAAAATGTAGGTATTTGAGCCAGTTATTTGGATTTCTTCACAAAAATTAATACTTTCCTTTTCTTATTTTAGGGGAAAACACAAAAGCCAAACTCAGGAAAATATTTTTTTAAATTTTATGGAAAAAAACCCCGACTTGGCGAAAAATTTTGTTAAAGGCGATCGCGTCGCTGCGGAGGCTTTGTGGGCAGACCTTGCCAAAACGTTAAATAGCGAAGGTCCACCGCAAAAAGACGTTAAAATATCAGGTATGTACATGTGTGAACTGCATTAACATTTTTTTAATAGGTATGGTCCGATTGGAAAGGCTGCATCCGAAAGAAAATCGCACACAACAAAAACGAAAGCAGAGCTACTGGAGGAGGGCAATTCAATAAATTTACCCTGACCTCCAGTGAGGAAGAAGTTGCTCGAATATGTGGAATTTACACGGCGGTGGAAGGCATTGCAAATAGCGCTTCATTTGGAGTGAGCGTTAATTCTGTTGATGCCGAAAACGATTCTTTGGATGCCATTTTAAGTATTGATGAAATTGCCAGCGGCGGACCAAAGTCCACACCACGCAAACGACGGCATGAGGACAGTGTGCAAGATTGCGTCAAAAAGCACATGGCAACAGAAGCAGGTGCAGTTGAAAAGATATCCGATATATTGCAGCTTCTTTCTGCAAATATGGATAAATTGACGAAATTAGTGGCGCAACAAAACCAGGTTATTGCCGAACAAAACGACGATCGTCGAAAATATTATCTGGCCAAGCAGGAAAGCTTGATCGCTAAAAATATTATTAAGCAAAAGATGCTAGAAATTGAGGAGATTCGAGTCCAAAGGGATATTTATTTAAAACAAAATACCAAAAATACCGAATAATTGATTATTAATAGTATTAAATGATCTCAGTCATGTGTGATGTTTTTATTGTTTTTTTATTGAATAAGAAAATATGAACATTAAATTTTAAATTGAAACCAAATACTAAAAATACCGAATAATTAATTTTACTAATTATTATAAGTATTAAATGATCTGAGTCATGTGTAATGTTTTTATTGTTTTTTATTGAATTAAAAAATATGAAAATTAAACTATACGCGTTAAGTTATTTGCGATTTCATCTCGAATGGATACAGCGGCAGTTTGTAGATGGCTGCTATGATCAGCAACTTCTTCGTCCAGAAAATCGTCCACTACATCTAAAGCAAAGACATCCAGGTTATAATGGCGACAAATGTTGTGCAAAGCACTGCATATATTTATAATTTTTACAACTTTCTCTGGGACATATGGCATAGTTGTTTGAAGACATTTAAAGCGGCTCTTGAGGACCCCGATTACTCTCTCAACGATATTTCTTGCCCTGGAGTGTTGTAAATTGAATTTGTGCTGTGGTGACCCAGCGTTTGCGTCACGATAAGGGGTAAGCTATATCCTGAATATCCAAGTAGCCAAGATCTATGGTCTCCGCCCACATACCTCGATGAAAGATATTGTTTGGCAGCACTTAAAGAAAATATAAAGGCGTCATGACTGGAGCCAGGGTGGCATGCATCCACAGCATTATTTTTTATGTGTGTCCCGTCCACACAACCGATTTTTCCGTGAATACAAAAATTGTTGAAAAAATGTGTTTTCGACATTCTAATTTCTTCTTCGCTCATTTGTAGCTTAATCCATTTTGGACACAGTGCTTTTTCTAAAGCATTTAGCACCTCATGTAAAACTTTGCACACGGTACTTCTTGCAAGGGATATGTCGGTGTCTTTTCCTAACGAGCGCTGGAATCCTCCCTCTGCAAGGTACCTCAAAGTAGTAGCAAGCTTTATTTCAATCGTAATAGATGACGGATTTATGAATGGTTGGACATCACGAACAATTTCAAGAAACGCTTCTTTACTTATCCTGTAACAGGCAACAAAACTTTATTCGGACAAAATGCATCTGTGTTCCAAACTTTGTTTTATATATACTTACACGGAATCTGGGATATCCAAGGGATTGGAATGATCCCTTAAAATTCGCCGCCGAACTTTCTCATTTTTTTCCCATTCATTTTTTGCCAAAAAATATGCTGCAATGGTAAATAAGCTCATTTTGTAAAATTCTTTGAAACAAATTTTATTTGTCAATACGCAATCAGCTGTTTCGTAGTTGATTTCGAATTTAAGCCAATTTGCGCGAATTGTGGAACACTGTTACCAAATTCACGCGATTTGTAAATTCGGTGCCGAATTTAAATCGTGCGATTTCCAGAACATGCCTGTATAACTCACAAACGACTTAAAAGAAACGACAAACACGTGTTAGCGCGTTAAATGAGCTTTTCAAAAAAGTATAGCATAACCCGATGCGACGAAAAAAACTAGAACCACGCGCTTCCATCGCCAACTAGCGAAAATACCGCAAGACTTTTTTGACAACCTAATACCATTCTTTGTAGTCTGGTGTGCTGTAGTTCTGTGATTTTTCAATGCTTGTTGTGTGCAAAAGATAAATTTGTCAGTTAGCTTATCTGGAGGTTGAGCGGTTTGTTTATTGAAGATATATTGTGATCGTATATCTGAAGGTCAATTCCGTTTGAGTGCAGATAAGACAAGTGTATTAACTCTTGTGCTTAATGTTGTACTTGTATATGTTTTTTTTTAATATAATGAAGAGAAAGCTTAAAAAATATTGAAATAAATGATAAATAAGTATACGTTGTGCCAAAAAAGCATCCGAAAATTGTAATTAAATTCCCCGGGTACATGATATATCCAAAAAATGTATTTTGCAAAGTTGGTAGGACTTTTTTTGATTACTAAGGCAAATATGAGCGCGATTTGTTAGACAGTTTCTTTACAGCAGCTCCTGGTTGCAAATTTTGAAAAAGGCATATAGTGATTCAGTTTTATCAAAAACACAAGCCTACGGGTGGTACAAAGCCTTCAAAAACGGTTGAAAGATCGCTGAAGACATGCTCCGTTCTGGACGACTTCCAACATTGAACTGATGAAAACATTGAAAAAAGAAGGATATGGTGCTTGAAGGACAAGTGCTAGAGAGATGGTAAGGACGGTCGACAACTCTCCCAAGTCCGCTCAAATGATTTTGGTGGATATTTTGGGTATGACGCGTTTTATACGCGTTCTCGCTTATTTTGCCTCTAAAAGGCTTAATATATTTTCTAAATAGTACCGTAAACAGGTTTCTTTGGACATGCGTGATCATGCGAAACCCGACCCACAAGGTAATTCTCATTAAATAATTCATGGCTTTTACACGATGCTAATGACCAATCGCATCGGGCCACGATTGTGTTCGAATTTAAAAGTAAAACGCAATTACTACCAAAGGCCACCCACGCAAAAAGGAGTTCTACGCGAAAAAAAATTGATGAACCCCGATCTTTGTCCGACCAGCATTATTTTTTTTTTAAAGCGCGGCCGAAGGCCGCCTAAACAAAAAGGTGTTCAACGCAAAAAAAATCTGATACACGCAAAAAGAGCCATACGCGAAGAAGTAGCAATGCCAAAGGGTATAACAACCTCTCTAATATCTGATCATATTTCACCGTTTGTAGCTTTTACGTTGTTGTTAGGTAAATAAATTTTAAGAATAAGTTAAATATTGAATTAAAACTGTTTTTGTACCTTATAATGTTAAATAAATGTGTACAAACGAATTAGTGATGTGTTAGTGGATAAAAAATTCAAAATATACTATGAGTGCAAAATTAATTTTATATCGAGAAAATACGTACTTCTAATAGTGGTAATTTTCAAAGTTAAACGCGAATATCTATATATTCTTGATATGGAGAATCTCCTCTATCCGACCGTACCCATTTTATTCTCGAAATCCTGGGACGGTGTACTAATGTTTTTCCCATGTATGTATGTATATTATGATTGACTGTCTAACCTTGGCCAGAAGTACTCTGCTGCTTTGTTTTGGTCCTCCAATTTTAGCCATTATTCTCTTTAAGGCCGCATTTACTTGAGCGGTTTTTTACAAACTTCTTCGATATGGACTTTGTAACTTTGTAACTCGCGCGTATCATATCACCCAAATACCTCAGCAATGTTTGTGTTGCGATGTTATGCTCATCTATGCTAAGAGAAACAGTTTTAAGGTTTTTCCTGCCTGTAATAAGCACTTCTTCAGTTTTTTGTTTGGCCTCTCGGTAGCCATTGTTTTATCTTTTGCACCGTCTCACTACATATATTCTGAATATAGTGAAGTTCCGCAGCTACTATTGTTACAGTTATATGTTCGGCAAATCCGATTATATAAACTTTTTTCTTTTGGCAGAGGAAATCGTAGTATTTCCTCATACAACACATTCCCTAAAACACGACCCACAACGGAACTTCAGTTGCACTATATTTTTTGGACCCTTCTTCAGTGTCATAGAGCTGCAGTCTCTCAAACAAGTGGCTATTTATGATGCTCAGCACTTAAGTTGGTGTTTTTTCGTCATCTTAACCCTAACTTGGGCACCAACATTTTACTACGATTTTGGGCACTATTTACATTTGTAAATACGTACATTTTTATATGTTATTTTAGAGAGAAGTTTATATTCCGTAAAAATCTAATAACTAGAGAGAGAAAGAGAGTAACTTTTAAGAATAATATTTGTCTTGCTGGACACATGCTAGTGAAAGTAATAGCTATTTTAAAAATCGAATATTTACATATGTAAATAGTGACCAAGTTAGGGTTAATTGCATCAACGGTTGAGCGTTTTCTTTTCTGCGGAAACCGTATAGGTTGTTGGATAAGCCGCAAGCTTCCCTTTTTTCTTTTTTTTCATTGTATCAATCCTAGATAGTGGTTCGTTCGCTTGTTTTTTTTTTTGGTTTCTGCAATAGCACTATTCGTTGTACTTTCTAATTCATTGGGAACATTCCTTCCCATTTCCAGCGCATGTACAGCTCTCTGAATGGCTTTGTGTCGTACTTCATTCGAGCTTCAGCTCGGAACACACCCCAGACCTGGTGCTTTAGAGTTTTCCAACCGCTCAATAACTTGTAACACCTTCAGACCCTTAACTTTTGCTATATCTGTGGCCTCGTTTTTTTTTTTTAAATAGCGTTTCTACCACCGTTTTAAGTAACGAGAGACAGGACGGTAATTGTCTTCAGCCCCGTTTTATCTTTCCCATTACAATTGTATATGCCTCAGGGGGTTTTCGTCCACCCCGTCGCGTAACACTTAAAATCGGAAAATTTTGCTCGCTTTTTTGAGTACGGCGTTTTTTCTTGAATAATACTCTCAGTCGTATACAGTCCCCACTTCCTATCTTGCCACATGCTTCTTTTCCTTCGACATTCTACTTATAACACGGGTGAAAATGAGTGAAGTAGACCAACAACTACGCCCACTTCTCACAATTTTAAATTCCAGTTGATTCTTTCACACTCTTTACATAGGAGTATCTTCTAAGAGAATAAAATTTTACACGAACAATGCCTTTGAAGTATGTCACTTTTCAACCAAAAATATGTGGACCTCAGAGCCTATAGTTGACTTTTTACTGAAAATATCGATCATTATATGACATATAGTATATAAATGAAGTTTGAGAGAACGTTTTCCTGATAGTAGCATCTCTGTGTATCAAAAATGGTTTGAATCGGGTCAATAATTCTTGAAGCATTCATATATCAGTACAAAGATTTTTAAAGTGATTTTCGTTCTTCTAACAAACTTTATGTCGGCCAGTGTATGAGTTGTATGTATATAGATATATATTTATACTAATTGTTTGAACTTCGATCCTCTGGTTGACGGTTTTGCACCTTAACCCTTTCACTACCGTACTATACGCAGCTATGTTAAAAAAATTTATGTCGTTTTTTCGGATGGATATAATCTTCTAAAAGAGAAAAATAAAACAATTTTTTTTTTCGTATCCTTCAGAAGGAAGATATGTCCTGGGATAATATGTCCCACTGGTATATTTACACGGTATTAATTGGGACTATATATCCCATTGGTATAATTTTTTGAGAATAATAAAATTTAGTTTTTATTTGTAACTCAATTTAAGTTTTATTTATTTATGAAACATGCCAAAACATTCAAAGCATAAGGGCTCTTTGCACATTGAACAAATGTAATACGTGCGTTTTTCTTTTTTTATTGAGGTGCATAAAACACAGCGTCTGCGGCGATCACCTTTTACTGGCATATGATCTCCCACGTTTAACATTTTTTTTGCTCTTTTTGACCTGGGTCCTTTTGTTGTAGATGTCCTTTTGACTTTTGTCCCAACTCTTCCTTGCGCAATGAGCTGTTCTGCGAGTGGAACAATAAAATTTTTCAGTTGAAACTTTTTGTGGATATTTTCCTGATAAACAATATGGGCATTTACAATAGATGTCATGAGAAGCTTGAAAAATACTTTACGCCACCATTTGCTTGATTTTCTGTTCTGTTCATAAGTTTTAACCTTTTGATCAGATATGTCAACTCCTCCCATGTTCTCATTATAGAAAGCCAATGCTTTAGGACAGTTAGTAACAACCCTTGAACCATCTTTTTGCTTTCTGAAGACTACGGACATTGTAGGACTATGACAGTTACTCATAACAATAACTTCACGTGAGTCCTGCCATTTTGCTACCATTATACCGCTTTCGCTAATGCAAAATTTACATTCACCTTTCTTCAAACGGTCACTAATGGTTGGCAAGTTCTTTCTATTTTGAATACATGTTCCTACGCAAGCAAATGGCAAAGTTTTCATCAGATTGTATGAGGTAAAAAACGGTCAAAAACCAACACAGTATCTGGATTTCGAATAGTTTTGCACAATTTGAAAACGAGTTCGCGACATCGCCTTTTTTATGTACTCATTTCCCATGGATTCATTTTGGGACCAGGATCAGAAATCTCTGGAAGTTGATTATAACCCATTATAAGCGTAATGCCCAACAAAATTTTAATTTCTGATGTATCAGTTGGTGCAATATTATAACTTTTTTGTTTTTTTAGAATGCTCAATCGTTCATTTGTGCACTGCGCGATAAAAATAAATAATGATTCTGGAAAAATGCATTTGAAGACTTCGAACTCAGTTGCATTCCTTGAAATTTGAGCCAACAGAATGGGCTCAACGTCTTCAGTGATAGAAAAGCGAGGACGAAATAAAACTGATGGTTCTCCCCATACTACTGGAAGATTGCAACTTTCACTGGATAACACTATTGCATTATCAATATCCGTTACTTCATCATCCTCGCTCGGAGACTCGTCTACTTCGTTCTCGGAATCCGGAATATACTCTGAGTCAGAAGCACTAAAATCACTTACGTCAGAGTCGCTGGAATTGATAATCGCCAAAATGTCGTCTTCCCTCATATTTCTGGCAGATTTTTTTCTATTATTCATTCTGTAAAATTGAAAGATATAAATTCTATGAATATTTCCATTTCGGAAATGTATACCAATGGGATTATGTGTCCCGCTTATTTGAATTATACAATTCCAATGGGATCATATATCCCAACTGGACAAAACCCCAAATAAACGAATTTATTTACAACATTTTGTTGCGAACGCACCTTATTATATTGAAAAACACTTATTTTATTCACTCAAATTAATTTAGTAAACAGAAACACTTTTATACATTTACAAATAGGCAAACACGTGCACATTCACTGAAGGTTGCTGTCGGTTAATTGCAATAAAAGGTACAGTTATTGAACGAAACCAAATCAGCTGATATTGAACGAAAAATACTGTAAACTACCAATGGGACCTTTTCCTATCTAAATTGAGCTTGAATTGTATTTTTGACGATTTTTTAAATTTCTTTTGGGATGCATGATCCCCATGGTAGTGAAAGGGTTAAGGTATTTCTTTGGCGTTGATTAATGCAAGTTACAAGAGGATAAAATGTTCGGTTGCACCCGAACTTAGCCTTTACTTACTTTTTCCCCTTTTGTTTAAATTCTCAATTTGTTTAATTTTAATTTTCCTTAATATTTCTGTAGGAAAAACATTTTGCTTAATAATGTCACTGAACTTTCAAAATTTCAAATAACAATTCTTATCTTACATCCTCAATAATATTTAAAGATTCTAGTATATATTTGTTTTTTAATATATTATACTATTTAGCACTTTTTTGCGAGAAGCTCAAGGTAGGTTTGATTTAAAGAGACTTTTGCTCAGGACTGGATGACTGCGCCAATAATAAAAACACAGAGTTTTTTGGTTTAACTAAAATTGTTTCAACTTTATTACTCTTCAAGGGCTTGAATAATAATAACTTAATCCTAATTTTATCAAGTAACCACACACTTTCAGCTTCTATTGTAGTCGTATAGACATAAGGGTGCCTCAGAAATTTTTTTAATTTTTTCTTTTTTTTTCATTCTCAAAAATAACCATCACATATTCAGAAAATTCATTTTTTTAACTTTAAAAATTTCTGCGTCAAAGTTTGATTATCAAATTAGGCGAATAAACGTAGTGATTTAAACTTTGAACCTTTTTCAATAGAATTAAAAAATTTTCTGAGAATAATAATTTTGTCGCGGGAATTTTTAATGTTTGAAAAGCCAATGAAAATTAGTTGGTGAAATTTTAGTTTGAATGAAAAAACGGAAATCCCTAAGTTAAATGTATGGGAACCCAAAAAACTATAGAGACCTTAGAGTTAACCCATTACTGCTAACGCCTAAAACCCGCTATGATAAGCTACAAAAATTTTAAGCAGACGTCTGTAATGATATTAAAAGGGTAATTTCCAATTTTCAAAAAAATATCTCAAAAGATGTGGGCGCGACGGAGCGTATGATATATCATACATAAACGTATATGGAGACCTGCCTCTATGAAAATAAAATGTAAACATCACTATAACTTTTAAATTCAAATTGACATTGCATTGATATATTTAATGACATCTTTTAACTGTTAATTTTCAGATTTAGTTGCTGACTCAGTTTACATGATATTTGTAGAAATAGTTATCTGGGTGCAAGCCAAAATTACATTTCTTGCATATAAATTTCGTACACTTTCCACATTTTTTGCATCGGCGCTGGTTTTTGAGTAAGTTACGTAGTGCTCGACTCCGTCGTATTTAGTTTCGTTTTCTCGTTTCGTGATGAGACTGGATAAAAATCAATTGGCTTTGAAAGTATGCTCCTTGTTAGTCGTCGGATGAAGCCGAGAAGAGTAACTTGTGGATAAGCTTTCCGATATAATATCCATAAATTTACAACGGCACCATTTAAGCAAAATCTGAAAATGGCCCAATACCATTTTCTTGACCGAATCCGAGTTCGGTACGCTGCCCTTTGCTGGTCAAAGAGATCGACTCCACCCATTCCCGAATTATACTCCTTGATAATGACCAGTTGCTTTACGTCTTCTCTGCGTTTCTGTTGTAGACCATATCTTTTGCATAATCCGGTTGTTGTCGTTATGTTGTCGTTTTTGCAATTTGTTGCAATGGTGACATTATTGTTATCATTCCACCTAACTGGGGTAATATTTTTAGATTTTAGTGCTTCACAAGTACCACGGAGTTCTCTTTTCATGCTGCTCAAAGGAGCATTTTCAATACAAAATTTCAAATTTTGTATCCATAGCGAATTGGTTTTCCTCGTATAAAATGCTTGAAAGATTGCTTACCAAAATACGGCTCCATCGATTCGTCTACAGAAAATGAAGTTCCAAAGAGTTTTCCAAGCTCTTTAAACTTTGTATTTAAATGACCAAGAACAGGCTGAACTTTGAATGCCTTATTATTCGAATCAATTTGTGTATTATCCTTGAAATGAAGGTAGCGATGTATTTTTTCAAACTTATTCCTCGCCATTGAACCTGCCACTAAATGATTGTACACATCTTTTTCTGTCTCCCAGTACATGCGAGTAGCTGGAACTTTAAAATAAAAATGTTTAATTTAACAAGTAAGTAAGTGAATTTGTGGTTCAGGGTAGTCACCTTGTTGTATCCATTTAGTATAAGGATGCCGAAATATGTGTATAACTCCTCAAGACTTACGGTGAAAGCTTCATCTCCTTTGTTTATAACGTACTTAACAGTCTCTGATTGTATACATTCCATAAATTCGCTATCAAAAATTCTTTTAAAAAGTTGTATTGGACTTAAATCATTTTCCAAAATATCTGCTGCAATGTATACTCCGGACTCCAGCTCGCGTATTGCTGTGATAGAACATTCACTTGCTTTTAGTACTATCTTGGACCATTTTCGGCAAATCTTCTTGTTTTTAGTTTTCCTTTGAGTTGAAGTCCTTGTACGTGGGACTAGTGAACTGCTCGCTTCATTTAGAAACTGTTGCTCCTCCACTTCTTAGTTATCAATTCTTATTTCACATGCCCTTTTAAGAACTCCACCATCCCAAATCACCCAGTGTACCTTCATCGTCCTCATCTGCGTCATCGCAATCGGACAACTCCTGTTCTTCGGGGGGGAGCAAAGTCACATCTATAAAATTGGCATTATTGATGTTTTCTATAATCTCTGCATCATCATCTTCATTTAAATCTTGGTGCCATCCAACTATCTCCTCAGTTGTTGCTTGTCAACAAGGAGATATTAGGAATGAATTTTCATATAGCAAAAACTGGGCTAGCTTTTACGTATGATAAAACATACGCAATAGTTTACAAATAGTTAAAACACTTTCGGAGCTCAATTTTTCACTGCGTTTTATATTCATTTGATAGCTTAGGGTTTTAGCTTTAAGTTTATGCACATTTTAAGTTATGCAAATTTCTCGCTTACTATTTATAAAAATGTAAACCTCACTTTCGAGTCATTATTCACTTTTCCGAAAAATGCTACGTAATTTGGCGCGAAAATTGTAAACAAATAAGCTTTAAGCGACAATTAGTAAGCTTTTCTAATGCAAAAATCCTTTTATCTCGCTTACACTGCAAATATAAAAAGCTTTTATTTCATTTCGGATTTTTAACGACTTTTTAAAAAAAGCTCTTTTTGCGTATGATACATCATACGTTGTCATTAATGGGTTAAGCTACAGCGCCTGGCTTGAGGGAGCATTTTTTGTTTGTCAGTCACTAACATTTGAGGGGGTAAGAGTTGAAAAAAAAATTAAAAAAGAAATTTTAAGCATCCTAATAGACATATAATATACTCAGACTTAAATTTACTCATAAACGAATTCTCACCAGAAATCATTGCATTACAGGAAACTCACCTCCCTGTAAACAAAACAGCGTATACGCCCTACAAATGCATCGGTCATTTTCATAATTTACGACAAAACAAATCATCTAAACAAGTCATGGCCTTATTTATTAAAAAAACAAATCAAACATAAAATTATCCCAATATTATCAAACATCTCCGTCATTGCGTTAGAAGTTGACATTGGTTCAAATTTTCTATAATCTCATGCTATATCCCCCCGCATCAAAATTTTGACGCAGGTGATCTTATAAATATCACAAACGCTGTTTCTCCACCCACCATAATCATCGGAGATTTCAATGCTTGGAGTCCTCTATGGGGATCCACTTCCTCTAACGTAAGAGATCAAATAATAGAAGACGTTATACTAGCAAGAAATCTCGTAGTTCTCAACGATAGGTTACCAACCCACTTCTCTACACACAAATCGTTCACTCATGTAGACATTGCCCTTTGTTCAGCATCCATAGCCCATAAACTCTCTTCCTACACTTTAGAAGATCTTCACAATAGCGACCATTTTCCGCTCATAACTTCTTTCGTTACGCCGATGCAATATACGATTAAACCGCGATCAAAATTTTTTATAGAAAAAGCCGATTGGCTTAAATACTGCTCCCTGATTAACACAATTACAAACACTAGAATAACGTCAAAGGATATAAATGCAGAAGCGTTGAATATAAAAACAATTAAAGCTCCGCTGCTCATATAGCCATTCCTCAAACAACCACAAGAAAATTTACCACCAAACTCCCGTATTGGTCCAAGCTATTAACCGCTCTAAGAAGCACAAAGCAATCACTTTGGACAACATTTAAACAAAATAGAACAAAAGAAAACTTAATTAGATATAAAAAAGCAAATTCCAATTTCAAGAGTGAACTTCAATCCGCAAAAAGGTAAACTTTTGAAAAATTAACAGCTAACATAAAACCCACTTCAAGCCCTAAAAAAATATGGAGTGACATAAAAGCTCTTTCAGGTGGGTACTATCAAAATAAAATCGGCTTTATCCAATCACCGTTAGGTCCTATTTATGATCCACAAAAAATCGCTGAAAATTTTGCCAAATTATGGTCAAACAATTCCAAAAGTTATAACTTTCACTCTAATTTTATTTCTCTTTCAAATGAAGTAATTTCACAAAATTATTACAACTCATCACCCTGTTTTGAAGCTACATTGATAGAATCTCCCACTACAATTGTAGAATTTGATTTAACCATCAGCGAAATGTCCGGAAAAACACCTGGATCAGAAAAAATTTCTTACCCTCTATTAAAAACCTCCCACACTCAGATCAGATTGATAACTTTATACATTAACATATTAAAACAAGGCTTACTGCCTCAGGAGTGGAAAAAGCTGTTATAATTACTATCCTCAAACCTAACAAATCATATACCTCAATCGCGGACTTCAGACCAATTTCTTTGATTCCTTGTAAGGCAAAAGTTCTGGAAAAAATCATTTCAAAGAGAATAATGTGGTATGCCAAACAAAAGAATTTAATACGCCCCAATCAGTTAGCTTTTCAAAGTGGTCTTGGTGTCATTGACCCCCAACTTTACTTTGAACATTGCGCCTCTTCAACAATATCTGCGAAATCATTTCAAAGAGAATAATGTAGTATGCCAAACAAAAAAATTTAATAAGCCCCAATCATTTAGCTTTTTTAAGTGGGCTTGGTATTATTGACCCCCTACTTTACTTTGAACATTGCGCCTCTTCAACAATATCTGCGAAAAACCACTTATCCGTCCTCAGCCTAGACTTTGAAAACAGCTTTTTATAGAATCGGAGCCCATACAGTACTACAAGAACTACAAAAATGGGACATTGGAAACAAAATGTATAATTTTATAAAGGCATTTCGTTCAAATCGTAAATTTTCAGTAAGTGTTAGCAACTCCAATTCCAATATTTTCCCCTTTCATAACGTCATACCACAAGGATCTCCTCTCTCAGCAACGTTATTTATTATAGCCTTTAATCAACTCAGCAACTTAATAGCCCTAAACCGCAATGTTGACCACCTTATCTATGTCGACAATGTATTAATATTCTCGGCTTTAAAAAACTTGAACGAAGTCAAAATCAATTTTACTAATATTCTGACCGACATAATGGAATGGTCTAAAGCGACAGGAATCAAAGTTTCTGCAAGCAAAAGTTCAACATTTCACATCTGCAGAAAAAGAAATTGCACCTTCCCTAACCTTTCCCTTAAAAATACTTAAATCCCTCATACTAACATCTTAAGAATACTTGGTGTATTATTTGATAAAAAGTTAACATTTAAGGATCATTGTAAATATGTTAGATAAAGCTTACTCAATAGATTAAACTTTATTAAGTTTCTTTCATCAAAACACTGCCTCATACACATCCCAACACTTGTAAATATCACAAAAGCACATTGTGCAAAAAAGCACCTCACTCTCATTGAAACCCCTTATCACATAGCGGCAAGAAAGAGTATTCGCGCATTCCCATCTCATAAACCAAAGTAGTACTAACTGAAACAGGTCTTCTAAACATTCATCATAGAACAAAATTTAACACAATGATGCTCATACCAAAGTTCATGCAGTGTAAAATCTCGATCTTGTTTAATCTACTGAAAACAAATCCTAAAACCAACAAGTAATCTACGATCATAAAATGTTTGAACACTATCAATCAGTTTCATATGACTTCGACACCACAACTTTTAAAAGTGAACACGCACCCGCACTGGCTAACGCTGAAACCGTCAATAATAAGTGCGCTATTCGAATTTCAAAAAACAAGCCCCAATGCAGAGCTATTCAACGACAAGTAGCAAAGTACAAACCGGAGTGGAAATTATTATACACCGACGGATCCAAATCAGACACCCACACTTCGTTTGCGGTAACAAACGACCAAGGTGTCACCATAAACGTCGGAATTTTACCAACGTACTGCTCGATGTTTGCAGCTGAAGTGGCTGCGATATATGAAGCGGTTCTATTTGTCGCACAAACAAGAAAAAAATATATCACATGTACAGACAGAAAATCGACAATTAACGCTATTTTAAATGAGACAAATTCAGTGCTGATCAACAATATAAAAGAAATTTTGTATCAACACAAAAACAGAATTAAGATCATGTGGTGTTAGAGGAAACTAATTTGCAGATGATCGTGCAAAAAAGGCCGAAAAGAACCACTACTTGCATTCGATCACTGTACGCTGAAAGACATTCGCAACATGGTAAAAAAAGTACTTCACGAGTCAGCATCGAGAGATTGGTCAAATTTTCAACACCATTACAAGGAACATAATCTCTCTGGCACCAAGCCAAACAACCTAACTGATTGCTCTTGCGAAGATATAAAAACGTTTGTTCGCCTGAAAATAGGCCACACCATCAAAACTCACAGTTATCTTTTAAACAAAACGGCTAAACCAAGCTGTTCATATTGTAATCAGCCAAATATATCAGTAAGTCACATCTTAAATGAATGCACCGCTTTAAATATATCTAGGACAACTACTTTTGGTAAAACAAAACCATCAAATCTCTTAAAGACACCAAATACTGACAACATCAGGGCAATCAACAATTTTCTAAGGATATGTAAGATATCAAACTTCATTTAATGGTAAGGCCTCAGTAGTCAGCGCTTTAACTTAGTGAATTAATTACTTTCATTAGCTCTCATTTGAATAAATAAATAAATAAATAAATAAATAAATAAAATATATACATATCTACTAAAAGGACATTTGTAGTTCTTTATTATGTTTTTTTTTTTTTGTTTTGTCATTACTTAGATAATTTAAGCAACCCTGCTTGGTTAAAGATACAATAGGCACTGCCAGAAATTTTGTAAGTAATAAATACAAGTGCTAGTACTTTTATTTTTGATTCTGATCTGTGTTTGGAACACACACCTAGCCTAAAAGAATACTTTAATAACCTCAAAGTAACTGGCAAACTGATACTCTTTGGTCATACATAAGCCATTAATTTTTAATACAATAAATATATACAAGTATATAAAATAATGGGAACAGACTTAAAATATTTTTCCGGCATTTTATACTTCTTGCTTTGATGACGTCCTCCGACGCTTAAGTCTTTGTTTCTGTTACAGTTTAATGGTTTTATATTTTAACTTATTTTGCGCTTGTTAATAATAATCTGTTAAATTTGAAATTGTGTTTTTATGACACCATTTATGTGTCAGGGTTTTTGTTTTCGCACTAAGGCACTCGTTTGTTCTTGTTGTTTAGTCCGCCGTATATAGGTACATATGTATTATTTATTCTAATTTATACCCTTTCAACCAGTTGCTACAAATTATTATATTTTTGTTCACCTAACGGTTGTACGTATCGTAGATATAAGGTTATATACTTGTATATAAATGATCTGAATGACGAGAAAAGTTGAAATCCGGACTGCCTGTCTGTCCCTCTGTCTGTCCGTGCAAGCTGTAACTTGAGTAAAAATTGAGATATCTTGATGAAACTTGGTGTGTAGGTTCCTCAGTACAAAAAAAAAATTTCGGTTTCGTTGATGGGCGTAATGACATAACTAATCACTTAATTAAGATATAAAGCTATAATTTGGTACAGAGGATCGCAGTAGCAAGGGGCACTTGAGTGGAAAAAGTGGTAATGAACACGCCCTCTAATATATTTAATGTACATATCTCCTAAACCATTTAAGCTACAGCAACCAAATTTGATAAGCTCAAATATTTTAAAAACTCCTACTGAAAGCGTGAAAATGGATGAAATGGATATAATGGTACTGCTCAAAACTACTAGTAGCGCAATAAACACATAACTAATTACACTTCCGAGATGGTATGAGAAAGCCTTATGAAAGCTGGTGTGAAAATTGGACAATGGGCGTGGCAGCGCCCACGTTTTGGTGAAATCTCTCTCTTTCCGATCAACCGGTGTGGACTAAATTTAGTATGTATCATGTATTTATTCTGCTTCTCCTGAACTTAGTCCTTCCCTACTTATATATTATTTTCATTACTACCACATAAATAGATAAATATTATATATAACATATTGCTGCAGAGTATAATAGTTTTGTTCACCTAACGGTTGTATGTACGAGGTGTGTTTAAAAAATATCGCGAATTTTGTGTTTTTTTCAAAAATTATTTATTTATTCATGAATATCTATTTTGTCCCCTTCAAAGTAATCCCCATGAGATATTACACACTTGTGCCAACGGTTTTTCTAATCTTCGAAGCACTTCAAAAAATCGTTTTTGTTTTTTATCATCTTCAGCTCCTCCTTCGATGCCGTGTTTATCTCGTCAAGAGAAGCGTAACGTCGTCCTTTCATGGGCCTCTTCAGTTTAGGGAACAAGAAAAAGTCACAGGGGGCCAGATTTGGGGAATACGGTGACTGCGGCATCATTAGTGTGTTCTTTTTGGCCAAAAAGTCGCGCACAAGCAACGATGTGTGTGAGCAGGGACGTTATCGTGGTGCAAAAGCCAAATTTTGTTCTTCCATAAATCCGGGAGTTTCTTGCGGATTGCTTCGCCCAAATTACGCATAACTTGCAGGTAATATTCCGTATTGACCGTTCTTCCCTGTGGCAAGAACTCATGCTGCACCACGCCCCTACAATCGAAGAAAACTGTCAGTTACGATTCGCGATAATTTTTGAACACACCTCGTATCACCTAAAACTAATTCAGAAAGATATAGGGTTATATATCTTCTTCCTCTTTACTGGCGTAGACACCGCTTACGCGATTATAGCCGAGTCAACAACAGCGCGCCAGTCGTTTCTTCTCTTCGCTACTTGGCGCCAATTGGATATTCCAAACGAGGCCTATTCCTTCTCCACTTGGCACTTCCAACGGAGTGGAGGTCTTCCTCTTCCTCTGCTTCCCGCGACGGGTACTGCGTCGAATACTTTCAGAGCTGGAGTGTTTTCATCCATCCGGACAACATGACCTAGCCAGCGTAGCCGCTGTCTTTTAATGCGCTGAACTATGTCAATGTCGTCGTATATCTCGTACAGCTCATCGTTCCATCGAATGCGATATTCGCCGTGACCAACGCGCAAAGGACCATAAATCTTTCGCAGAACCTTTCTCTCGAAAACTCGCAACGTCGACTCATCCGTTGTTGACATCGTCCAAGCCTCTGCACCATATAGCAGGACGGGAATTAAGAGTGACTTATAGAGTTTGGTTTTTGTTTGTCGAGAGAGGACTTTGCTTCTCAATTGCCTACTTAGTCCGAAGTAGCACCTGTTGGCAAGAGTTATCCTTCGTTGGACTTCTAGGCTGACATTGTTGGTGGTGTTTACGCTGGTTCCAAGATAGACGAAATTATCTACAACTTCAAAGTTATGACTGTCAACAGTGACGTGAGTGCCAAGTCGCGAGTGCGACGACTGTTTGTTTGATGACAGGAGATATTTCGTCTTGCCCTCGTTCACTGCCAGACCCATTTCTTTTGCTTCCTTGTCCAGTCTGGAGAAAGCAGAACTAACGGCGCGGGTGTTGAGGCCGATGATATCAATATCATCGGCATACGCCAGCAGTTGTACACTCTTATAGAAGATGGTACCTTCTCTGTTGAGTTCTGCAGCTCGAACTATTTTCTCCAGAAGCAGGTTAAAAAGGTCGCACGATAAGGAATCGCCTTGTCTGAAACCTCGTTTGGTATCGAACGGCTCGGAGAGGTCCTTCCCGATTCTGACGGAGCTTTTCGTGTTGCTCAACGTCAGCTTGCACAGCCGTAGTTTTGCGGGGATACCAAATTCAGACATCCCGGCATAGAGGCAGCTCCTTTTCGTGCTGTCGAAAGCAGCTTTGAAATCGACGAAGAGGTGGTGTGTGTCGATTCTCCTTTCACGGGTCTTTTCCAAGATTTGGCGCATCGTGAATATCTGGTCGGTTGTTGATTTACCAGGTCTAAAGCCACACTGATAAGGTCCAATCAGTTTGTTGACGGTGGGCTTTAATCTTTCACACAATACGCTCGACAGAACCTTATATGCGATGTTGAGGAGGCTAATCCCACGGTAGTTGGCGCAGATTGTGGGGTCTCCTTTTTTGTGGATTGGGCATAGCACACTTAAATTCCAATCGTTGGGCATACTTTCGTCCGACCATATTTTGCAAAGAAGCTGATGCATGCACCTTATCAGCTCTTCGCCGCCGTGTTTGAATAGCTCGGCCGGCAATCCATCGGCCCCTGAAGCTTTATTGTTTTTCAGGCGGGTAATTGCTATTCGAACTTCTTCATGGTCGGGCAATGGAACGTCTGCTCCATCGTCATCGATTGGGGTATCGGGTTCGGTTTCTCCTGGTGTTGTGCGTTCACTGCCATTCAGCAGGCTGGAGAAGTGTTCCCTCCATAATTTAAGTATGCTCTGGGCATCGGTGGCTAGATCACCTTGAGGGGTTCTACAAGAGTATGCTCCGGTCTTGAAACCTTCTGTAAGCCGCCGCATCTTTTCGTAGAATTTCGAGCATAACCCCTGTCGTCCAGCTTATCAAGCTCTTCGTACTCACGCATTTCGGCCTCCTCATCGTACCAGCTGTTCTTTTGCACTTTCCGAAAGCCAATGGTTCCGGTTGCAGCTGTACGTAAGGAGTTTGAAATGCCATCTGTGGGATCCTTATACCGAGTTGTTGCCGAGTGCTCTCAGAGAGCAGGGGTGCAAGCCGAGTAGAAAAACGTTCGGCTGTCTGTTGTGATTGCAGCTTCTCGACGTCGAACCATCCTTGTGTTTGTTGGCGTACGTTTTTTGCTGCACAGTGGCGGGTGCGAATTTTGGCTGCAACAATATAGTGGTCCGAGTCGATGTTAGGACCTCGGAGCGCACGCACATCTAAAACTCTGGAGACGTGTCTTCCGTCTATCACAACATGATCCATCTGGTTGATGGTTTTTCGATCAGGAGACAGCCAGGTAGCTTGATGGATCTTCTTATGCTGGAATCTAGTACTACAGATAACCATATTTCGGGCCCCGGCGAAGTCGATCAGCCTCAGCCCATTTGGGGATGTTTCCTCGTGGAGGCTGAATTTACCGACCGTAGTGCCAAAGATACCTTCTTTGCCCACCCTGGCATTGAAGTCGCCAAGCACGATTTTGACATCGTGGCGGGGGCATCTCTCATCAGTGCGCTCCAAGCACTCATAAAAGGCATCTTTGGTCACATCGTCCTTCTCTTCCGTCGGGGCGTGGGCGCAAATCAGCGATATGTTGAAGAACCTCGCTTTGATGCGGATTGTGGCTAGACGTTCATTCTCCGGAGTGAATGATAGTACTCGGCGACGGAGTCTCTCTCCCACCACGAATCCAACACCAAACTTGCGCTCCTTTATATGGCCACTGTGGTAAATGTCACAAGGACCTACTCGTCTCCGTCCTTGTCCCCTCCATCGCATTTCTTGGATGGCGGTGATGTCAGCCTTTATCTTTACGAGGACATCTACCAGCTGGGCAGCGGCACCTTCCCAATTAAGGGACCGGACATTCCAGGTGCATGCCCTCAAATCATAGTCCTTATTTCGTTTGCCATGGTCGTCATCAATAGGGGGGGCTCTCATCCGAGGCTGTTTGTGCTTTTTCATTGGGGGCGTTTTTTACGTGGCGGGTCCCAAACCCAGCGCACAACCCTATGCAGGGGTGTTTCGCTTTCTCACTTTAGCTCGCCTTCAAACGGATGTTCTTAGGCTACCCAGAGGATACTTGGTCAAAGACCGGAAGTCGTGAGCTGCTTGAGTCATATGTAAAAGAATCGTTTCTGGCCACTCCCAGGTGAATGGCGATCAGAAAACTTTCCTCACTTGCGTGAACTTCTACACATGACCCCATCCCCATATACATATATGTATAAATGATCAAGATGACGGGACGAGCTGAAATCCAAGTGACTGTCTACCTGTCCGTTCGTCCGTCCGTGCACGCTGTAGTTTAAGTAAAAATAATATCATGATTAAACTTTATACACATTTTCTTTAAGAAAATAGGAAGGCGTAATTTGTAGACGGGCGTATCCGGAGTATAGGCACCCCCACAAAACGCCTTTAAATGAAAACTTATGAAGTGCCATAACAAACAATTAAATTGAGCTATAGAACTGTTATTTGGCACAGGGGAATGCGGTAGCAAAAGACAGCTGTGGCGAAAAATTTAAAAAAAGTGGGCGTGGTCCCGCCCTCTAATAGTTCTAGTGTTCATATTTCTAATGCGCTCAAAATAATTGTCATGAGAACCCTTTCTCCACTGCAAAAATTTATGAAATCGAATGATGTTTTCCCCAACTCTCTGTTAAAAAGTAAACATTTTAAACTGGAGATGGTAAAAAGGGGCTTAATAGTCGACGTAAAAAAAGGACGATGGGCGTGGCACCACCGACATTTAGGTGAATAGAGACACCTTGGGATCCGCCCGACCGATTTCAACCAAATTTAGTATGTGACATTCTTCTCATTTCTATGTAACAATGCGGAGGGCATCATCAATAATTTTATGCGAGAACTGCTTTGTTCAATCGTGAAGCTTCACGCATGCGCGAAAAATGAAACATGAAAACACGAGACAAATAGAACTAAACCGCAGCGTGCAAAGCCACCAAAAGGTTGTTGAAATAACACCAAAAAAGTTACGTGTTAAGTTAAGGAAAACTGCCCAATTTACAGAAAGGTGTCCAAATCACCGATAAACCTCTTCATCATGGAGCGTACTGTGTGAAAGGTTAAAGCTCACCGTCCTCAAACTAATTGGACCTTATTAGTGTAAATTGGGCATAGCAACCGCAGCGTTAGTTCCGACCTGTCTCTCGTTACTTAAAACGGTGGTAGAAACGCTTTCTCCTCAGCAAAGCGAGGTATAAATTACAAGTTCTTGAGTGGTTGATAATATCTAAAGCACTAGGTCTGGGGTGTGTTCCGAACTGAAGTTCGAATAAAGGACAACACAAAGCCATTCAGTTAGCTGTAAACACTTTGTCTATGGGAATGAATGTTTCCAAAGAAATAGAAAGTACAACGACTAATGCTATTGCAGGAACCGAAAAACAAGAGGACGAACCACTATTCAGGATTGATACAATGGAAAATAAAAAATAAAAACACTGAAGCTTGCGGCTTACCCAACAACCAACACGGCTTCCGCAGAAAAGAAAACGCTCAACCGTTGATGCAATAAAGATGGCAAAAAAAAACACCAACAAACCTGCTGAGCATCATAAAATCGTAGCTACTTGTCTGAAAGACTGCAGCTCTATGACACTGATAAAAGGTCAAACAAATATAGAGTAACTGGAGGTGTGCCGAAAAGTTTCGTTGATGAGATACTACGCTCTCCTCTGCCAAAAAAATATATATACATATGTATAATCGGATCTGACGATGATATAACGGTAGCCACAGTAGCTACGGAACTTGACCATATCCAGAATATATGTAGTGAGACGGTGAAAAAGATAAAACAATGGCTAACGAGAAGTGCTTATTACAAGCAGGAAAAATCTAAAAACTCTTTCTCTTAGCAAAGATGAGCATAACATCACAACACAACCATGGCTGAAGTATCTGGGTGAAATGATAAACGCATAAAAAATCTGGAACATATTTCAAATAAATTAGCTTAAATTAGCATATTATTATTTGTATTGCAATAATACTTGCCCCATTTTCATTAAAGTTTCTTCCTCTGTTGAACTGGGAAACTTTATTTCTCCTCCTTTCACCTCCACAATAAGTTTTGCTACAGCACGTACACTTCGCGAAAGGGGCGACTGACTCATGGTCAAGTTGACGTTGTTACCTACACATTTCTAGTATGAGCCGTGTCCAAAGAAGTTCAAAACTGCTAGAACTCTTACAGTTAAAGGTAGTGACGCTTTCTGATTATCGTGTAGGGCCAGTTCATCAATTAGGTGACGGCAAAATTCAGGAGTTAACAGAAAATTTTGCTCAAAGGTATTCTCGCTCAACGGAAATGGATTGCTATCGTCGCGTAAACATTTTAAATGCCGCGCGATTTACGTTTTTAATATGTAATTTACCAAAAATTACATATGTCCCGTTTAAATAAAAACTCCGGCTATTTACCCGTACTGTGCGGCTTTCCGTTCAGTTTATTACTCCACATTTTATTCTTTACAAAAATCTTATTTGCTAATATTACTTGTAGCCGTTGTGCTGACTTGGCATTCCTCAGCATCAACGACCCAGCATATCTTAAATAAATATAACAGTGGCATTGGATTTCTTTAAAGGAATTTAAATACTTGCTTATGCATATTTATTTACTTATGCATGTTAATATATATGTATGTAGTTGAATCTGAAGATTCAACTTACATTTTAGAGGAATGAAAAAATTAGAAAATACTTGTCTTTTTTGGTATGAAAGTGGTGGAGTCGTTTGACGACGCAACTCCCCCAGCGTTACTGTTTGAACTCTCCTGAGTTCTTGTATTTACAATTTTTATTTTTGTTGGTTTTTTCTTTAATTTTATCATTAGGATTGCTACTACTACCATCACAATGATTATCAATGTTATATTAATACCATATGATAAAATTTTATGTTATTTTAATTCTGGAATTTCTTTTATGTTTTCTATATTTTTTATTGCAATATCATTGAATGTTAATTTTGGTGTGTAGCTTTGGTTTAATTTTTCGGCAGTGTATATAATTGTATGAATATATTCTATTTTATTATTTTTAAATTCTTGTTTTAAAATTTCCATTTTATAATTTACATATTTGATTATATAGTTATTTTTTATTACAATTTTTGTGTCATCGCAGTTTTGTTTTACTACATCATTTTTTTCATTTCTTATTAATATTGTGTCATCGCTTATTTCTTGTATTGATGTTTTATTATTATATTTAAATTCGCAAGTATTTGAAAATATGCAGCTTTTACTCAATTTTAGATTTTTAAATGCTTTATTTTCTACATAATCAAAATAGTTTTCGCCAATTTTTATAACAAATTTTTCTTTTTCAATAATCTGTAATTTATTTCTATTTGGAATTGGGGTTATTAATTGAATCTTAGTTTGAAAAAATGTTCTAGGTATCTGAATTGCGAATATTATTGTATCGTTTTTGTATACTACTACTCCTACTTTTGATAATTTTAGTTTGTAAAAATCAATCTCATATTTTTCAATTTCTTCCCTAGTTAACATACTTGGATGTACCATATTGTATTTAGCCGCCGCTATATTATTTTGTATTTCTTGAACTTTACTTTCTATGAATTTTAGTTTATTCATTTCATCATTATACAAAATTTTTCTTTCAATTCTATTTTCCTCTTTGTTTATTATATTTAAAGTTTCTATTATTTGTTTCCTATCTGATTCTATAGTTCCTTTTAATAAGTTTAGTGATCTATTGAAATAAATAATAATTTTTAAATGGTTCAAAATGTTTTGTCTGTCATCATCATCCATAACTCCAAACATCCATTTATATGCTATTCCTTCTATATTTATCAAAAATTAAATTAAAATTAAATGTTATTATCTAAATTAAATGCCCTTAGACTGAATGAATCGTCATCATTCTCATTTGGATTTTCTGTTTGCCAATTTCATTGGTCTTTATTTATATTTTGCCGGATGGACTTTTGAAGAAAATATTTGAAATATGGGTGTCAGCCTATTTTTGAGCTTAATTTGCCTGTTTGCTTTGTTTTCTAATATATTCTGCTCGTTTGAAATTTGGTATTGTTTTCTGTTTTACTGTATTTATTCTATCTTGAATTTGAGGGCAATGATTTTTTGGGTTTAAAAATTGGTTGAGTGGCCTTCGTTTTGTATAAAATTTGTATCCTCATTTCTGTTGAAAACTGAGTCCTCAATTCCTTTTATTTTTAATTGAGTGGTCTCTTGTCGCATTTCCTGTGGGATTTGGTTTTGTGTGATGGACTTTTATATTTTGGGCATTTAAATTTTTATTAATTTTTCTGCTCTAAATATTACCATAATAATTTTTTGGTTTATTCCCATAATTATGTCTTTTCTATCCTTTTCTCTTGTTAAAGTGCTGCGGAATTTTCATTCAAAATGGCTTATTGGAAAAAATATTCTAATAAGTACTCATTTTTTTGGTGGAGTCCATAGTGTTTAGGTTAAATTTGGGTTTCCTATCTATTTGATTTGGGCATTTTTGGCAATTTTTATTATCAATTGTATTTCCCCTTCTTTGAATTTAAAGGAAAATAAAATTTAAATGTATTATAGTTCATTTAAATGCATGATTTTTTAATGTATAGTGAAATGAATTCTTCTTCTTCTTCATTTTAGGTTTTTTTATTTTATAAATTTTCAATTCTATCTTAAAAAATTTAAAATTTTTGCCGGATGGACGTTTTGAAAGGAAATATTCTGAAATATGGGTGATCTTTATGCCGTACTCTTTTGTAGTTTTAATTGGTCCTGTTTGTCTGTTTTCTATATATTCTTCTCTGTTTTGATTTAATTTGGCTATTGTTTTCTGTTTTACTGTATTTATTCTATCTTGTAATATGGATGGACAAATGTTTTTTGGCGTCCCTTGGAAAACATTTGATAGTTGAGTGGTACCTATCGTTATAGTTGCATATAAAATTTGTATCCTCATTTCTGTTGAAAGACTAGAGTCCTCAATTCCTGTTAGTTTTTCCAACAAGGTTGAGTGCAGTCTCTCAATGTCTGCATTTCCTGTAGGGCTATTTGGTTTTGTGTGATGGACTTTTATATTTTCGGCATTTAAATATTTTATTAATTGTTTTGCTCTAAACTCATTATCCATAATAATTTTTTAGGTTTATTCCATAATTATTGCCTTTTTAGCTTCCAGTTTCTTCTGTTATTCTTAAGCTGCTGCGAATTTTGTTAATTTATCAATTTGCTTATTGAAATGAAATATATCTACATGAAGTATCTCATTTTTATTGGTTGGAGTTCCAGTTAGGTGAAATTTAGGTTTAATTGGTTTCCTATCGTATTTGATTTGTTGGCATTTTTGGCAATTATTTATTATCAATTGTATTTCTTCTTTGAATTTAGGAAAATATATTTTATCTTTTAATGTATTATAGGTTTCATTTATGCCACTATGCATAGATTCTTTTATATGGTATAGTGATATTTGCTTATGTAATTCTTCTTCTTCTTCTATTTCTGAGGCTCTTTTTGTGCATTTTATAAATTTTAAATTTCTATCTTGAGAAAAACATTTAAAGTAAGTAGTTTTTGTATTTTGTGGTAATCTGCTTCAGATACTTCTGAAAATATTCCTACTATTCCGTTTCCTTTTATATATATTTTTAATGTTTCCTTGTTCTCTTCTTATTCATCCATTGGGTTTATTTCAATTATTTTTCTTCCATGGAGTCTGCATTTGCTCTTTTTGTCTATATGTTAATATAATTTGATTCATTGTCGTTACCTTCTTTTATTTTTGGTGAGTTTTCAATTCGACTCAAGAAATCAGCTACAACATTATTTTTTCCATTTGAATATTCTATTTCAAAGTTGTATTCTTGCAATTTCAATAACCATCTCTGATGGCGTTGAGAAAATTTTTTTCCTTTATATTTATTAACAAGATATTTGATCGGACAGTGACAGTATATGGTCGAAAATATGTAATAGAGAAAATTACCGCTAAAAATTCTTTGTCTGTAGCTGTATATTTTTGCTCATGATTTTTTAGAGTTCTTGAAATATAGCATACTGGTTGGGCTTGCTGTGAAAGCACTGCTCCAATAGCATAGTCACTAGCATCAGTTGTGATACTGAACTCTTTGTCGTACTCTGGGAATTTGAGAGTTGGGTGAGATGAAATGAGTGCTTTTAAATTTTCAAAGCTTTCAATATACTGTGGATCTTTAGCGTTTATTTTATTGCCCTTTTTCAAATATCTTATCATGGGGTAAGCTATTTTAGAATAATCTTTTATGCATTTTCGATAATACCCTGTTGCTCCTAAAAATCCTTTTAACTGTTTCTCAATTTTTGGTATTGGTAGCTTCTGAATTGCTATAATTTTATCTGGATTAGGCTTGATGCCTTCTTCTGTTAAAATGTGTCCTAGGAATGTAGTTTCTCTTTGAAGAAAACTGCATTTATCTGCCTGTATTTTTAATTTATTTTCTTGTAGTTTCAAAAAAAATTTTTTTAATGAGTCTATGTGTTCTTCTAATGAAGTTGAAAAAATTAATATGTCGTCTAAATATACGACACATATTTTATTTATATATTCCCTCAATATGTCATTCATAAATCTCTTAAAAGTAGCTGGGTCATTTTTCAACCCGAAAGGCATTCGGACGTATTCATATAGTCCTGCCGGAGTGACAAAAGCTATTTTCTGGATGTCCCTTTCTGCCATTAAAATCTGATGGTAACCCTTTGCTAGATCAAGAGTGCTAAAGTACTGCGCCTTGCCCAACTTGTCTAAGATTCCATCGATATTCGGCAGAGGATACTTATCGTCTACAGTCAATTGGTTTAACCTCCTATTTGTTACCTATTTTTTCGGTATTATTAGAATAGGTGAGCTATATCTACTGTGACTTTTTCTAATTATCCCTTGCTCTTCTAATTCAGAAATTTGTCTTCTTACTTCTTCTTCATGTTTTGGAGGTAATCTATAAATACTTGAATTTATTTGTTGATCCGTAGCTGTTTTAATTTCATGAACTACTGCTTTTGCATTTGTGAGCTTGTCCCCTTCTTTATAGATAAGTTTATTGAAATGCTTTAATAATTTTTCGATTTCCTTTTTCTCATTTGATTTTAAATGATCAAGGTTGATGTTCTTTACTTCACTTATATCTAATGAATAAAGTTACTCTTGCATAGTTTTCATATAGAATAGAAGATTCACACCATTTTTTAAAATAATATTGTCATATTTTCGATATCAATGGTTTTAACGTTTTTAAAAAGAAAATCATTTCCTATTAAAAAATCATATGGTTTATTAAAATCCATTAATAACCATCTCATTCTAGCGTTTTCCGGGTATTTGAATTCTTTTGGACAAGGGCTTTTTACCTTAATATTTGGCGTTTTAATTATTCCGTTTAAAGTATTCACCAAAGTGCTTTCACTTTCAAGCACTGGTAATTTAAATTTTTCGAAACTAGATTTTTCCATTATACTTATGGCTGAACCTGAGTCGACCAAAGCATAAAATTTTTTCTCAAAAAATGTTAATATTATTATAATTTTGTTTGATGATTCCGAGGCTAATTTGTAAAAAACTCCTCGTTCGTGTTTGGTTTTTGGGTGGATCACCTCTTCTACTCATTGTGTCTACATCCATGGGTTCTGATCCCCTATTTTGTACTTGTTGTCTACTATTTACTGAATTTCTTTACTGTTGTGAATAATTATAATGATTTTGATTTGTTCGAACTTGTTCTGAATAGTTTGTACGATTTTGCCATCGAGGCTGTCTTGTTTGATTGGATTGTTGGCGATGCTGTTGTTCAGAAAAATTTTGATTTTGTGAACGATATTGTCCCGAATCTGGTCTGTTTTGATTAACAATGTTTCTTTGTTCCCTTTGTCCTGAATAGAAATTTTTATTGTTAACACCTTTAAATTTTTGGTTTTAAAGCTTGAAAGTTGTTTCCCCCCCCTTTTTAGATAAGGATTTAGATTGCCTTCATCCAACCCAATAAATTTATAAATTTCATTTGCCATTTCCGTTAATGATGTGACCGATTGCACTGTATATGCAAATGTATAATATATTGTTGCTTTAATTTAGTTTTACAACTTTCCCAATTTTCCGGTGGGTTTATTTGCAAAAAAAATTTTTGCTGATCCACCAAATCATAAATAACCCTGAATACTATTTCTTCCTGTCCTATATAGTCCCTTCGTACTCTGTCAATTGCTTCAATGAAAGATGGCAATTTTTTTACAATTCCTTCAAAGGGAGATACATATCTTAAGTCTTTTCCGACTCTTTGCCTAATTGTAAGTTGATTTATTGCTGCATTTTGTGCAGTTATCTGTGTTAAAGATGCCAAGCATCGAGTTAGGATTTCTATGTGCTCTGCCATTTTGTTTTTTTTTTTTTGTTTTACAAAGAAAGTAATGGCTTCAAATAAAACTATTACTTAAATTACTAAATTATTAGTTGAATATATATTTTATATTTATTTCCTTAAAATTTTGACCTTGCCCGTATATGCTGTATAATTATTGTTGTTTAAATTTTTTTTTTAACTTTCCCAATGTTGCTGGTGTCGTTTTTTGAAAAAAAATTTTTGCTTTTTCTAAATCCCTGATACTTTTCTTAATGTTATTGTCGTTGCTCTGCAATTGCTTTGAAAATGGTTGTTTTAAATTCCTTAAAATTGAATACATATCTTTTTAAATCTTTTCCGATTTTACCTTTTTGCTTTATTTTTTGCTGTTTTGTCAGTTATCTGTGTTGATTTCCCAGTGAGTTACTGTTGCTTTGGGGTCGTTTTGTTGTTAATGTTGTTGTTTTACAAGGTTGGGTTAATTACTATTACTTAAAATTTAATTATTGTTGAATGCTATGTTGTTATTATTTTCTTTGTTTCCTTGCTGTTACTGCTGTTTTTTGTTAAAGTTTTTTGTTGCTTTTTGTTACTGTTGCTTTTTAATGTCGTTGTTGTTGTTAATGTTGTTTTTGTTAATGTTGTTGTTGTTACTGCTACTGTTGTTTTTGTTAATGTGGTTGTTGTTGCTTTCGTATGGCACTTACAAATAATAAATATTTTCGACGACTTAATAAGTATTTTTTTGCATTTTTTATTTTTGTTTCTTCTTAGCAAATTTCATTTATTTAGCAAAATTTATTCATCATTTATTTTTCATTTATTTATTTAGCGTATTTATAGTAGAAAAAGCGGGAACACCGAATTACCGACTGCGCCAATTACGTTTTTAATATGTAATTTACCAAAAATTACATATGTCCCGTTTAAATAAAAACTTCGGCTATTTACCCGTACTGTGCGGCTTGCCGTTCAGTTTATTACTCCACATTTTATTCTTTAGAAAAATCTGATTTGCTAATTTTACTTGTAGCCGTTGTGCTGACTTGGCATTCCTCAGCATCAACGACCCAGCATATCTTAAATAAACATAACAGTGGCATTGGATTTCTTTAAAGGAATTTAAATACTTTCTTATGCATATTTCTTTATTTATGCATGTTAATATATATGTATGTAGTTGAATCTGAAGATTCAACTTACATTTTAGAGGAATGAAAAAATTAGAAAATTCTTGTCTTTTTTGGTATGAAAGTGGTGGAGTCGTTTGGCGACGCAACTCGCGCGACTTACTATTCTCATAATTTTCATCTTCGTTTAAAAATAATAACAAAAGTAAAATATCTTCCATTTTCACAACCAAACCGTTCTGAAAAACCGCTCGAGTAAATGCCGCCTTAAACAGGACCGAAACAAAGCAGCAGAGAACTTCTTGACAAGGTTAGCCAGTTAGTTATAATGTAAATGTGTGGGAACCACCATTAATGCAAAACACATATGCAATAATGGTAAATTTGGTACGCCGGCTGAGTGCCATCAGAACCGTTAGCGCATTTCGAACGGTTTCACATTAAGCTGTTAGCAATATATCTGTCGGAATTCTATCCCGTCGTAATCAAATGTTAAATATTCCTCCTAACGAAAGTATTAAAATCCCTTTCCATATTTCAAATCGCGAAATCTTAGAAATAATGCTTTAATGTATGCCACAATTTATGTCTTCAATGCAAAATATGATTCAATAGATAACACGGGTTAACACAAAATTTGACCTTAACTTTAAAGCAGTAAATTTCCATGTTTTGGGTCGTAATTAAACAAAAAAAATATATGCAATGAAAAAGTTTGCTTTTTTTATTTAGGACACCGCTTTAACGATCTTATAATTATGTATAATTATTATATACGTAGTATTATTACTGTAACTTTTACAAAAGCAAACTTTGTACGAAAAACAGTACTTGCTTATCGTTTTTGTTCATAATTAATCAAGAAATCGTAAAATAAACTTTAGGACAAAGAACGAAAATTTTTTTAAAGAGTCATGTAATCAAATCATAAAATCAAATGTTGCACACTTTTTTAATTAAAAAATTAGTGTATTGAACATTTGTATATGGAATGCTAACGATGTCAACCAACGTAAATTGGAGCTTATTAGATTTCTTGATGAAAAGATGTTATGCCATTGTCATAAACTCATTTTACGAAAACCAACAATTTCTTTATACCGGGACTTAGACTCTAAGTTACTCTCAGTTGACTAGAAAACGACTATACTACACGCTTTAGAATCTCATGCTACAGCGCTGTTACAACCTACAACAATATTTATAAAAATTCGCTGCAGGGCCTATAAACAGGTGCAATAACCTTGAAATAATATCTCCTGGTAAGCCAACATATTGACCTAGTGATCGTATCAAAATACCAGATTCTATTGATTTCGCCGCAATAAAAAAAATATAGATAAATCGCACAAGACAGATATGATACATGTACTGACTTCTCTTCTGATTACTCTCCTGTATAATAAAGCTATGAGAACAACCCATATTCGTTCTTCCAAAATTGTGTCTAACATCTTTTAAAACGAACTAAAATATAAAAACCACACAAATATTGAGTAAAAATAAATACAGGAAAATATATTGACGAAAGCATAAGAGAACTCATTGATATATAAAAACTAACGCAGTTGTCTTAGCGACACTAATAAAAGTAATCAGTAATAGAGAAATAGAAAAGGTTGTTAATGAAAAAAGGCGTGCAAGACGATTGACTTGATTGAGCATGTCTAGTTTGTAAATAGATTTATGATTTTATAACGTATTGTTAAGTTTTAAAGAAAAGCAAATCTATTAAATAAATAATTATAAAAAAAAAAACAGAAATGTCTGCAATAATGCCACCAGATAATGGCTTATGAGTTGAAGAAAATCTACGACAGAAACAAAAGTGTGGGCAGAAACTTAACATGGGCAGAACGCAAGAAGAAAAAAATAGCTGTCAAAAGGAGGTGGACGCACCGAACACTAGATTGCCTAAGCAAGTCGTTTTGACTGATTTTGAATAAAAATTGAATTTAAATTGAAAAATTGTGATTTTGTGACTTTTTCTACAACATACAAATGGATTAATTAATCATTGTTGTTGCCCCCTCCTTCACTACCAATATATATCCATATATGTGTGTTATGGAGGATGGAGTCATGTGTAGAAGTTCACGCAAGTGAGGAAAGTTCTCCGACCGCCATTCACTTGGAGTGGCCAGAAACGATTCTTTTACATATGACTCAAGCAGCTCACGACTTCCGGTCTTTGACCAAGTATCCTCCGGGTAGCCTAAGAACATCCGTTTGAAGGCGAGCTAATATATCCCCTACTTAGGGTTGTGCGCTGGGTTTGGGATCCGCCGCGTAAAAAAACACCCCCAATGAAAACCAACCATCAGCCTCGGATGAGAGACCCCCCTTTTGATGACGACCATGGCAAGCGAAATAAGCACTACGAATTGAGGGCATGCACCTGCAATGTTCGGTCCCTTAATTGGGAAGGTGTCGCTGCCCAGCTGGTTGATGTTCTCGTGAAAATAAAGGCTGACATCACCGCCGTCCAAGAAATGCGATGTACGGGACAAGGACAGAGACGAGTAGGTCCTTGTGACATTTACTACAGTGGCAATATAAAGGAGCGCAAGTTTGGTGTTGGATTTGTGGTGGGAGAGAGACTCCGTCGCCGAGTATTATCAGTCACTCCGGAGAATGAACGTCTAGCCACAATCCGCATTAAAGCGAGGTTCTTCAACATATCGCTGATTTGCGCCCACGCCCCGACGGAAGAGAAGGACGATGTGACCAAAGATGCCTTTTATGAGTGCTTGGAGCGCACTTATGAGAGATGCCCCCGCCACGATGTCAAAATCGTGCTTGGCGACTTCAATGTTAGGGTGGGCAAAGAAGGTATCTTTGGCACTACGGTCGGTAAATTCAGCCTCCACGAGGAAACATCCCCAAATGGGTTGAGGCTGATCGACTTCGCCGGGGCCCGAAATATGGTTATCTGTAGTACCAGATTCCAGATTAAGAAGATACATCAAGCTACCTGGCTGTCTCCGGATCGAAAAACCACCAACCAGATCGATCATGTTGTGATAGACGGAATACACGTCTACAGTGTTTTAGATGTGCGTGCGCTCCGAGGTCCTAACATCGACTCGGATCACTATATTGTTGCAGCCGAAATTCGCACCCGCCTCTGTGCAGCAAAAAACGCACGCCAACAAACACAAGGAAGGTTCGACGTCGAGAAGCTGCAATCACAACAGACAGCCGAACGATTTTCTACTCGGCTTGCACTCCTTCTCTCTGAGAGCACTCGTCAACAACTCGTTATAAGGGAACTGTGGGACAGCATTTCAAACTCCTTACGTAAAGCTGCAACCGAAACCATTGGTTTTCGGAAAGTGCAAAAGAAGAGCTGGTACGACGAGGAGTGCCGTGTCGCAGCGGAGAGAAAACAGGCTGCCTACCTCGCAACGTTACGATCGACCACAACACGTGAGGGATGGGATAGATACCGAGAGTTGAAGAGGGAAGCGAGACGCATTTGTAGACAGAAAAAGAAAGAGGCCGAAATGCGTGAGTACGAAGAGCTTGATAATTTGGCCGACAGGGGTAATGCTCGAAAATTCTACGAAAAGATGCGGCGACTTACAGAAGGTTTCAAGACCGGAGCATACTCTTGTAGAACCCCCAAAGGTGCTCTAGTCACCGATGCCCAAAGCATACTTGAATTATGGATGACGATGGAGCAGGCGTTCCATTGCCCGACCATGAAAAAGTTCGAATAGCAATTGCCCGCCTGAAAAACAACAAAGCGGCAGGGGCCGATGGATTGCCGGCCGAGCTATTTAAACACGGCGGCGAAGAGCTGATAAGGTGCTTGCATCAGCTTCAACGATTGGAATTTAAGTGTGCTATGCCCAATCCATAAAAAAGGAGACCCCACAATCTGCGCCAACTACCGTGAGATTAGCCTCCTTGGACCTTATCAGTGTGGCTTTAGACCTGGACCAGATATTCACCACGCGCCAAATCTTGGAAAAGACCCGTGAAAGAAGAATCGACACACACTACGTCTTCGTCGATTTCAAAGCTGCTTTCGACAGCACGAAAAGGAGCTGCCTTTATGCCGCGATGTCTGCATTTGGTATACCCTCAAAACTAATACGGCTGTGTAAACTGACGCTGAGCAGCACAAAAAGCTTCGTCAGGATCGGGAAGGACCTCTCCGAGCCTTTCGATACCAAACGAGATTTCAGACAGGGCGACCCCCTATCGTGTGACTTCTTCAATCTGCTGCTGGAGAAAATTATTCGAGCAGCAGAACTTAATCGAGCAGGTACAATCTTTTAAAAGAGTGTACAGCTGCTGGCGTATGCCGATGATATTGATATCATCGGCCTCAACACCCGCGCCGTTAGTTCTGCTTTCTCCAGACTGAACAAGGAAGCAACGCAAATGGGTCTGGCAGTGAACGAGGGAAAGACGAAATGTCTCCTGTCATCAAACAAACAGTCGTCGCACTCGCGACTTGGCTCCCACGTCACTGTTTACAGTCATAACTTTGAAGTTGTAGATAATTTGTCTATCTTGGAACCAGCGTAAACAACACCAACAATGTCAGCCTAGAAATCCAACGAAGGATAACTCTTGCCAACAGGTGCTACTTCGGACTAAGTAGGCAATTGAGAAGCAAAGCCCTCTCTCGGCAAACAAAAACCAAACTCTATAAGTCACTCATAATTCCCGTCCTGCTATATGGTGCAGAGGCCTGGACGATGTCAAAAACGGATGAGTCGACGTTGCGAGTTTTCGAGAGAAAGGTTCTGCGAAAGATTTATGGTCCTTTGCGCGTTGGCCACGGCGAATATCGCATTCGATGGAACGATGAGCTGTACGAGATATACGACGACATTGACATAGTTCAGCAAATTAAAAGACAGCGGCTATGCTGGCTAGGTCATGTTGTCCGGATGGATGAAAACACTCCAACTCTGAAAGTATTCGACGCAGTACCCGCCGCGGGAAGCAGAGGAAGAGAAAGACCTCCACTCCGTTGGAAGGACCAAGTGGAGAAGGACCTGTCTCCGCTTGGAATATCCAATTGGCGCCACGTAGCGAAGAGAAGAAACGACTGGCGCCCTGTTGTTGACTCGGCTATAATCGCGTAAGCGGTGTCTACGAAAGTAAAGAAGAAGATATGTGTGTTATACCTATATTGCCGAAAAGCAGTAAAATTGACTGCTTGGAAAAGACCAGTTCGACATGGATTGGAATCACATGATAACATATTCAATAACTAAAGTTATTGTTATTGTAATTCGAATCTTTATGCCAGGCCTGGTCACGTGCTTTGTTCCCTACAGGTCTGCTTTTCGCACTTCCAGTCGTTGTAACACGTTGTTCAGTTGATTTTTTTCGCGCCCTAAGTTCTTAAAAAAATGTCCAACAGAAGAGAACTTTTAGAAAAGCTTAGAAAGATAGGGAAGAGTGTTCGATATAGAATAAAATGCAACGAGGTGGGAACTATCATCTGAAGATGAATCGGATCATATTCCACGTGAGACATCTGATGCTGAAGAGAGCGATGAAGAGGTCAGCGGTTTTATTTAGTAGAAGATACAAGATCCCGGAGGCGCCGTTACCGCTATTGGGAGGTATTCGCTTGCAACCGGCGGATACAGTTAAGTCTTTAGGGCTCATCCTGGATAAGAAGCTTTCATGGAAGCCGAATATCGAGGAGAGAGCTAAAAAGGCATCGATTGCCTTATATTGCTGTAGAGGAGCTATTGGCAAGAGGTGGGGCCTCTCACCGAAGGTGGTACTCTGGCTCTATGATACCATAGTCAAGCCCATAATGTTCTATGGAGTCTTCATGTGGTGGAGGGCTTTGCAGAAGACCACACTTGCAAAGAAACTTGAGAGCGTTCAACGAGCTGCGCTCATCAGCATGTGTGATGCATTAAGGTCCACCCCAACCATCGCACTGAACATAACGCCGGTGGACATTGCCGGAAGGTGTATGGCCGCAAAGGTGGCTATTAGGCTCAGGGAGTCTGGGTTCCTAAAGGGACGTGCATCTGAACACTCGGATATCCTCACATGCTTTGACTGCATACCGGATCATCTGGATCGTGAAGTCGCCATATCGAACTCCGGTGGCTCCTTCTCCGTACATATACCGACGAGGGAGGTTTTGCAGGGAAGAAGTCGTTGGAGGAGAGGGGCAGTAAGCTTCTTTACGGATGGGTCGAAGCTTGGGGGGAAGGTTGGTGGAGGGTTCTACTGTCGGGAGCTCTCCATAAAATCCAGCTTCAGGCTTCCCGACTATTGCAGTGTTTTCCAGGCTGAGGTTGCAGCCATCAAGGTAGTAGAAGATATGCTGCTCAAAAGAGTGTCTATCTTCAGAGAAGTGACCATTCACTCAGACAGCAGAGCGGCGATACTAGCCCTGAACTCATTCACAGTGCGTTCAGGATTGGTCGAAGAGTGTCTGGCGTCACTGTCTCTGGCGGCGGGAGCTTTTATTATAAGACTTGTGTGGGTGCCCGGCCACAGCGGAATCGCAGGTAACTGCAAGGCTGATGAGCTAGCAAGAAAAGGCACCCTAGAATCGCTGTCGGTAGAATGGGAACGGGTAGGTGCTCCTGCATCCTCTTGTTCTCTACTACTGGAAAGCTGGGCCTCGCGGCTGCTCGGTCGACGATGGTCCAGCATTGGTACCTGCGCGGTCGCAAGTGCCTTTTGGCCCAAGATAGATCGCAGAAGATCTAGTGATCTCTTTACCCTGAGTAAGGCTAGCCTCTCATTAATGATGGGACTCTTGACAGGCCACTGCCTTAATGGCTTACATGCGGTAAGACTGGGAATTTTACCGGACGCCGCATGCAGAAGCTGTTTGGAAGAAGGTGCAGTAGAAACTAGCCAGCACTTCCTTCTTGACTGCCCTGCTTTTGGGAGATTAAGACTTAGACACTTGGGAGCACATAGCTTCAGACTACTCGCCGACCTGGCGGGCATAGAAATTAAGCGCCTCTGCAAATTTGTATTGGATACGAAACGGTTTGCCGATATCTGAGTCCGAACACGTGAGATCGATTTTAAATGGCTTCACAAAGGACTACTATTATCAGTCCATGTGCGCCTCTGATCAGCCATCTAACCTAACCCACAAACTGACAGGGTTGACAACTATTAACATTGGAATCCAGTGTTGTACATTTTTAAGTTCATATCACATCACCGCTCTTAACTATAGACTAATTTATTTATTTCTAAAATCAGGAACTGTGAAACGAGTAACCTGTTGTCGCGATCGGTTGCTTCTACGAATCGGATTCTTTGAATTCTGATCTTCTGCAACGTTTTCCTCTAATTGCGATAGTGCATTTGGTCATTAAAGTGACGTACTTGTGTGGATATATCTCGTTGTATGTTTAACTTATCTTGTAACAACCGTTGCTAAATGTGTGGATGTCGATTCAGGTAGAGTTACCCAATGATCTGAGAGTTTTGTTATTACCTTCAGCGTTTGATCTTATGGTACCTCTGTTTGACTTTACCATAAACATAATTTTTCCAATCGGATGAATGATAATCCTTTTGATCCACTTTTCTCCTTTCGCGAAGTTTTATGCGTATAGGTTGAAATTTGTATTTGTCTACGATCTTAGATTTTGACTGTGCTGGTGTCTCAAAAAGTTGAGTTAACATGGTACGTACTGAACGACCATGGAGAAGTTCAGCAGGTGTTTTACCATTGGAATTAGGAGTAAAACGATAAGTAGCTAAAATTTGATTTGACTACGGCGCATATGATAGTTTTTAAATGTTTTGACAAAACACTCGGCGAGTCCGTTAGATGCTGGATGAAACGGTGCAGTTGTTATGTGCGTAATACCATGTAACTTGCAAAATTGTTGAAATGCGTCGGATGTTAGCTGAGGTCCATTATCACTAACCAGTGTATTAGGAAAACCTTCTATGGCAAAAATTGATTTTAAAGAATGTATAGTATTGTCTGTTGTAGTTGAAGATAACTGTGTTGCGAATGCCAACTTTACAAATTTGGCATTGACGTGTCACTTTGGCTATGTCGTCATCGATGTTTGGCCACCAAACGTGATGTCGTGCTAATTGCTTCATTCTTACGGTTCCCCAATCTCCATCATGTAAAAGTTAAAGAATATTGTGCTGTAATGATTTTGGAATAACAATACGTTTTACGTCTGCGTGTAAGCAGAGAAGATTTTTGAAGAGTTAAAGCCAATCTCTGATGAAAATATGGTCTAACTTCGTTACCACCTGGCGATAGTTGTGTAGTCCAACCTGCTTTAAAAAAATGTCTAATATTACGTATTATTTCGTCTATTAGCATTTATTGGTAATTGTATGTGTGTAACATTGTAGCATGCTTCGGATGTATCAAATTGAATATGGGTACTTACAGGTAAACGAGAGAGTGCATCCGCATTACCATGTGCGTGTGTATTACGATATTTGATATCGAAATGATATGCCATAAGTATGATGGCCCAACGCTGAATACGATGCGAGGTCATTTGTGGTAGATGCTTGCTTGGATTAAAAATATTTATGAGAGGTTTATGGTCTGTGATTCGCAAAAACTTTCTCCCATATAAGTATTGGTGGAACTTCTTAACTCCGTACACTATTGCTAAACCTTCTTTTTTCAATTTGACTATATTTCAGTTGATGCTTATCCACAGCAAATGCTATTGGGCGTTTATTTTCGTCAGGATAAATGTGCGAAAGAACGGCGCCAATGCCAAAAGATTAGGCGTCGGTTGCTAGCATAATTGGTAATTGTTCATTGAAATGTGATAAATGTGTAGCATTTATAATAGTAATTTAAGAGCTTTATAAGTTTGTTTCTGCTCTGATCCCCATGTAAAATGTACATTTTTGTGGCGTAGCTTATTTAGTGGAGCGGCTAACTGGAAAAAATTCGAAATAAAATTGCAATAGTAATTCCCTTTACCTATAAAAACTTCTAGTTGCGTTATATTCACAGGTGGTTTCAGTTGCTTAACTGCTTGAATTCCTGAATAGTCTGAAAGAACTTCCTTAGCGCTTACTCTTCTACCCAAGTACTCAATTTCTTCCTTTAAAAAGAAACATTTTTCCTTTTTGCACTTGATACCGTTGTCTTCGAGAATTTCGATTACTTGTTCTACCCGTTTTACATGTTCTGCAAATGATGGTGCGGTTATAATAATGTCATCCAAATAATTTCCACATCCTTCTATACCGTTGGTGAGTTGTTGCGGCTGCGCTGGCAATACTATATGGAAGTCGTTGATACTGGAACAATCCTAAAGGTGTATTGACTACCATTACTTGTTTGAAATCTTCATCCAACTACATCTGTAAATAAGCATCTTGTTCGGAGCAGCTCCTTTCACAATGGAACTACCATTAATCTTAAGTTATTATTTATCCTTAAGTTCACTAAATGTATATGCGCACATATATTCCACCAACTGTGGTGAGAAAACATTGTAAATATTTAATATTAATTGTTATCTGGTAACTCTTATTTTGCATATCCACCACAGCATTACTCGTTATTCTAATTCTTCATTTCCCTTTATCCTTTAATATTTTTATACATACTTACATGTAAGAACAATTAAGCTTAGCTTTGCCTAAGCCTAGCATCACAGCTTTACTTCGCTTGTTACATTCGATACCTGCGCACGCATTATTTTGTAGTTCTTATATTCGCAATTCACCTGGTAAACCACCAGCCACGTAACTTTCTATTCGTTGTTTTATATATATTTATTTTAATAAATATTTTGTAAATATATATCGTCGTTGTTTATTTCGCGAATCGAAGCTATCAAAAAAGCTTGGTAGCTCAACATTTTGGTGACCCCGACGTGATCGCTGTGTGTGTTTATTGGTGATATAATTATACTTAACATTAAATATCAAAATATTAGATCGTGCGCTACCGTGCTAGTGTGACATAGTGGACATATTTTATAGTGAACAATCGATAAATCAAACTCGTGGTTTAAAACCTATTTGATTTGTGGCAAAATTGTGGCGTGATTTCTAGAAAGCGCTACTACGGTAAATTTGGATATTTAAGCGAAAACATTTCTAACGTTACTCAAAACCGTAAGCACCGTTTATCGGGTGCCGCTACTTTCTTCAACGGTTCAGTACGGTTATCCGCTATACATTACCGCGCTGATCATCTAACCTCTTAAATTTTTAATTGGTTACATTTCTTGGATATGTCGTTAAACCAATCAATCGGTGGTACTCCAGCTGGAGACATTCCTGCGAATGAGAGTCCCATAAGTCAGCATTCGCCAATGGGCAGGGTGACATTTTTGAAGTTGAGGACACAGGCCATGTATAAACGCCTTGAATGCATAAGTGCTGATATGGACTCGGAACGGTTGCAAAGCATGGACGAATATGCTTTAGCGGCAATAATTGATTCAGTGAACGAACTGAAATCAAACTTCTTTGCTGCACACACGAGTTTGGAGGAGCATGACTTTGAATCTATTGGAAGTGATTTACTTATCAAATTTGATACGAATTTGGTTGAGTTGAAGGCTACTTTACAACGTGAAATTGGAAAGCGTAGCGCTTCTCAACATTGTTCCACATTCAAGATGAACAGCAATGAATTCCAGCCTATTATAGTGAATACTAATCGTTCTCGTTTGCCTCAATTAACGTTGCCTAAATTCAGTGGATCCTATACAGAGTGGACAAATTTCTATTCGATGTTCACATCAGTCATCGATAAGGACAGCGACCTAAGCGATGTGGACAAATTGCAACATTTGCGTTCCTGCTTGAGTGGTGCTGCTCTTGACACCATACGATCGTTGGAAATAAATGAGGCTAATTATAAAATCGCATTAGATCTCCTCATTAAACGATTTGATAATAAACGTCTTATTTTTCAGGCACATATCAGGGAGATTTTCGGGATGGACAAAGCAGATGGTACTGTCGGCAAGCTGCGAGCGCTGTCGGACAAGGTCAACTCGCATATATGTGCGTTGCAGTCACTTGGTTCCAAAGAGCAAATAGCGGACTGCATACTGGTACAATTTTTAACTCAAAAGTTGGACAAAGTAACTCAAGCAAAATGGGAAAGCTGGTCAATAAACGAGTTACCATCGTGGGAATCATTAGCTGCATTTTTAGAACATCGGTGTCGTACCCTCGAGAATGTAGAGTATGCATTACAAACACAAGCTGAAACATTTGGTAAAACCGGAAAAACCGTGAGTACACATCAAAGAAAATCCTTTGTTGCTTCAAATAGCTTACTGGGTATTTGTGTATTTTGTGGAAATGCTGAACATTTGATTTACAATTGCCAACGGTTTTTGAATCTTTCGCCAAGAAAAGAAGTTAAGAGACTTTCATTATGTCTAAACTGTTTAAAGAAAGGCCATCAGATGCGAGACTGCAAATCTAGTTCTTGTCGAAAATGTCACTCAAAGCATCACACGCTTCTACATTTTAATCGTTTACCATCAGCTAATAGTAACGATTTACCATTAATATCAAACTCTGTCCAAGCTAATGCCATGACTGCAACGCTGCCAACGCAGCCTTATATCTCTGCTTCCCGATCTCCATCTGATGTTGTGCTTTTAGCTACTGCAATTGTTTTAGTAAAGAATCGTGCCGGAACTTTCGTACCTTGTCGCTCACTTTTGGACTCTGGCTCACAGATTCACTTCGTCACAAGTCGCTTCGCAAACCAACTTCAACTGCCTAAATCTAAATCCTTCGCTTCGGTTTCTGGAATTGGGGATGCAAATTTTCCAACAGATGGTTACTCAGTTAATCTCGTACTAAAGTCGCGGACTTCAGATTACTCAACAAACATTACTGCTCTTGTCGCTCAAACGATTACTGATAATCAACCGGGGACTTCAGTCATGACCGATGATTGGAATGTTCCTTCGAATATCCAACTAGCTGATCCTGCTTTCAACATACCACAACGCATCGACATGCTCATCGGCGCAGGACTTTTCTTCGAACTCATTTGTGTGGGGCAGATAAAATTGGCACCTGGGTTACCCGTTCTTCAAAAAACTCGACTGGGTTGGGTTTTATCTGGTGGCTGGCAGCAAACCCCTCAACTATCGACATTTATTGTAAGCAAAAGATCATCTAGTGGAATTGATAACGATATCCAGTTAGAAAAATTAGTTCGCCGTTTTGGGGAAAATTGAACATGTTCATGAACCAATCACCAAAACTTCTAAAGAAGACCTCGAGTGTGAGGAACATTTCAAAAATAATTATTCACGTTTATCAACGGGCGAATATTCAGTTCGCTTGCCCATTAAGTGCAGCTTAGATTCACTTGGTGATTCCTATTTAGCTGCTAGACGCAGATTCGAGAATATTGAACGCAAACGTAGTAGAAATCCTAATTTAAAGGCGAAATATAGCTCATTCATGAAGGAATATGAGCACCTTGGTCATATGTCGTTAGTTTCTGAAAGAATGATTTCTAAGTGCAGGTACTTTCTACCTCATCATTGCGTTATTAAGGATGATAGTACGTCAACGAAGTTGCGAGTTGTTTTTGACGGTTCTGCGGGTACAACTTCAGGGTTATCACTAAATGATATACTTATGACTGGTCCTACCATTCAACCCAAACTTTTCAACATTCTCGTTCGTTTTCGTACCTTTCCAATTGCACTCACTGGGGACATTTGCAAGATGTATCGATGTGTTCGCGTAACACCTCCAGATAATATGCTTCAGTGCATACTATGGCGAGATTCCCCAGAAGAAAAACTACGTATATACAGTTTAGACACGGTCACATACGGCACCAAGCCTGCTGCGTTCTCGGCTATACGGACTATGCATCAGCTAGCATTAGATGAGTCCTCATCTTATCCACTTGGTTCAGAAATCGTTCTTCGAGATTTCTATGTAGATGATCTTATCTCTGGAGGAAGTTCAGTGGAGGAAGTACAACAAATCAGGCAACAAACTACAAATCTACTTTCTAAAGGTCGTTTTCAGTTAAGAAAGTGGTGCTCTAACAACTCAGATATTCTCAGCGAAATTCCTGTTGCTGATAGAGAAAGTTTTCTAAGTTTCGATGAATCCAGCGATATTGTCAAAACTCTCGGACTTGTTTGGAATCCATCGAAGGACGTCTTTTTGTTTAAATATACACCTCAGCTAACATCGGAAAAATGCTCCAAGCGTTCCGTATTGTCTACCATAGCACGTTTCTACGACCCATTAGGTCTGATTGGGCCCACACTTACTAGAGCTAAAATACTGTTGCAAAGGATGTGGAGAGACAAACTCGATTGGGATGAAAGTTTACCACTTTCCATATGCACAGCATGGTTAGCATTTTGTAACGATTTTGTTGATCTTGAACATACATCATTTCCGCGCTATGTTCTTCAGCCTGGCGCTACTGTTCAAATACATGCATTTTGTGATGCCAGCTTGGAAGCATACGGCGCTTGTGTTTACGTTCGCTCAGTTAAGGATGATGACATTAAGGTCCACTTGTTGTGCTCCAAGGCTCGTGTCGCTCCTCTGAAAACCCTGACAGTGCCCAAATTAGAGCTTTGTGCGGCCGCGTTACTGGCGCAATTATTATCTGAATTAAGAACAATGAATATATTTGATTGTTCTTATTATTGCTGGTCGGATTCGTCAGTGGTTCTCTCATGGCTTCGAGAGGAACCCTAAAGGGTTTAACGTATTTGTTGCCAATCGGATTTGTGCTATACAACAACTAACTGAAGGCATGCAGTGGCGTTATGTTCCCACCTCCATGAATCCAGCTGACATCCTATCGAAGGGCGCTACACCAAAGGAGCTCCTAAAATCAAGGATTTTGGACGTATGGGCCACAATTTTTGGAAAACGTCGAACCTTCGTGGCCACAACCATGCGAACCTCACATATCTCTACCAGAAACTCGTCAAAAGGTTTTGCACATCTCATCTGATGGACCCGATATAACTTTTTCATTCAAATATATCAACTCGTTCGGAACAATGCAGCGTATCTTTGGATACATATACAAATTTATAAAATCGAAAAGATCACAGCTCACAACTACAAATATCCATCGTGGGACTCAATTGCTCATACGCCTAGTCCAAAGAGCGCAGTTGTGGTCAGAAATCGTCGCCCTGAAGAAGAACAACTTTGTACACACATCAAGTAAAATCGCTTCGTTATCGCCATTTTTGGATGATTTTGGAATTATACGAGTTGGAGGTCGTTTAAAGAACTCAACATTAGACTTCGAAGCACGTCATCCAATGATTTTACCAAAGGATCACCCACTGACGTCGTCATTAATCACTCATTTTCATCGAAGGTATCACCACGCCGGTCCTCAGTCTCTACTTGCTTCCATTCGTATGCAATTTTGGCCTATAGGTGGAAGAAAAACTATTGGAGTGCTCTACGAAAATGTATCATTTGTTGCAGATCGAAACCTCGCCTCGTTGAGCACATCATGGCTGACTTGCCTAAGGAACGCATCCTTGCATCACGGCCCTTTATCGTTACGGGCATAGACTACTGTGGACCATTTTATTTCAAACCCGAAACGCGTAAGAAAGCACCTCAAAAATGCTATGTTAGCGTATTCATTTGCTTCGCCACAAAGGCTGTGTGGATGGAACTGGTGGAAGATTTTCAACAGGCTCTTTTCTTAATGCACTTAAGCGCTTTGTAGCTACTCGTGGCATACCAAGTTGCATTTGGTCAGACAATGCTACAAATTTTGTTGGCGCCAAGAACGAGCTCAAGGATTTACGCGAGCTATTCCTTAGTGAAAATCATCGCAACCAAGTTCACGCTTACTGTCTTAATAATGGAATAGATTGGCGTTTTATACCTCCTCGATCACCACATTTTGGTGGTCTGTGGGAAGCAGCAGTGAAAATGGCAAAAAGGCACTTCTATCGCTCTGTTGGTTCATCACTTCTCGGTTTTGAAGAATTACGTACCTTAGTATGTCAAATCTCAGCAGTAATTAATTCAAGACCTCTTGTGCCACTTTCAGAAAATCCAGAAGATCTCGATGTACTGACACCTGGACATTTTCTTATTGGTGGTCCTCTTATCGCTATTCCTGAGCCGAATCTCACGCATCTAAACTACAATCGTTTAGATCGCTGGCAGCAGGTTACCTACATACAACAGATATTTTGGAAGCGATGGAGTGAAGAATATCTTACTATTCTACAACAGCGAGCGAAATGGCGTAAACCACACCCAAACATTGAAGTCAATGACATCGTATGCATTAAAGACGAAAATTCAGCCCCTTCTTAAATGGCCCTTGGCTCGTGTTACAGAAGTTGTCACTGGAACAGACGGGGTCGCAAGAGTAGCCATTCTTCGTACGTCTACCGGGATGACGCGTCGAGCCATCAACAAACTGTGCGTTTTACCTGTCAATGATTCTTTTGAAAGTTAGACCTTTCAACGGGTGGAGGATGTTCGGAGCAGCTCCTTTCACAATGGAACTACCATTAATCTTAAGTTATTATTTATCCTTAAGTTCACTAAATGTATATGCGCACATATATTCCACCAACTGTGGTGAGAAAACATTGTAAATATTTAATATTAATTGTTATCTGGTAACTCTTATTTTGCATATCCACCACAGCATTACTCGTTATTCTAATTCTTCATTTCCCTTTATCCTTTAATATTTTTATACATACATACATGTAAGAACAATTAAGCTTAGCTTTGCCTAAGCCTAGCATCACAGCTTTACTTCGCTTGTTACATTCGATACCTGCGCAGGCATTATTTTGTAGTTCTTATATTCGCAATTCACCTGGTAAACCACCAGCCACGTAACTTTCTATTCGTTGTTTTATATATATTTATTTTAATAAATATTTTGTAAATATATATCGTCGTTGTTTATTTCGCGATTCGAAGCTATCAAAAAAGCTTGGTAGCTCAACACATCTTTTAAATCTAATTTCGAAAAATGTGTACCATGTCGCATTGATTGTAATATGCAATATGTGACTCTCGTGTTGGCAATGGATATTGCTCAATATCTAATTGTGAATTAATTGTTACTTTAAAATCACCACATATCTTACCGACCCATCTGGCTTTGGTACTAAAACAATTGGTGACGCCCAGTTACTAAATTTAACTGCTTTCCAAATTCCACTATTAATAAGCCTATCTGCTTCCTCACGGAATTTTGACATATGCGCGAACGGTATTTGCCCGCTTTTATAAAATTTTGGTATGGCAGTGGTCCGCATACGTATACTTGCTTTAAAATTATTTATCACGCCAACATTTGTATTGCGAAATACCGTTTCGTATTTATTGCATAAATCTTCAATTTGTTTGATGTATTCTTCTTTATCAACTCGTTATCAATTTGCATAATTTCAAAACCGAATTCTTTGAATAAATCTAGCCCAAATAGATTGTTACCATTTTCTATATTTGCAACTATTACAGCAATGCGCTTTTGCATATTTCCACACTTTGCTTTAGTGTGCAATTCACCCAAAATTGGAATAGGCTGCTGTCCAAATGCATATAATGTTTTTTTTGACTTTTCTTAAATTTTGGTCTATTCAATATGTTATACGTCTTTAAATTGATTATTGGAACGGTTACGCCCGAATGTAACTGTAACTGTATTACTTCATTAAAGACTTCTGAATTGATACTCTTTTTATTTGCTTCAACCTATTATGCCATTTACAATGTTTACTGCATCCAAGGTACTAACATATTGTTCATTTTCTTGTTTTCTTTGGTTCCATTTACGCTCTGGAATCGTTGTGCTTTTTCTAATACTTTTGCTCTGATTTGACATACAAACTGCAGCAATCCCTTTTTGGCACATTTATTACATATCGCTTTACGAACACTTTGTGGCGGAATAATTAAATTTACATTCTCTTGCAATTCCACGAAGTTCGGCAACGCATTCACGGTGCGTTTGCGTATGTTCTTAAAAAATTTATAACGAGCTGCGACCACATGATGTTTCGACTGGAAATTTTCCGTTAATGTATGTATGTTTGCGATTGCAGGGTTGCAACGCCGAATAAGTTCTTTAAAAGTTCGAACAATTCCATATCGACCCATGATTGAAAATAACGATTTTTGCTTGTCTGGACTGCTTACCGAAGAGGCCATAAAATGTTGAGAAAGTTGCTCCAGGTAGGGTTCCCAAATCTGCAATCGGCGGCTAGTTGTTCTGCTAATTGAAACAGGAACTGCTTTCGTTCTTTTTGTATTGTGCACAGAAAAAAAATGCCCGCCAAATTTTGGATTACGATTGGACAACTACACTGCCGGAAATACGTGCTTTTATTTGCACGTAGAACAAACAATTTAAAACTAAATTATTTATAGTCAGTCAAGTGGGGTCCCGAATTTTTTAGAAGAACTTTGTTCCGAGATAAATTCAAGCAAATTCTACGTTTGTCCGACAATTTTTTACGTGCATGTCACTAACGGCGAAATTATTGGCCAAAAAAACTACATTAGTTGGAACTATTAGAGGAAATAAATGAGAATTACCTGAAGCAGCCAAACAGTCGAAGGATAACATGCCTCGTTTTTCCACTATCTTCTATAGATCAGAAAATTGTGTCCTTACAATATTTTTTAACATTTTAGATTTGGCTGCAATAAATTTTTGGTTACTTCATAAAGAAATGACCGGAATACAAAAAGAACGAAAGCAGTTCCTGTTTCAATTAGCAGAACAGCTAGCCGCCGATTACAGAACTGAAAGAGGGAAACTTTCATCACAGCAAGAAGACCCATAAGTATCAACTACAACATATTCAAATACGAAAAACTCTACCAAACGAAAAATTTGACAAATACGACATTGCCACAATAACAAAACAAATAATATTTGTCAGATATGTGAAAAGTATGTTTGCGGTAAATGTACATCCAAAAAGATTAGCACTTTCCTTAAAATGTCCAAATAATATATAATTTTTTTCACACTGAAGTACATTTTGTTATTCTTAATACTTTTAAATAACTTCTAATATGACTTTAAGTGATATAAATTATAATCAAATTATTGTTAAACAAATTTCTTTGTGCATTGGTTATTTTTTCACAATGCAGACATTTTGACTGCTTTCAGGCTACATAGGTTTATACTAAGCTCCCATCTTTCTAATGTTAATTATGTGCAAGCATGGGTGAAAAGAAGGTACGGCGAAACTAACTTCTACATGACGTAGTTCCCAACATGGATGTTTTCGAGAGTACTTGCATAAATGCGGTCATGACAAAGAATGATGAAGTCGCTTGCTCCTTCTGTGGTAACAGTAATAAAAGTGCAAATCACATTAATTTTTAGTCCCCAAAATTTTCAAAAGGGATAGTTTCTGAAAAAGAATGTGGCAGACCCAATGTTCCGAATATATGGGCTGAGTTGACTTTTTACCACAAATATCGGTCAATATGTGAGATATATATGAAATTCAACGATTTTCGAACTTATAGGTTACTTTGTGACGTTGAGCAACACGAAAAGCTCCGACAGAATCGGGAAGGACCTCTCCGAGCCGTTCGATACCAAACGAGATTTCATACAAGGCGATTCCCTATCGTGCGACTTTTTCAACCTTCTTCTGGAGAAAATTATTCGAGCAGCAGAACTTAATCGAGCAGGTACAATCTTTTACAAGAGTGCACCGCTGCTGGCGTATGCCGATGATATTGATATCATCGGCCGCAACACCTGCGCCGTTAGTTCTGCTTTCTCCAGACTGAACAAGGAAGCAACGCAAATGGGTCTGGCAGTGAACGAGGGAAAGACGAAATGTCTCCTGTCATCAAACAAACAGTCGTCGCACTCGCGACTTGGCTCCCACGTCACTGTTTACAGTCATAACTTTGAAGTTGTAGATAATTTGTCTATCTTGGAACCAGCGTAAACAACACCAACAATGTCAGCCTAGAAATCCAACGAAGGATAACTCTTGCCAACAGGTGCTACTTCGGACTAAGTAGGCAATTGAGAAGCAAAGCCCTCTCTCGGCAAACAAAAACCAAACTCTATAAGTCACTCATAATTCCCGTCCTGCTATATGGTGCAGAGGCTTGGACGATGTCAATAACGGATGAGTCGACGTTGCGAGTTTTCGAGAGAAAGGTTCTGCGAAAGATTTATGGTCCTTTGCGCGCATATCGCTTTCGATGGAACGATGAGCTGTACGAGATATACGACGACATTGACATAGTTCAGCGAATTAAAAGACAGCGGCTATGCTGGCTAGGTCATGTTGTCCGGATGGATGAAAACACTCCAACTCTGAAAGTATTCGACGCAGTACCCGCCGCGGGAAGCAGAGGAAGAGAAAGACCTCCACTCCGTTGGAAGGACCAAGTGGAGAAGGACCTGGCTTCGCTTGGAATATCCAATTAGCGCCACGAAGCGAAGAGAAGAAACGACTGGCGCGCTGTTGTTGACTCGGCTATAATCGCGTAAGCGGTGTCTACGCCAGTAAAGAAGAAGAAGAGGTTACTTTGTATCGCATACATATATGGTCCAACATGTGGTAATCTAAATGAAATTAAGAGAACGCGTTTCACTGATAACTGTGTACCTTTGTGCCGAAAATATATAATAGACTGATAACAGTTTACCTTAATTAAATCCAAGTAACATTTTATTGGTCTGTGGCATGTAGTATTGATAAATATGGGCAAAATAGAGTCGTTATTCAAACAAGTTTTATAGGGTGAATATGGCGGTCAGTGAATGTAAGATACATATAAAATTTCTTCAAAATATGTTCTCAAGTAGAAACATAAACAATGTCAAAATTAATGCAATCCGTGATTTTGAGCAGTAAAAGTTGGTAAATAATAATGATAATATTTTAATAAAATTAGAATGGACAAGTTTTCTTAAAAACTTGGGGTTCAGCATTGAATTAGAATGGATTTGGTCAATACCTTGTTCTAAACCTCGTTAAGGAATTATGATTAACGCGAAATCCAATCTCACTGTAATGGAAGATGAGACATGGGCTTATGAGTTTGATATGCAAACAAGTTAAAGATCATCGGAACGGAGGGGAAAAATCGAGTCTATTCAAAAACAAGAAACAACCTTAACTTCGTCTGCACCGAAGCTAATATACCCTTCACAGATACATTTCTTTTATTAAATATGTGTCCAGTTTGTATGAAAGCTATATTACATAGTAATCGGATCTCAACAATTTTTTCGGAGAGTCTATTATTACCTTCAGCAGTAATTCATGTCAAATTTCGTGAAGATACAATGTCAAATACGAAAGTTTTCAATACAAGAACTTGATTTCGATCGTTCAGTTTGTATGACAGCTATATGTTATAGTGGTCCGATATCGGCAGTTCCGACAAATGACCAGCTTCTTGAAGAGAAAATGACGTTTGCAAAATTTCTTAAAAACTTAGGGACTAGTTTGTATATATACAGACAGACGGACAGACAGACAGATAGACATGGCCAAATCGACTCAGCTCAACATAATGATCATTTAAATATATACTAGGGTGTGTCATTCTGAGGCAACCTTTTTTTTCAACTGAAAAACAGGCTAAAAACTTTCGAAAATGTGAAAATAGTCAGTCAAAAGTCACTCAAAAGATGAGCTCTTATATTAAGAGGTGCCTCTTTCAAATTTTCTATTTTCCATATAAATAACATGGAAAAAAAAACCTTTTTTTTGTGGTGATTATTGTTCGGAGGTTATTATATGTACACGCGATGGCTGCCAGTAGTCGAGTTTTCTCGTAAAATATTTAATATTATAATTTTTCGGAATCGGTCTTCAGTAGTCGAAGTCGATTACTTATATTACTGACTACTGAAGATCGATTCCGAAAAATCGATTATTTTACGAGAATCGAGTTACCATCCCTACTTGATCAAATGCTTATGATTTGATCCTATGTCCTTACCCTGCTTCTAAGCTACCTCCCCACCAATTTTAAACCAAATAGTTCAGCCGCGCTTGAGTTATAAATGGTGTAACTAATACGACTTTCTTTTATATATTATATTCATGCTATACATACTTGTAGATGACAGTAAATAGCAAAAAATAGAAAAAACAACAAACACATGCGGGAGCTGTAGCACATGAAAATTTTCATTAGTTCCGCTCTGCTACCGCTACCAATTTTTTGCTACCGCTACGCCAGAGCATAGCGCAACATTTAATTTTTTGCTCTCGCTACAGCTATAGTTTTTTAACTAACAAAACTCGGAGCAGAGTAGAGCACATACTTTTACATAGTTATGCTAAGGCTATGCCATGGCTCCTGACAAAGTGAGAGCGGTAGCGATAGCATAGCCATAATTCTAGAAATTTTGCTGCTATGGAGTAGTAAATGAGAACCCTGGTTCAAACTATAATTTTCAAACTTACCCAATGTATGACACAATTTATGTCTAAAATACAAATATGACTCAAGAGATAATCAAATCACAAAACCAATTGCTCACGGTGTTAACTAACATATATTGGAACGCACTACATTTATTGATGAAAATAATATAGATGGTTTGCGTTTGTCAGATACTCATCTTACGAATAAACACAATGTCTTTATACCGGGATTTACAATCTATGTCACAATTTATCCAGATGGAGAGGAACATGGTGGAACAGCAGTGTTGGTTCGAAAACGATTAAATCACCACGCATTAGAATCTCATAGTATAGCTCAGTTACAAACTAAAAAATGTCTATAAAAATCGCTGTGGGGACTTAAACTTGACGGCTATATACTGCCCACCTCGTTTTAAATTTACAGATAACCAATTTAAGGAGTTTTTGGAACGCTAGGTCATAGATTTCTAGCAGGTGGAGATTTCAATGAAAACATACATATGTATTGGAGCTCAAGACTATCTAATCTGAAAGGAGAACAGCTGTATCAAACTGTTATAAAGAAAACAAGAAATGTGCTGTCGTGGGACACCAGGTAGGAACGAAGTTCCTTCGGATAATGTAGAATCGATACAATTTGCAAAAAAAAATTGTGCTTAATTTTATTTTATGTAGGTTGTCCTGATTTTTCTCTCAAATTTCGCTGATTAGTTTTTATTTAAGTACAGATAAGTATTAAGAAAATTTAGTATTTTAAGAAATAATGAATTACGTAAAATAAAAAAAATAATTCAAATTATATCTAAATAAATAAAAATTGGTAAATATTTTTTTGTTTTAAATTATCATTTGTTATTATAAATGATATAATAGAGCTATAATAGAGCCTTTTTATGCTTTTATTTGTAAATAACGTCAAGTTTGTTAGAGCTGTGACTAATTTTACATTCTACATATTAGTGGCATCACCACTCTACCTCCTCTTTCTATCTTCCATTCTACTATCGTCCTACTGCCGTTGACAAATATAGGAAATATTCAAGTTAGCGGTAACGTCAACTGTCGGCCTGCAGTCGTGTAGTCGTGCAGCTGTCAAAATAACAGTGTCCATAAGAACGTCTGTATTTTCATATTTGACAGATGTAGTTTGCAGTCTGTCGCGCTCTATGTGTTCCGCACTTTACTCAAAACTAATTTGCATACACAATAATGTTACAGATTTTCATGCCTAATTATTTTGCAAAACCTAAAGGTAGGCTATAACTAGCGATCTTAGAGTCTTTTTCTTACGAGTTATTTCTTTCAGTCTTTTTCTTACGGGTTATTTCCTCAAAGCCTGCGCCAAAAAATACGCAACAACTCAACTCCCCATAAACGTACTTAGTGCAAGCACAATTCTCAAGTGGTGAACACAATGACTGCGACAGCATGGCCGGCATGTACACAAGACAACACAGCTGTCCATTTTGCATGTACACAATATCGTTGTGGCCATACTAATACCTTTCACTTCAATGAAATTTTAATATTTTGTTCAAAGTGAAATTTTTTATGCAAAAAATAAGTAAAAATTGGTAAATTTTTTTTGTTTTAGTTCGAATAGTTCGAGTAATTCGAATAGTTCGAGTAATTCGAATAGTTCGAATAATTCGAATAATGCGAATATTCGAGTCGAATCTCGAATCGAATAATTCGGTTCGATTCGCGTCGAATAATTCGAAATTTCGAATATTCGCATGCCCCTAGATAATAGTAACAACTACTGGAGCCGAAAACATCAAGCAGTGACCGTACAGGTGCTGCTACACCTTCTCTATATACTTGGAATTTTGAGAAAGTGCTCTACACAAATTTAAAACATTCAAAAATGTTTTTGAATCTTTTAAGAAAACTAACAAAAGTGG
>CM050322.1:75596955-75743354 GCA_027475135.1 Bactrocera correcta | reverse complement strand
CTTCAAAATTCAGGCGGTGGCGCGACCGCATTGTACGTCTTCTCAACCACTGATGCTTAAAACGACTGAACTTAACAACTGATTCTTAGATAATGAATCTTATTTCTAATACAAAAATGGATGATCCATATGGACCGTTACAATGATGGCTGCTGATGGACGCTTCGTCAATTAACAGCTGATTTGCAGTGTTGCCGTCTGAATTACATTATTCGTTCAGTGACAATACTGCCACATGTTCTATATATTATTTCTTCCTACATGTATGATGTAACGTACGTTAACAATTTTTTTTTGCGAAAGGAAGATTATGAATAGAAAATATTTTTGTAAGTTCAACAGATAATTAAAAAATTGTTGGAGTATATTTTAAAATTTCTCTCCCTTTTGATGACGACCACTGCAAACGTGTTAAGGATTACGATTGAAATACATGTACTTGGAATGTTTTTTGGGAAGGTGCCCCTACCCAGCTGGTTGAAGTCCTCGTTAGACTAAAGGCTGACACTACCGTTGTCCAGTTACTACAGAGAACATATAAAGGAGTGTAAATTCGATGTCGGATTGGAAGAGAAATTCTGTTGCCAAGTCCTGGCAATCACCCCATGGTTGAACGTCTAGTCACAATCCGCATTAACACGACGTTCTTCAACATCTCGCTGATTTTCTCCCACGCCCCGAAGAAGGGAAGGACGATGTCTTTTATGAACGTATATACCACACTTTAATCGCCTTGGCTTCGAGGCCCATCTAAAAATCTCTGCCGTGGTTTGGGTCCGACACACGGTTGCAATGAAACTCCAGATTTAACTGACTAAATGTCAGTTCTTCGCGCATTTGCGTTTTAACCGCAACCACCACGATACTCTCCGACGAGCAATAGCAGGTTGGAGCGAAACGGCTCCTGCTCCCCGTGATAGCAGGATTAAGTCTCCGGTCAGCCCTGAAAGCTGCAACTTTTACCAGTTGAGCTCCCAGACCGCTATGGACTGGTGGCCAGCAGTTTGACCCCATACAAACGCTTCAGCTAATCGCCTTAAGGGAGTATTCTAGAAGCACGAATTTCAGATAATTTTTAAAGTGTCGTAAAAAAAGGCAATTAATATTTTTACCATACACTTTTTTATTAGTTACTAGCTGACCCGGCAGCCGTTATTCTGCGTGAAATTATGTGTTTTGAAATGAAAGGACAAAAATTGATATTGTGTTGATAATCATTTATTTGCGATTTTTATACATTTTTTTCAATGTAACGCAGCTTGATAAACAACATTTTTTGGTTACTGTTCCGGTGCGTAAATGCACAAAGAAGATGGTTTTCCAACTCGTGAACACGCCAAGTATATCTGGCCGTGCGAAAAACATATCATTTCCAAATTAATGCCATACACTATGCGACTATCCTGTTGATCGTCATCTTAAATTCAATTTTTCTGGAAACAGAATACGTTTGAACTGACATGGCAAATCGTTAGAACTCAAAAGAAATCCGTAGAATCAAGCGTTCTGCCCCTTATATTTGATAGGTGCGTCACAATTAGATTGCGAAACATCATAACGACAGATCCAACTTTGAGACGGAAATGATGCGGTGGCATACCAAGTCTGTCCAAAGAATTTAAAAATTCCACTGGATAATTCACGGCTTCGTCTTCATTGTCAAGACGATCGATCGATTTTTAAGACCGCAAGTCTCTTGGAATTTGACTATGAATCTTCCAGTTTAAGTCAACAACATCGGTATTTGTGGCAGCTAACATTGCTCATAATGAAATAAAATTGCAATAGTAATTCCCTTTACCTATAAAAACTTCTAGTTGCGTTATATTCACAGGTGGTTTCAGTTGCTTAACTGCTTGAATTCCTGAATAGTCTGAAAGAATTTCCTTAGCGCTTACTCTTCTACCCAAGTACTCAATTTCTTCCTTTAAAAAGAAACATTTTTCCTTTTTGCACTTGATACCGTTGTCTTCGAGAATTTCGATTACTTGTTCTACCCGTTTTACATGTTCTGCAAATGATGGTGCGGTTATAATAATGTCATCCAAATAATTTCCACATCCTTCTATACCGTTGGTGAGTTGTTGCGGCTGCGCTGGCAATACTATATGGAAGTCGTTGATACTGGAACAATCCTAAAGGTGTATTGACTACCATTACTTGTTTGAAATCTTCATCCAACTACATCTGTAAATAAGCATCTTGTTCGGAGCAGCTCCTTTCACAATGGAACTACCATTAATCTTAAGTTATTATTTATCCTTAAGTTCACTAAATGTATATGCGCACATATATTCCACCAACTGTGGTGAGAAAACATTGTAAATATTTAATATTAATTGTTATCTGGTAACTCTTATTTTGCATATCCACCACAGCATTACTCGTTATTCTAATTCTTCATTTCCCTTTATCCTTTAATATTTTTATACATACTTACATGTAAGAACAATTAAGCTTAGCTTTGCCTAAGCCTAGCATCACAGCTTTACTTCGCTTGTTACATTCGATACCTGCGCACGCATTATTTTGTAGTTCTTATATTCGCAATTCACCTGGTAAACCACCAGCCACGTAACTTTCTATTCGTTGTTTTATATATATTTATTTTAATAAATATTTTGTAAATATATATCGTCGTTGTTTATTTCGCGAATCGAAGCTATCAAAAAAGCTTGGTAGCTCAACATTTTGGTGACCCCGACGTGATCGCTGTGTGTGTTTATTGGTGATATAATTATACTTAACATTAAATATCAAAATATTAGATCGTGCGCTACCGTGCTAGTGTGACATAGTGGACATATTTTATAGTGAACAATCGATAAATCAAACTCGTGGTTTAAAACCTATTTGATTTGTGGCAAAATTGTGGCGTGATTTCTAGAAAGCGCTACTACGGTAAATTTGGATATTTAAGCGAAAAAATTTCTAACGTTACTCAAAACCGTAAGCACCGTTTATCGGGTGCCGCTACTTTCTTCAACGGTTCAGTACGGTTATCCGCTATACATTACCGCGCTGATCATCTAACCTCGTTAAATTTTTAATTGGTTACATTTCTTGGATATGTCGTTAAACCAATCAATCGGTGGTACTCCAGCTGGAGACATTCCTGCGAATGAGAGTCCCATAAGTCAGCATTCGCCAATGGGCAGGGTGACATTTTTGAAGTTGAGGACACAGGCCATGTATAAACGCCTTGAATGCATAAGTGCTGATATGGACTCGGAACGGTTGCAAAGCATGGACGAATATGCTTTAGCGGCAATAATTGATTCAGTGAACGAACTGAAATCAAACTTCTTTGCTGCACACACGAGTTTGGAGGAGCATGACTTTGAATCTATTGGAAGTGATTTACTTATCAAATTTGATACGAATTTGGTTGAGTTGAAGGCTACTTTACAACGTGAAATTGGAAAGCGTAGCGCTTCTCAACATTGTTCCACATTCAAGATGAACAGCAATGAATTCCAGCCTATTATAGTGAATACTAATCGTTCTCGTTTGCCTCAATTAACGTTGCCTAAATTCAGTGGATCCTATACAGAGTGGACAAATTTCTATTCGATGTTCACATCAGTCATCGATAAGGACAGCGACCTAAGCGATGTGGACAAATTGCAACATTTGCGTTCCTGCTTGAGTGGTGCTGCTCTTGACACCATACGATCGTTGGAAATAAATGAGGCTAATTATAAAATCGCATTAGATCTCCTCATTAAACGATTTGATAATAAACGTCTTATTTTTCAGGCACATATCAGGGAGATTTTCGGGATGGACAAAGCAGATGGTACTGTCGGCAAGCTGCGAGCGTTGTCGGACAAGGTCAACTCGCATATATGTGCGTTGCAGTCACTTGGTTCCAAAGAGCAAATAGCGGACTGCATACTGGTACAATTTTTAACTCAAAAGTTGGACAAAGTAACTCAAGCAAAATGGGAAAGCTGGTCAATAAACGAGTTACCATCGTGGGAATCATTAGCTGCATTTTTAGAACATCGGTGTCGTACCCTCGAGAATGTAGAGTATGCATTACAAACACAAGCTGAAACATTTGGTAAAACCGGAAAAACCGTGAGTACACATCAAAGAAAATCCTTTGTTGCTTCAAATAGCTTACTGGGTATTTGTGTATTTTGTGGAAATGCTGAACATTTGATTTACAATTGCCAACGGTTTTTGAATCTTTCGCCTATTATTCGTCAGAAAGAAGTTAAGAGACTTTCATTATGTCTAAACTGTTTAAAGAAAGGCCATCAGATGCGAGACTGCAAATCTAGTTCTTGTCGAAAATGTCACTCAAAGCATCACACGCTTCTACATTTTAATCGTTTACCATCAGCTAATAGTAACGATTTACCATTAATATCAAACTCTGTCCAAGCTAATGCCATGACTGCAACGCTGCCAACGCAGCCTGATATCTCTGCTTCCCGATCTCCATCTGATGTTGTGCTTTTAGCTACTGCAATTGTTTTAGTAAAGAATCGTGCCGGAACTTTCGTACCTTGTCGCTCACTTTTGGACTCTGGCTCACAGATTCACTTCGTCACAAGTCGCTTCGCAAACCAACTTCAACTGCCTAAATCTAAATCCTTCGCTTCGGTTTCTGGAATTGGGGATGCAAATTTTCCAACAGATGGTTACTCAGTTAATCTCGTACTAAAGTCGCGGACTTCAGATTACTTAACAAACATTACTGCTCTTGTCGCTCAAACGATTACTGATAATCAACCGGGAACTTCAGTCATGACCGATGATTGGAATGTTCCTTCGAATATCCAACTAGCTGATCCTGCTTTCAGCATACCACAACGCATCGACATGCTCATCGGCGCAGGACTTTTCTTCGAACTCATTTGTGTGGGGCAGATAAAATTGGCACCTGGGTTACCCGTTCTTCAAAAAACTCGACTGGGATGGGTTTTATCTGGTGGCTGGCAGCAAACCCCTCAACTATCGACATTTATTGTAAGCAAAAGATCATCTAGTGGAATTGATAACGATATCCAGTTAGAAAAATTCGTTCGCCGCTTTTGGGAAATTGAACATGTTCATGAACCAATCACCAAAACTTCTAAAGAAGACCTCGAGTGTGAGGAACATTTCAAAAATAATTATTCACGTTTATCAACGGGCGAATATTCAGTTCGCTTGCCCATTAAGTGCAGCTTAGATTCACTTGGTGATTCCTATTTAGCTGCTAGACGCAGATTCGAGAATATTGAACGCAAACGTAGTAGAAATCCTAATTTAAAGGCGAAATATAGCTCATTCATGAAGGAATATGAGCACCTTGGTCATATGTCGTTAGTTTCTGAAAGAATGATTTCTAAGTGCAGGTACTTTCTACCTCATCATTGCGTTATTAAGGATGATAGTACGTCAACGAAGTTGCGAGTTGTTTTTGACGGTTCTGCGGGTACAACTTCAGGGTTATCACTAAATGATATACTTATGACTGGTCCTACCATTCAACCCAAACTTTTCAACATTCTCGTTCGTTTTCGTACCTTTCCAATTGCACTCACTGGGGACATTTGCAAGATGTATCGATGTGTTCGCGTAACACCTCCAGATAATATGCTTCAGTGCATACTATGGCGAGATTCCCCAGAAGAAAAACTACGTATATACAGTTTAGACACGGTCACATACGGCACCAAGCCTGCTGCGTTCTTGGCTATACGGACTATGCATCAGCTAGCATTAGATGAGTCCTCATCTTATCCACTTGGTTCAGAAATCGTTCTTCGAGATTTCTATGTAGATGATCTTATCTCTGGAGGAAGTTCAGTGGAGGAAGTACAACAAATCAGGCAACAAACTACAAATCTACTTTCTAAAGGTCGTTTTCAGTTAAGAAAGTGGTGCTCTAACAACTCAGATATTCTCAGCGAAATTCCTGTTGCTGATAGAGAAAGTTTTCTAAGTTTCGATGAATCCAGCGATATTGTCAAAACTCTCGGACTTGTTTGGAATCCATCGAAGGACGTCTTTTTGTTTAAATATAACATCGGAAAAATGCTCCAAGCGTTCCGTATTGTCTACCATAGCACGTTTCTACGACCCATTAGGTCTGATTGGGCCCACACTTACTAGAGCTAAAATACTGTTGCAAAGGATGTGGAGAGACAAACTCGATTGGGATGAAAGTTTACCACTTTCCATATGCACAGCATGGTTAGCATTTTGTAACGATTTTGTTGATCTTGAACATACATCATTTCCGCGCTATGTTCTTCAGCCTGGCGCTACTGTTCAAATACATGCATTTTGTGATGCCAGCTTGGAAGCATACGGCGCTTGTGTTTACGTTCGCTCAGTTAAGGATGATGACATTAAGGTCCACTTGTTGTGCTCCAAGGCTCGTGTCGCTCCTCTGAAAACCCTGACAGTGCCCAAATTAGAGCTTTGTGCGGCCGCGTTACTGGCGCAATTATTATCTGAATTAAGAACAATGAATATATTTGATTGTTCTTATTATTGCTGGTCGGATTCGTCAGTGGTTCTCTCATGGCTTCGAGAGGAACCCTCAAGGTTTAACGTATTTGTTGCCAATCGGATTTGTGCTATACAACAACTAACTGAAGGCATGCAGTGGCGTTATGTTCCCACCTCCATGAATCCAGCTGACATCCTATCGAAGGGCGCTACACCAAAGGAGCTCCTAAAATCAAGGATTTGGACGTATGGGCCACAATTTTTGGAAAACGTTGAACCTTCGTGGCCACAACCATGCGAACCTCACATATCTCTACCAGAAACTCGTCAAAAGGTTTTGCACATCTCATCTGATGGACCCGATATAACTTTTTCATTCAAATATATCAACTCGTTCGGAACAATGCAGCGTATCTTTGGATACATATACAAATTTATAAAATCGAAAAGATCACAGCTCACAACTACAGATATCCATCGTGGGACTCAATTGCTCATACGCCTAGTCCAAAGAGCGCAGTTGTGGTCAGAAATCGTCGCCCTGAAGAAGAACAACTTTGTACACACATCAAGTAAAATCGCTTCGTTATCGCCATTTTTGGATGATTTTGGAATTATACGAGTTGGAGGTCGTTTAAAGAACTCAACATTAGACTTCGAAGCACGTCATCCAATGATTTTACCAAAGGATCACCCACTGACGTCGTCAATAATCACTCATTTTCATCGAAGGTATCACCACGCCGGTCCTCAGTCTCTACTTGCTTCCATTCGTATGCAATTTTGGCCTATAGGTGGAAGAAAAACTATTGCGAGTGCTCTACGAAAATGTGTCATTTGTTGCAGATCGAAACCTCGCCTCGTTGAGCACATCATGGCTGACTTGCCTAAGGAACGCATCCTTGCATCACGGCCCTTTATCGTTACGGGCATAGACTACTGTGGACCATTTTATTTCAAACCCGAAACGCGTAAGAAAGCACCTCAAAAATGCTATGTTAGCGTATTCATTTGCTTCGCCACAAAGGCTGTGTGGATGGAACTGGTGGAAGATCTTTCAACAGGCTCTTTTCTTAATGCACTTAAGCGCTTTGTAGCTACTCGTGGCATACCAAGTTGCATTTGGTCAGACAATGCTACAAATTTTGTTGGCGCCAAGAACGAGCTCAAGGATTTACGCGAGCTATTCCTTAGTGAAAATCATCGCAACCAAGTTCACGCTTACTGTCTTAATAATGGAATAGATTGGCGTTTTATACCTCCTCGATCACCACATTTTGGTGGTCTGTGGGAAGCAGCAGTGAAAATGGCAAAAAGGCACTTCTATCGCTCTGTTGGTTCATCACTTCTCGGTTTTGAAGAATTACGTACCTTAGTATGTCAAATCTCAGCAGTAATTAATTCAAGACCTCTTGTGCCACTTTCAGAAAATCCAGAAGATCTCGATGTACTGACACCTGGACATTTTCTTATTGGTGGTCCTCTTATCGCTATTCCTGAGCCGAATCTCACGCATCTAAACTACAATCGTTTAGATCGCTGGCAGCAGGTTACCTACATACAACAGATATTTTGGAAGCGATGGAGTGAAGAATATCTTACTATTCTACAACAAACGAGCGAAATGGCGTAAACCACACCCAAACATTGAAGTCAATGACATCGTATGCATTAAAGACGAAAATTTTAGCACCTCTTAAATGGCCCTTGGCTCGTGTTACAGAAGTTGTCACTGGAACAGACGGGGTCGCAAGAGGGAGCCATTCTTCGTACGTCTACCGGGATGACGCGTCGAGCCATCAACAAACTGTGCGTTTTACCTTTTCAATGATTCTTTTGAAAGTTAGACCTTTCAACGGGTGGAGGATGTTCGGAGCAGCTCCTTTCACAATGGAACTACCATTAATCTTAAGTTATTATTTATCCTTAAGTTCACTAAATGTATATGCGCACATATATTCCACCAACTGTGGTGAGAAAACATTGTAAATATTTAATATTAATTGTTATCTGGTAACTCTTATTTTGCATATCCACCACAGCATTACTCGTTATTCTAATTCTTCATTTCCCTTTATCCTTTAATATTTTTATACATACATACATGTAAGAACAATTAAGCTTAGCTTTGCCTAAGCCTAGCATCACAGCTTTACTTCGCTTGTTACATTCGATACCTGCGCACGGGATTATTTTGTAGTTCTTATATTCGCAATTCACCTGGTAAACCACCAGAAACGTAACTTTCTATTCGTTGTTTTATATATATTTATTTTAATAAATATTTTGTAAATATATATCGTCGTTGTTTATTTCGCGATTCGAAGCTATCAAAAAAGCTTGGTAGCTCAACACATCTTTTAAATCTAATTTCGAAAAATGTGTACCATGTCGCATTGATTGTAATATGCAATATGTGACTCTCGTGTTGGCAATGGATATTGCTCAATATCTAATTGTGAATTAATTGTTACTTTAAAATCACCACATATCTTACCGACCCATCTGGCTTTGGTACTAAAACAATTGGTGACGCCCAGTTACTAAATTTAACTGCTTTCCAAATTCCACTATTAATAAGCCTATCTGCTTCCTCACGGAATTTTGACATATGCGCGAACGGTATTTGCCCGCTTTTATAAAATTTTGGTATGGCAGTGGTCCGCATACGTATACTTGCTTTAAAATTATTTATCACGCCAACATTTGTATTGCGAAATACCGTTTCGTATTTATTGCATAAATCTTCAATTTGTTTGATGTATTCTTCTTTATCAACTCGTTATCAATTTGCATAATTTCAAAACCGAATTCTTTGAATAAATCTAGCCCAAATAGATTGTTACCATTTTCTATATTTGCAACTATTACAGCAATGCGCTTTTGCATATTTCCACACTTTGCTTTAGTGTGCAATTCACCCAAAATTGGAATAGGCTGCTGTCCAAATGCATATAATGTTTTTTTAGACTTTTCTAATTTCGGTCTATTCAATATGTTATACGTCTTTAAATTGATTATTGGAACGGTTACGCCCGAATCTAACTGTAACTGTATTACTTCATTAAAGACTTCTGAATTGATAGTATTTTTATTTGCTTCAACCTATTATGCCATTTACAATGTTTACTGCATCCAAGGTACTAACATATTGTTCATTTTCTTGTTTGCTTTGGTTCCATTTACGCTCTGGAATCGTTGTGCTTTTTCTAATACTTTTGCTCTGATTTGACATACAAACTGCAGCAATCCCTTTTTGGCACATTTATTACATATCGCTTTACGAAATTTACATTGTTCTCTGCTGTGCGAAATGACAAAACCTGCACGCGACTTCAATTTCACTTGTTTCATTACGTTATCATTTATGTTCTGTTCTCCTTTCATTTGATCTTTACTTGTTTATTTTTTTCAATTTTTGCGTGTCTGCATTGTATTCACCTGCATGGTGGATGAATTCGTATTCTCTTTGATGGTTGCTACTGTTTTTGTTGCTTTCTCTTATGTTTCAGCTGTTAAGAGTACGTCTTCTGGTGATGGTTGTAATTTTTGAAGAGCGGCTGGGCGGACTGGATCGTATGGTGTGTTAAGTAAGGTTTGATCGCGAATCATTTCATCTACAAAAATTTACGGAACACTTTGTGGCGGAATAATTAAATTTACATTCTCTTGCAATTCCACGAAGTTCGGCAACGCATTCACGGTGCGTTTGCGTATGTTCTTAAAAAATTTATAACGAGCTGCGACCACATGATGTTTCGACTGGAAATTTTCCGTTAATGTATGTATGTTTGCGATTGCAGGGTTGCAACGCCGAATAAGTTCTTTAAAAGTTCGAACAATTCCATATCGACCCATGATTGAAAATAACGATTTTTGCTTGTCTGGACTGCTTACCGAAGAGGCCATAAAATGTTGAGAAAGTTGCTCCAGGTAGGGTTCCCAAATCTGCAATCGGCGGCTAGCTGTTCTGCTAATTGAAACAGGAACTGCTTTCGTTCTTTTTGTATTCCGGTCATTTCTTTATGAAGTAACCAAAAATTTATTGCTGCCAAATCTAAAATGTTAAAAAATATTGTAAGGACACAATTTTCTGATCTATAGAAGATAGTGGAAAAACGAGGCATGTTATCCTTCGACTGTTTGGCTGCTTCAGGTAATTCTCTTTTATTTCCTCTAATAGTTCCAACTAATGTAGTTTTTTTGGCCAATAATTTCGTCGTTAGTGACATGCACGTAAAAAATTGTCGGACAAACGTAGAATTTGCTTGAATTTATCTCGGAACAAAGTTCTTCTGAAAAATTCGGGACCCCACTTGACTGACTATAAATAATTTAGTTTTAAATTGTTTGTTCTACGTGCAAATAAAAGCACGTATTTCCGGCAGTGTAGTTGTCCAATCGTAATCCAAAATTTGGCGGGCATTTTTTTCTGTGCACTTTTTTATGTGTTTGATAATATAACTGTTTATTATCAACGGGAATGCACTGACAAGATTATTTACTATAACGTTCCGTTTTGCGTAGCCTGTTGGTCTTGGCACATCCTTCCCGTTGCGAGTTTTCGAGAGAAAGGTTCTGCGAAAGATTTATGGTCCTTTGCGCGCATATCGCTTTCGATGGAACGATGAGCTGTACGAGATATACGACGACATTGACATAGTTCAGCGAATGAAAAGACAGCGGCTATGCTGGCTAGGTCATGTTGTCCGCATGGATGAAAACACTCCAACTCTGAAAGTATTCGACGCAATACCCGCCGCGGGAAGCAGAGGAAGAGAAAGACCTCCACTCCGTTGGAAGGACCAAGTGGAGAAGGACCTGGCTTCGCTTGGAATATCCAATTGGCGCCACGAAGCGAAGAGAAGAAACGACTGGCGCGCTGTTGTTGACTCGGCTATAATCGCGTAAGCGGTGTCTACGCCAGTAAAGAAGAAGAAGAGGTTACTTTGTATCGCATACATATATGGTCCAACATGTGGTAATCTAAATGAAATTAAGAGAACGCGTTTCACTGATAACAGTGTACCTTTGTGCCGAAAATATATAATAGACTGATAACAGTTTACCTTAATTAAATCCAAGTAACATTTTATTGGTCTGTGGCATGTAGTATTGATAAATATGGGCAAAATAGAGTCGTTATTCAAACAAGTTTTATAGGGTGAATATGGCGGTCAGTGAATGTAAGATACATATAAAATTTCTTCAAAATATGTTCTCAAGTAGAAACATAAACAATGTCAAAATTAATGCAATCCGTGATTTTGAGCAGTAAAAGTTGGTAAATAATAATGATAATATTTTAATAAAATTAGAATGGACAAGTTTTCTTAAAAACTTGGGGTTCAGCATTGAATTAGAATGGATTTGGTCAATACCTTGTTCTAAACCTCGTATAAGGAATTATGATTAACGCGAAATCCAATCTCACTATAATGGAAGATGAGACATGGGCTTATGAGTTTGATATGCAAACAAGTTAAAGATCATCGGAACGGAGGGGAAAAATCGAGTCTATTCAAAAACAAGAAACAACCTTAACTTCGTCTGCACCGAAGCTAATACACCCTTCACAGATACATTTCTTTTATTAAATATGTGTCCAGTTTGTATGAAAGCTATATTACATAGTAATCGGATCTCAACAATTTTTTCGGAGAGTCTATTATTACCTTCAGCAGTAATTCATGTCAAATTTCGTGAAGATACAATGTCAAATACGAAAGTTTTCAATACAAGAACTTGATTTCGATCGTTCAGTTTGTATGACAGCTATATGTTATAGTGGTCCGATATCGGCAGTTCCGACAAATGACCAGCTTCTTGAAGAGAAAATGACGTTTGCAAAATTTCTTAAAAACTTAGGGACTAGTTTGTATATATACAGACAGACGGACAGACAGACAGATAGACATGGCCAAATCGACTCAGCTCAACATAATGATCATTTAAATATATACTAGGGTGTGTCATTCTGAGGCAACCTTTTTTTTCAACTGAAAAACAGGCTAAAAACTTTCGAAAATGTGAAAATAGTCAGTCAAAAGTCACTCAAAAGATGAGCTCTTATATTAAGAGGTGCCTCTTTCAAATTTTCTATTTTCCATATAAATAACATGGAAAAAAATCCTTTTTTTTGTGGTGATTATTGTTCGGAGGTTATTATATGTACACGCGATGGCTGCCAGTAGTCGAGTTTTCTCGTAAAATATTTAATATTATAATTTTTCGGAATCGATCTTCAGTAGTCGAAGTCGATTACTTATATTACTGACTACTGAAGATCGATTCCGAAAAATCGATTATTTTACGAGAATCGAGTTACCATCCCTACTTGATCAAATGCTTATGATTTGATCCTATGTCCTTACCCTGCTTCTAAGCTACCTCCCCACCAATTTTAAACCAAATAGTTCAGCCGCGCTTGAGTTATAAATGGTGTAACTAATACGACTTTCTTTTATATATTATATTCATGCTATACATACTTGTAGATGACAGTAAATAGCAAAAAATAGAAAAAACAACAAACACATGCGGGAGCTGTAGCACATGAAAATTTTCATTAGTTCCGCTCTGCTACCGCTACCAATTTTTTGCTACCGCTACGCCAGAGCATAGCGCAACATTTAATTTTTTGCTCTCGCTACAGCTATAGTTTTTTAACTAACAAAACTCGGAGCAGAGTAGAGCACATACTTTTACATAGTTATGCTAAGGCTATGCCATGGCTCCTGACAAAGTGAGAGCGGTAGCGATAGCATAGCCATAATTCTAGAAATTTTGCTGCTATGGAGTAGTAAATGAGAACCCTGGTTCAAACTATAATTTTCAAACTTACCCAATGTATGACACAATTTATGTCTAAAATACAAATATGACTCAAGAGATAATCAAATCACAAAACCAATTGCTAACGGTGTTAACTAACATATATTGGAACGCACTACACTTATTGATGAAAATAATATAGATGGTTTGCGTTTGTCAGATACTCATCTTACGAATAAACACAATGTCTTTATACCGGGATTTACAATCTATGTCACAATTTATCCAGATGGAGAGGAACATGGTGGAACAGCAGTGTTGGTTCGAAAACGATTAAATCACCACGCATTAGAATCTCATAGTATAGCTCAGTTACAAACTAAAAAATGTCTATAAAAATCGCTGTGGGGACTTAAACTTGACGGCTATATACTGCCCACCTCGTTTTAAATTTACAGATAACCAATTTAAGGAGTTTTTGGAACGCTAGGTCATAGATTTCTAGCAGGTGGAGATTTCAATGAAAACATACATATGTATTGGAGCTCAAGACTATCTAATCTGAAAGGAGGACAGCTGTATCAAACTGTTATAAAGAAAACAAGAAATGTGCTGTCGTGGGACACCAGGTAGGAACGAAGTTCCTTCGGATAATGTAGAATCGATACAATTTGCAAAAAAAAATTGTGCTTAATTTTATTTTATGTAGGTTGTCCTGATTTTTCTCTCAAATTTCGCTGATTAGTTTTTATTTAAGTACAGATAAGTATTAAGAAAATTTAGTATTTTAAGAAATAATGAATTACGTAAAATAAAAAAAATAATTCAAATTATATCTAAATAAATAAAAATTGGTAAATATTTTTTTGTTTTAAATTATCATTTGTTATTATAAATGATATAATAGAGCTATAATAGAGCCTTTTTATGCTTTTATTTGTAAAATAACGTCAAGTTTGTTAGAGCTGTGACTAATTTTACATTCTACATATTAGTGGCATCACCACTCTACCTCCTCTTTCTATCTTCCATTCTACTATCGTCCTACTGCCGTTGACAAATATAGGAAATATTCAAGTTAGCGGTAACGTCAACTGTCGGCCTGCAGTCGTGTAGTCTTGCAGCTGTCAAAATAACAGTGTCCATAAGAACGTCTGTATTTTCATATTTGACAGATGTAGTTTGCAGTCTGTCGCGCTCTATGTGTTCCGCACTTTACTCAAAACTAATTTGCATACACAATAATGTTACAGATTTTCATGCCTAATTATTTTGCAAAACCTAAAGGTAGGCTATAACTAGCGATCTTAGAGTCTTTTTCTTACGAGTTATTTCTTTCAGTCTTTTTCTTACGGGTTATTTCCTCAAAGCCTGCGCCAAAAAATACGCAACAACTCAACTCCCCATAAACGTACTTAGTGCAAGCACAATTCTCAAGTGGTGAACACAATGCCCAAGCATGGCCGGCATGTACACAAGACAACACAGCTGTCCATTTTGCATGTACACAATATCGTTGTGGCCATACTAATACCTTTCACTTCAAAGAAATTTTAATATTTTGTTCAAAGTGAAATTTTTTATGCAAAAAATAAGTAAAAATTGGTAAATTTTTTTTGTTTTAAATTATCAATTGTTATTACAAATGATATAATAGAGCTATTTTATGCTTTTATTTGTAAAATAACCTCAAGTTTGTTAGACCTGTGAATAGATTTACATTTTACATATTAGTGACATCACCACTCTACCTCCTCTTTCTATCTTCCATTCTACTGTCAACTCTACTGTCGTCCTACTGCCGTTGGCAAATATAGGAAATATTCAAGTTAGCGGGAACGACAACTGTCGGCCTACAGTCGTGTAGTCGTGCAGCTGTCAAAATAACAGTGTCCATAAGAACGTCTGTATTTGAATATTTGACAGATGTTGTTTGCAGTCTGTCGCTCTCTATGTGTTCCGCACTTCACTCTAAACCAGTGGTCGGCATTTCTTACACAATTTGCAAAATAACCCCACGTACGCTTACGCTCTATCGTTGTCGCTGTCGAGCCAGCAACGAATTAACATCAAGTAAATCATAGCGCAAAACGAAATATTGGAGAAATATTTTATGTTCTAAATGCCTTTGATGCCATGCAATGCCTTTTATGTTCAAGTCTTTTAAAATAATAGGGTTAGCCTCAAAAGACATTTTGTTAATTTTCTTTCTACTATTTATTAATAAAATTGTTAATTTTAATTACAATTTCTCACTGGGCTACTTTTTTTTGGTGCTCACAAACACAGTGACAGATCCTCTCATGCCGCACTGCTCTAAACTAATTTGCATACACAATAATGTTACAGATTTTCATGCCTAATTATTTTGCAAGACCTAAAAGTAGGCTATAACTAGCGATCTTACGGGTTATTTCTTACGGTTTTTACCAGAGAACGTATATTTATAGAGAAGGTTCACGCTGTCAAAAATTTAGTGATATTTCAATTTTGGGATATTTACTGATTTGGGATGAAAAAAATTTGGGATTTCACCACTTAATATCAGAGGACACGAAAATAGCAGAATTGAGCATTTTCAGTGTTGATTGAGAAAAATAATGATAATTCCAATGTTAAGGAATGTACGCTTACAGATTCCCTTTTTTACTATGCGCAAACGATGCTGCATATAATTTATGGATCGATATACATACATACATACATATAAATACATATGTATGTATTTGTTATGAAAGCACATAAGTATGAGCTATTTTATAATGAATTCCATAAAATCTTTGCAAATACATATATGTACATATATATTAATTCGATAAAATTTGTGTTACTACCTATATGCATTTTATATAGGTTTGGTTCGACATACATATGTATATTTATATAATATATTTAAATAAATATTTGCTTTGGTCAATAAACTTTTCGATATCATGTTAAAAGACCAAGCGGTCGCACATTTGCCCATATGTAATTATGTTTGTATGTAAACAAATATAAAAAGACCATACGCATAATGTTTGTAAATTTGTCTAGACATACATATGTATGTAAATATGTACACTCAATGCTTCATGCGAAATCTCCGTTGACACGGACAACCAATGGCGAAGCGCGTTTTTTGCTTCTCTGGTTTTTACTATCACTTTTTTTTCAGTTAGGTCCCGCAGCAAAATCCCTATCCTCCCCAAGCCTGCACTAAGGAACTTCGTTCCAAAAATTCTTCCCTATGAATTGCATAAAACGTTGAGGCAGAGAACGTAAATTTATAGAGAAGGTCCAACAACGGACAAGCGTGTAAACTGTCAAAAGCTAACAAAATGCGATGGGTGCATTTCACCACATCTAGCTAAGAAGGAGAAATTTTTAACAGTGGCGCGTGAACAGAGCTGAGCATTAATTGAAAATTATGCTCAGAGACATACATTGCTATTGCAGACGTACATATGTTGGCCTTTTGCTTATATTTGTATATGCTTACATGCCAATATATTAATTGATATGATTATCATTTTGCGAATTTTTATGAATATATGCAAAACTGATAACATTCTAATTAATTTATGCTATTTTCGAAATATACATACATATATTCGTAGTTAATGTGTGAATAACAGTTAATTTTTAAATTTTTAAATATTTCTTATATTTGGTAATATAATATAATTTCATATATGAATATGTATGTATATATGCGATATTATATATACATATATATATGTATACGAGATCCTATAAACTTATATATTACAATGACATACATATATTGTATGTAAATTACATTTATTCATTTAAATTTTCATAAGCATCTACATATTAGCACATAATTACATACATATGTACATAAGTACAATTCAAATTCAAATTGTGATGTTATCATTTATCAGTATAAAATGTGTGCGCACTGCTCTATATGTATGTATGTATATGCATATGCATACGACATTGCCGAACAAATAATGTATACGCAAACCAACATTCAAAATTTAAAAGTTAAAATTGCGGTTAAAAAAACGAAAAAAATTTCAAGGTCACCGAGAATTTTTACGGGCGTTTAAAAAAACAATGGAAAACACGCAATAAGTCAAAGGAGCCCAAAAAAAATTTTTTTTTTCATTTTTTTGGCAAGCCATTTAAAACAAATAGGCTTTTTAAAACAAAACCCAAATCTAATTTTTTAAAAATCAAAACTAAAAATATAAATTCAACAATTTTGATTTTTCTAGAATAGGAACTGTAACCCCCCTAAAACGGAATACTCAAAACTTTTATTTATAATAGAATTTAAAAAATTTTTTTCTTTTCTTTTTAATTCTTAAGTTAAAAAAACATATAACAATTCGAAAAAACTTGCGCCAAATCATTTTTTAACAAAAAAGGGGGCAAAAACAGTTCCCCGCACCGCCCAAATTATTTAAACCAATTTTAAGTGCATTAAACTGTCGTCATTAAAATTCGAATGGACAAATCTATTTAGTAGTTCTGCAGCCTTCAGTGCCTCCAAAACGCTAGGTGCCGACTCATCTTCATTTCGATCTTCCACGTTGTCGTCGCTATCCTGTCCATCACCTAATATATTTTCAACAATTCTGTCTTCGGAAGGTTCCTCACAAGTCGCCACACCATTGTCATCCAGTTCTTTCTTTGAAATCGGTAGCTGACTTTTTAGAGCTCTTACCCGAACCGATAAAGGAATGTCATCTTCGATTTCAAAATCATTTGAGCATGAGCTGCTGGAACCATCTAAATTTTCTTCTGCAAGCCCGGAATGCTTAAAACAATTCGCAATTGTCAATGGTGATGTAAATACATTTCTGATAAAAACATACATTTCTAATTACGTCATTTGATTCTTAAATTTGTTGGCATTATTTCGCTGAATTTTTTTTTTCGTCGCTATATCCGGTTGAATTCTGAAAAATTTCGTCAGTATAAGCGGTTAGTCGCTAAAAGCGGAGACGTGCTAAGCGGAGGCCCTTTCATATAAGTTTGTATGGGGACCAACCAAGCCATCGCGTTTTGGTCGCAATAACCGGACGGACACTATAAACGGAGTCGTTATAACCGGATTCTACTGTATGTGTACACATGTAAATACATATGTGCGAATGACATTCCCACACAAATAACGCATACACAACATACATACTTACTTACATGCGTTCACACGTAGATATGTCAGTCGCAAAAATTACGAATGTTGTTCTACAAAAATAACAATGGTTTCAAATAGCATCAGCAGCGTCATAAGTCAATATGGCAGCCAAACAGTCGATGCCCAAATTTGTAGAAAAACGCCTAATATTTTCATTCATGAACGCAAGCGCACTTTCAACAGGCAAACTTGCTTCATTAATAAAAACAAACACCATTACATCTCCCCGAGCATGTCTTTGCCTACAAGCGTCTTTTCGCGACGATGGCAAAAGCTAAAAATCATAAATTGAACAATTTCTGATATTTTGCTAGAAGGGAAAACTGTCAACCCCGCAAACTCGCAAAACACAGAAAGAAGTGACAAAAATGGCAACACACTATTGTCGATTTATAATATTTGTCAATTCTAAAATATTTTTCCATGGCTCGCAAAAATCTTCGTCGATATGTATGCAGACTCATACGTATAAGTTAATACAACACCTATCAACAATTCGACAACATAACTTGCGCAACAACTACATAACTTACTGACTTAAGCAAATCGCCGCAGCAGGTTCAGTAACAACGACTTGACTTCCGCCACGCGCACCCGAAATGCTTATGCACCTTCACAACCAATTCCTGGAAGTGCATCACGCCACCACACTGCAGGCTAGACGGAATTTAGGTATAAAATTATGTTAAGCATTAATTTTAGTTACATTTTATGTCATTTAATAAAGTAACGCGGTCGCGCTACCATCCATGCCGCACCGTTGTTAAAAACGCGGAAACAATTTTGTTTTTTTTTAGCTTTCTCAACGTGAGAAAGCTTAACTGGCGCCCGAGCGAATTGCAAGCAAGCGTAAAGCTGCTTGTACTAAAAAGTCACGTAAAGTGCAAGGACAACTTAGATGCAAAGGAGCGTAAACTTAGCTAAAAAGTTAGGCGTAAAGCTACTTTGCTAAAAACGAAAAGTGTCGATCGATCGGTTCCTTAGTAGCTTAGGCAAAAAGGAGACATTACGTGTCGGCCTAAGATCGCGGATATAAAAAAATTATATAAACAATATCCCTAAACGATCAAGGGTAAAATAAGAAGTGAATGTGCAAAAAAAAACTGTGAGAAAAATCTATCCTTAAACGAACAAAGGATAGTAAAAATATTCGACTTTCAATAAGAAGTGAACTATAAAGCAAGTTCTGTGAGCAGCGTGAAATTCTACATCAAAATAGTGCTGCTACCAAATCCTATTGAGCATTGAATGTGCGAAAGAAAAAAACTGTGAAACAAGTTAATAGAAGAGAAAAATCTAAAAGTGAACTATAAAACAAGTTCTGTGAGCAGCGTGAAATTCTATATCGAAGTAGTCCTGCTACCAAATCCTATTGAGCATTATAATCACACTATCAACTCCATCAACAGAAGTTACAACAGTTTTAGCTACAGAATCCGTAACGAAGGAAGAAAATACAAGCACAAAACCAGCACTACAAGCAGTGAGTCGGTGCTATATTTTTTATTATTTCTAAATATATTTATAATTATATACATAGTATTTTGTAAAAATGGCAAATCCCAATAACCTAGTTCGTCCACCAATTCTTTCCTCATCCCAAACTTCTGTCGCCCCCCCACAATCTGCTCAGTTATCAGTAGATGATTTAACTAGGCTAATATCGACAATTGCCACAGACATACTTAGACAACAAGGACCACAGGTAGTACAGTCAGTACTTAACCCCCTCCGTCGCAAGTAGTAGACCAACAAATCGAGGATAGACATAGGAACAATTTAGGGGAATTAGATAAAATTCCTGACATAGTTAAATCCCTTAAGGATTTTTCGGGACAGCCAGGAGAATACAACTCCTGGAAGAAAGGTGTTGATCGAATTTTGGCCATATACGAGCCATTGAAAGGACAACCAAAGTATTTTGGCATATTAAGTGTGATAAGAAATAAAATAGTCGGCAACGCCGACATCGCCTTAGAATAATACAACACGCCGCTTGATTGGCAGGCCATATCAAAATGTCTAACGATGCATTATGGGGACAAGAGAGACTTGTCCACTCTCGAGTACCAAATGACGACATTGATACAAGGGAACAGACCTGTCCCGGAATTCTACCAGCAGGTGTATACACACCTTTCGCTGATTTTAAACAAGTTAGGATGCCTCGAAATGACTAATGAATCCTTGTGCCTCCTGACACAGGCATACAGGGACAAAGCATTGGATACATTTATAAGAGGATTAAATGGGGACTTACCCAGACTCTTAGGAATACGGGAACCGGCGGACTTGCCACAGGCTCTTCATCTGTGTATGAAACTAGAGAACCAAACTTTTCGCACAAATCATGCGACTAACGCAAGGAAAGGACAACCCCCTCAGCTGCCACCAAGGAGAAACTTTGTGCAGCAGCAAACACAACAATTTTATCCCCAACTGGCTCATTTTCCCAAGCCAAACCAACCTATTTGGCAACCACGGCCACAATTTCCTGGTCAAATAGGGCAGCATAACGGCAATTACCCCCCTAGACCACCCAAACCCCAACAGCGGCCAGAACCGATGGATGTAGACCCAAGCATCCACTCCCGTAGGATAAATTATATGAATAGACCCACCCAAAACCAGGCTTATGGCAAAAGACCTCAGCCGACTGCTCATCATCAACCAAATAAATATCAAAGAACTTTTCATCTAGCCACAGAACAGGCGGAAGATGAGAATATCGTTGAACAAACGAGCATTAATTTTTTAGCATGATGGGCTCTTCGCTACCCTATTTTGAAGTGAAAGCGGAGAGCGGAAAAATCCTTAAATTTTTAATAGATACGGGTTCAAGCAAGAATTATGTAAAACCCGAACTTGCAAGGAAGCGTATACCAAACGAGGTGCCCTTCTATGCAAAATCCGTTGTAGGTTCCATAAAAATATGCGAGCATACAAAAGTAAAGTTGTTTGATATGAATGAGGAGATAAAATTCTACCTCATGCCTTCTTTAGTAACTTTTGATGGCATACTAGGTAACGACACTCTAAAGGAGTTAGAGGCCGTAATTTACACAAACAAAAACTACATGAAAATAAGAAATGGTAAGGCAATAAGATTAAAGCAGCTGCCTTCTAAAGCAGCCAATGCAGTAAATATAAAAGAGGAAACGTTGGCTCCTCAAACGAAAACAAAAATGAATCACCTTGTCAACTCCTACAGAAATCTTTTCTCAGAACCCGATGAGAAACTTACATATACAACCAAAGTTGTTGCCCAAATTAGGACAACAAGTGATTCACCAGTTTACACGAAATTCTACCCATACCCCGCAGCTCTAAAAGGCGAGGTAGAAAACCAAGTAAAAAACTCCTAAATGATGGTATAATAAGGCCGTCAAGGTCGCCGTACAACTCCCCAGTTTGGATTGTACCCAAAAAGGCGGATTCAGCGGGAAACAAACAGTACCGCATGGTCATCGACTACAGGAAGCTCAATGCAGTCACGACTGCGGATAGGTACCCTATCCCCGAGATAACAGAAGTTATCTCCCAGCTGAGCAACAGCAATTTTTTCTCTGTACTTGATCTAAAAAGTGGTTTTCACCAGATTCCACTAAAAAAATCTGACATTGAAAAAACCGCATTTTCCATAAACAATGGAAAATACGAATTCACGCGTTTACCTTTTGGCCTGAGAAATGCGCCATCAATATTCCAGCGCACATTAGACGATATATTGCGAGAATATATCGGGAAATGTTGTTATGTCTATATTGATGATATAATCATCTTTATTAAAACCGAGGAGGAACATCTCGGACACATTGAAAGAATTTTTAGGACCCTAGATGAAGCCAACATGAAGGTGCAGTTGGATAAATGCAACTTTTTTAAAAGGGAAACGGAATTTTTAGGCTACATCATTACACCAAATGGCATAAAAACCAATCCAGCAAAAGTGGAGGCAATTTCCAATTTTCCACAGCCCAAAAATTTAAAAGAACTCCGTAGCTTTCTAGGTATGTCAGGATATTACAGGCGATTTGTTAGAGATTACGCAAAAATCGCCAAACCCTTGATATCCCTTTTAAGAGGGGAAGAAGGTCGAACGTCTAAAAACAAATCGGCCAACATTAAGATTGACCTCGATAAAAATGCAATCGAGTCTTTTATCAAAATTAAAAATTCCCTAACGTCCAAGGACATTATCCTTGCTTTCCCAGATTTCGAAAAGGAATTTGAATTGGCTACTGATGCCTCAAACTTCGCCATAGGCGCAGTTTTATCGCAAAACGATAAGCCGATAGCTTTTATGTCACGAACGTTGAGTAGAGCCGAAGAGCACTACGCAACAAACGAAAATGAGATGCTTGCAATAATATGGGCATTAAACTCCTTTAGAAATTACCTATACGGTTCACGCAAGGTAAAAATCACGACCGACCACCAACCTTTAACCTATGCGCTAAGCAACAAGAATAGCAATAGTAAAATGAAGCCTTGTCTAGAATACCTCATGATACACCATTGAATTCGCTCTCTACAGCGACTCATTCGGATGAAAGTTCATCCCACAATTTAATATATAGCGTTGAAGCACCTATTAACGCATTCAAAAATCAAATATTCTTAAATAAAGACGTAATCTCGAGTTACCAATTCAAAATTATATTTCCAACGTATCATCGCCATCTAATCACCGAACCCGAATATACTGATGAAAATTTGATAGATATTTTAAAAAGATACCTCAATCCGTCCGTCATAAATTGCATAAAAACGGATGAGCATATTATGGGAAAAATTCAGTTATTATATCCCTTACACTTTAACAAATATAAAGTTAGGTTTACCCAAATAATGGTAAAGGACATAACGAATGAACAAGAGCAAGAAGAAATAGTAGTTAGCACCCATAATAGAGCACATAGGAATTGCAGGGAAAATAGAATGCAGATCCTAGAAAAATATTATTTTCCTGCAATGGCAAATAAAACTAAAGAAATTATGAAAAAATGCGAAACATGCAAAGTTAATAAATACGAACGGCATCCGCCAAAGCCGCAAATACAGGCCACTCCAATTCCACGGTTTCCTGGTCAAATAGTTCACTTAGATATCCTCATAATAGGAAAACAGCTGATTTTGACAGCCGTAGATAAATTTTCAAAATTTGCTGTCGCGAAACCCATACAATCTAAAGCTGCCGAGGATATCAGGCAACCTCTGAGAGATATACTACTTTCCCTCATACCGGAAACATTAGTATTTGACAATGAAAGATCATTTAAATCTGAGTCAATAAATTTTATGGTAGAAAATGAGTTCGGCATACAAATATTTCGAACAGCCCCTTACACCAGCTCCTTAAATGGACAGGTTGAACGATTTCATTCAACTTTACAGGAGATCATGCGTTGCTTGCAAAGCGAGAAAACGCATAATTCTTTTAACGAATTACTGGAGAAATCGGTAAAAGAATACAATTATTCAATTCATTCCACTACCGCAAAGAAACCCGTAGAAGCTTTCTTTGGCAGAAGAGTTTGTAGCGACCCCAAATTACTAGATAAGGATAGAGAGGAAACTGCTAGGAAATTATTAACTAAACAGAATATCGACCTTTTGTACCATAATAAAGATCGAACCCCGTTAAAACAATACGTCAGAGGAGACGAGATTTTCGTAAAAATAGACAAGAGAATAGGAACAAAGTTATCTTCTAAATACAGAAAGGAAATTGTAGAGCAGAACTACAATTCCACAATTAAAACTAAGTCAGGTAAAATCGTTCACAAAAAAAATATTAAACAATGTTAAAATTATTTTTTGCAGTTAGTCATAATGACCCGCTACTATACCTTTCTGATTCAACTAACGATGACATTGACCGTGGCCACACAACAAATCGACATACAGGATCTTACCAACAACAACGGGTACCTACCCATTAAGACAGGAGAAGTAAGGACAATCAACCATTACGACAAAATTTTACATTTCATCAATTTAACGAAATACGAAGAAACGCTATCGCTTATTTCAGGCAACATTAACACTCTAAAAGCAATCACTTTTGAGGACAGACAATTTCTTGACTCAATCCATAAAAATTTTGTTTTATTAGAAGCTAAGTTAGCCGGTTTGCATCCGCACTTTAAAGTCAAACGAGGCTTACTCAATATCGTAGGAAAAGGACTAAAATTTATAGCAGGCTCCATGGACAGTGACGATGAAAAAGAAATTAGGGACGCTCTCACACAAATTTATAATAACGAAGAAATTACCACGAATAATGTTAACAATTTAATGCAAATTAGCGACTTTCTTTCTGGACAGATAACGAACATTACAGACCACATAAACAAACAACAAACTGTTATTAGTAGTTACATAAACGAATTTACTGAATTAGCACAAAATAAAATAAAGACAATAGAGGACGAAATTCAATTCATCATGCATACTTACCAAATTAACAACGACATATCGCTTTTACGCAATCACGTAGATGACATCGGACAAATCATTTTTTCAACTAAATTAGGTATCTTGCCAACGGACATTCTAACCCCTACTGAACTGAATCATATTAGCAATTTTGAAAGTTACAGCCACATTAAAACAGCCGTACTATTCCAGGAAAATACAATCATCCTATCCCTCCTCATACCTCAATATTCCCAGAATACATTATCCAAAATAAAGTTTGAACCCATCCCAAACATTAATAATAAATCAGTAATACTAAGCCATTTAGAAATCCTTGTAGACGAGAACAATAAAATGTACCAATTAGAAATTAAGGATAATTTAGAAAAGAATATTATAAGAATTGAAGACACATGTATAGGCAATATATTAATGTTTAAAGAAGCGAGCTGTAAGCTTGAAAATTTCAATAAACCTGATGTAATAGAAGTGCTACCAGGCACCCTTGTATTTAAGAATTTTAATTCAAATATAACCCAAAATTGTAATAAAAAAAGATAAGCCAAAAAGGCACATTTTTATTAAGGTTCGAAAATTGTGAGATAAAGATTTCTAATAGAACATATTTCAATGTAAACTTGAGGACATTTGAAACATTTGTATTACAAAATGTAATAACAAAAATAAATGATACAAACGAAATTAATAAAGAAATAAAGATGGAAGCATTGTACATAAAACAGCTTCAGCATGAAAATAATTTTAAATTACTAAAGAATGGGAACAGTGTATCCTCAATAATTAGCTTAAGTTCTGATATTTCAATTGTTTTAATTATAGTAGTCACTACTGCAATTTTATTTTTTATTATCAAAGAAAAAATAAAAAGTACATTTCGCCTAGCTCAGAAGCAGAATTTATTGCAAACGTGCAGAAAGGCCCGTTCCTGCAAATTACAACATCGCAGCCCAACAATAACACCGATCGTGGACGATCGAACTAAGAGGGGAAGAGTTTATACAACACCTATCAACAATTCGACAACATAACTTGCGCAACAACTACATAACTTACTGACTTAAGCAAATCGCCGCAGCAGGTTCAGTAACAACGACTTGACTTCCGGCACGCGCACCCGAAATGCTTATGCACCTTCACACGCCAATTCCTGGAAGTGCATCACGCCACCACACTGCAGGCTAGACGGAATTTAGGTATAAAATTATGTTAAGCATTAATTTTAGTTACATTTTATGTCATTTAATAAAGTAACGCGGTCGCGCTGCCATCCATGCAGCACCGTTGTTAAAAACGCGAAAACAATTTTGTTTTTTTTAGCTTTCTCAACGAGAGAAAGCTTAACTTATATATTCATACATATTTACGCAAGTTTGTTGGTAAAGCTGTTAGAGCGGCAAGGGAAGCGGTGACAATAGGCGATTGTTTGCTTATTTTTTCGGCACAGCTCGGATTTTCTACCAACAACACAATGCTGTGTCGACAGATTGACTCGTTGACATGAAAGCAAAAAACGCGCTTCGCCATTGGTTGTCCGTGTCAACGGAGATTTCGCATGAAGCATTGAGTGTACATATTTACATACATATGTATGTATGTCTAGACAAATTTACAAACATTATGCGTATGGTCTTTTTATATTTGTTTACATACAAACATAATTATATATGGGCAAATGTGCGACCGCTTGGTCTTTTAACATGATATCGAAAAGTTTATTGACCAAAGCAAATATTTATTTTAATATATTATATAAATATACATATGTATGTCGTACCAAACCTATATAAAATGCATATACTTAGGTAGTAACACAAATTTAATTGAATTACTATATTCATATATGTATTTGCAAAGATTTTATGGAATTCATCATAAAATAGCTCATTCTTATGTGCTTTCATAACAAATACATACATATGTATGTATATGTATATCGATCCATAAATTATATGCAGTATCGTTTGCGCATAGTAAAAAAGGGAATCTGTAAGCGTACATTCCTTAACACTGGAATGATCATTATTTTTCTCAATCAACACTGAAAATGCTCAATTCTGCTATTTTCGTGTCCCCTGATGTTAAGTGGTGAAATGCGCTAATAATTTTCTGTGGTGAAATGCACTCATCCAAAACAGTAAATATCCAAAAATTGAAATATCCCTAAATTTTTGACATCGTGAACCTTCTCCAGAGAACGTTTACCATAGAGAAGGTTCACGGCGCGAAGAACTTAAAAATATTTTTGGCTAACTCGGCAGAGATGGAAGAGTCTCACCACAGGCAAATTATGAGCGTGTTTCACCACGAAAATAGCAGAATTGAGCATTTTCAGTGTTAAATGAGAAAAATAATCAATGTAAACAAATTTACGCCTACAGATTCGCATATTTACTATGCGCAAACGACTTTGCATATATGTAATTTGTAGCTGATCGGTATATACATATGTATTTGATATACATATACATACATATGTATGTACATATATCTTAAAATTGACTTAATTTATGATGAATTATATAAAATCTTTACATATACATAAGTATGTATATAATACAGCAAGATTTATATTACTACCCAAACATGCATTTGTATACGTTTGATAAGGCATAAGTATATTTATTTACATAAATATGTATGTATGTATATATTTGCCATTAATAGTTAATAATAGTTTTGATATCATCTTAAAAGATCTAGCGGTCGCACATGTACTCATATACATACATACATATAATTATGTGTGCATGTAAACAAATATGACAGACCATACGCATAATGTTTGTAAATTTGTCTACATGCAATATATGTATGTAAATATGTACACTCAATGCTTCATGCGAAATCTACATTAATCGTACATTTTATCATTCAAAACTTTATGCATGTACATATATGCACATGTATCATGACCATATGTACATATGTATGTGTTTATGTTCGCTTTTGCGAATTTAAATCATATTATCACTTATCAATAATAACATGTGCGTGCTGCTCATATGTACATACATAAATATGTGCGTATGACATTGTCACACAAATGACGCATACACAACATACATACTTCTATGCGTTCACATGTAGATATGTCTACCGCAAAAATTACAAACATTGTTCTACAAAAACAACAATCGTTCAAGTAGCATCAGCAGCGTCACAAACCAATAGACATGGCAGCCAAATAGTCGATGGCCAAATTTGTAGAAAAACACACAACAACAACTTGTTCATTCATGAACGCAAGCGCACTTTCAACCGGCAAACTCGCTTCATTCATAAAAGCAAATGGTGTCATCTCCCCGAGCATGCCTTTGCCTACAAGCGTCTTTTCGCGACGATGGCAAAAGCTAAAAATCATAAATTGAACAATTTCTGATATTTTGCTAAAAGGAAAAAGTGTCAACCCCGCAAACTCGCAAAACACAGAAAGAAGTGACAAAAGTGGCAATATACTGTTGTCGATTTATAATATTTGTCGCTTCGCCATTGGTTATCCGTGTCAACAGAGATTTCGCATGAAGCATTGAGTGTACATATTTACATACATATGTTGCATGTAGACAAATTTACAAACATTATGCGTATGGTCTGTCATATTTGTTTACAAGCACACATAATTATATGTATGTATGTATATGAGTACATGTGCGACCGCTAGATCTTTTAAGATGATATCAAAACTATTATTAACTATTAATGGCAAATATATACATACATATTTATGTAAATAAATATACTTATGCCTTATCAAACGTATACAAATGCATGTTTGGGTAGTAATATAAATCTTGCTGTATTATATACATACATACTTATATGGAAAGATTTTATATAATTCATCATAAAATAAGTCAATTTTGAGATATATGTACATTCATATGTATGTATACTTATGTGCTTTGATATCAAATACATATGTATATACCGATCATCTACAAATTACATATATGCAAAGTCGTTTGCGCATAGTAAATATGCGAATCTGTAGGCGTAAATTTGTTTACATTGATTATTTTTCTCATTTAACACTGAAAATGCTCAATTCTGCTATTTTCGTGGTGAAACACGCTCATAATTTGCCTGTGGTGAGACTCTTCCATCTCTGCCGAGTTAGCCAAAAATATTTTTAAGTTCTTCGCGCCGTGAACCTTCTCTATGATAAACGTTCTCTGCCTTCTCTATAAATTTATGTTCTCTGGTTGAGGTCTTATTTAAATAATGGATAATTTATGGTGAATGTAACAGATTTCATGTCTGATAAAGAACAGATAAGGGCTGGTGTACCACAGGGCAGCGTTTTAGGCTCAACTCTATACATCATATGTATATATAGCAGATCTTCCAAACAGCTAACATACATATAAAATGTATTAACTTCAAATTTTGCAGATGACGTAGGTATAGTGAGCCGTAACAATTGCCAGATTTTAGCATCAACAATATTGGCGGAATTCTGTGGAAGAATGGCCAGCATGTTACGTTTTCGCTAAGGACTAAAATGTACCTAACACTCGGCAGTAAAAATAAACAATATATTAGTACCCCAAGCATACGAAGTAACATATCCTGGTATTCACATAGATAGAAGGCTTGTGTGGAGAAAACACATTTCTAGTGAAATAACATGTATGAAGATTAGAGCTGCAAATTGAAATTGGGTTTTAAATAAAAACTCTAAACTTAGCCTAAACAACAAAGTGATTTCATATAATGCGGTAATAAAGCCAATTTGGATGTATAGCAATCAACTGTGGGGTACGACCTGTGCAACTAATATTGATATAATACAAAGGTTTCAATCGAAATTACTTAGAACAATTACGTGTTAACCGTGGTACTTGCGTAACGAAAATATCCATAAAGACCTTGATATTCCTACGGTAAAGAACGAAGTAGAAGATAGCAGACAAACCCTTTGGCTAATGCTCTGGTACATTCCTGCGAACAAACACGCATTAAAAGAAGAGATATTCCTGCATACTAAAGAGCAACGTAACACCACAACAGCTCAATCACTTGCTAGAGCCTATCAAATCTATATAAATAACAAGTAAGGAAGGGCTAAGTTCGGGTGTCACCGAACATTTTATACTCTCGCATGATCTACTCTCAATTTGTGTACTTTGAGTATTGAATTGTATTTTCGTTTATTTTAACTGTATTGAGGACTATGTAGAAAAACAAAAACAATCATTTTTTGAAGTTAATGCACATTTTATTTCTTACATGAATAAGATTATACAGGTTTGACTTAGAAGTAATAAGTATTATATATTTTAATAATTAAATGTTATATTTTTAAATTCTAAATATATGTTTTTAAAAATAGCAAAATATTTACTTCTACTTTATATTTGTACAAATTCTTATATATTAACAAATAATATATTTTATTTAAAACAATATTTCTTTTTTCAAAAAACTGCATTTCTCTTAATATATGTTTCTATCGCTATTGCTAGCCACCACTTACCTCGGCACTTGTTAACTCACCGGCAAAAAATAAACACAGTTTGGTTTCCTTTTGTTTAATTTAATGTTTAGTTTAATGCTTGAGTTTGATTTGTTTTATTAAAGACACTGTTCGGATCGTTGGATTCACTGCACTTCGAAATCGGTATCTAGGAAACTGACGCTGCGTGACACGTTCGCTCGGTGCGAGATCGTTGTAAAAAAGGGAAGGTCGTCCTCTCGAACGGTCGGTTTTGATTGTTGGGTAGTGTAGAGTTGTGGTGTGATGTTCGTATGTGTGATATATATTCATGTGTAGTAGTGTGTGGTGTCTTCATGTGGGATGTCTGGATGTGTGGTGTCTTCACATGTGGATCGCGTTAGTGTGGTGTGTTGTCGTGTGGTTGTTCAGTGTCGGGCGTACAGAGGGAAAAGCTAACTCATCTAGTCATCCCGGCCCCCCTAGGCGAATATTAGCCTAGCAGACGCTGTAATTGCTGCAGCGTGGCAACAACGCTGCTAAGGCCAGTGGAGCGGCGGTATGATGAACGATGCTGCTGGCGCCGCGGGGATGCTTCATTTCGCCTTGTTCTGGACGATGGAGGGGCAACTATCCTTCGATGCCGACTTGGCTGCTGCGATCGGTTCGTGGCAAGCTGCCGCGCGACGGGCCGTTTTGGGGTGCGATGCAGCATGGTATGGTGCGGCCTATTGCACAGTTGGCATAGGGTGATGGATGTACACTCCTGGGTGGTGTGTACCGTTGCTAAGCAATTCAGGCAGTGCCCGTGAGCTTGAGCAACCTTCTGCCATTGCATGGGTTGCATGCTGCGGAAGATGCTACAATGTTGTAGCCGGTGTGGGCGCCGACATAGGGGACATCGGCAGCGCTGAGGTTCTGCTACGGGCGCTGAGGACGGTGGTAGTGGTCGCGTGCTACTACGATGACCGGTAGCAGTGGTGGTTGCCGCTGGAGTTCGAGGCGCTGGAGTTGCCCCAGGACGTGGCACGGTTATGGCTGACCTCACCGTTGGCGTTGGCACTGCTGGCATATCCACATCCATTGTAATCTGTGTGGGAGGAGGAATGTGGTTAAAATGTGTGTCATTAAAATGTGTATGGCGATCGTGTCACGTTATGTGGCATGAAAGGGTCGTCACGTAGATCGACCATTGCATTAGGTTTCGAAATAGTTTAAGCGAGTTTTTTTTTATTTGCGGGTTTATCACGTCGGGTTTTTGGTTATTTGATTTGCGTTACGATAGTATCGGCGGTTTTTTCTTTATTTGCGGTTTCGTCAATGTGTGGTAGAAAACATAGTTTCACGAGCGGTCTTGTTAATATACCGCTTTGAGTGCGGAGATCAACGACTCGTACATGACCGTCGGAACCGTAGTGTAGGGTTTCAATGCGGCCAAGCCGCCATTCTGTAGGGGGTAGACAGTCATCATGGATGATGACACAATCTCCAAGCTTTGGCGCCTTTTCTGGACTCTTCCATCTGTACCTTTTATGAAGGTCCTTTATATATTCTTCCTTCCATCGGCGGCTGAAATCGTGATGGAGAATTTTGATTCTCTCCCATTGATTTAATAAGGATAGCGACCCCACGCCTGGCTCAGGTGTGGCCAGAATGGGTGCTCCTTTGAGAAAATGCCCTGGTGTTAGGGCTGTGAAGTCAGAGGGATCTTGCGAGAGGGTAGTGAGTGGCCGTGAATTGAGAACGGCTTCAATTCGCACTAACAGTGTGGTGAACTGTTCATAATTAAATTTGTAGTTTCCAGCTACTTTCTTGAAGTGGGATTTAAAGCTTTTTACTGCTGATTCCCATAAACCACCCATATGAGGAGCGCTTGGGGGGATAAATTGCCAGTTAATACCTTGGGGAGCATACCTTTGTACAATCTCTGGTGAGACTTGTTTGATAAAATCCACAAACTCCTTTTCAGTGGCTCTTTGGGCTCCAATGAAGGTTTTACCATTATCGCTCATCAGTTTAGATGGGAAGCCGCGTCGTCCGACGAAGCGAGCGAATGCCGCGAGAAAAGCCTCCTTTGTCAGATTCGTACACAGCTCTAGGTGCACTGCTTTTGTCGTAAAACAGACAAAGACAGCCACATAGCCTTTCATTAGAGTGGGGGACCTTAGCATGGACGCCTTTATCTGAAAAGGCACAGCAAAGTCGACACCTGTAACTGTGAAAGGCAGAGCGAAGTTGCAGCGTTCCGGTGGAAGTGCTGCCATAATCTGAGTTCGTAACTTCTGCTTGTGCATCGTGCAGATCTTGCACATGAAAATGCATTTCTTTATTTGGGGCTTAAGTCGGGGAATATAGAACTCTTGACGGACTATATGCTGCATTAGGCGATGTTCAGCGTGAAGCATGAGTAAGTGGATATAATTGAGGAGTAATGTGGCAAGTGGGGATTTCTCTGCTATAATTAGAGGGTGGCGTTCGTTGTACGTCAGGCTTGAGTTAGCAAGCCTACCATTCGCACGAAGCAGACCTTTCGTGTCCAAGAATGGGTTAAGAACCAAGATTGAACTCCTTTTATCAATGGGCTTTGATTCTCTTAATAATGAGATATCGCGGCTGAAGTAGCGCATTTGAGTGGATGCGATTAGTGCGACCTTTGCTTTTTGTAGTTCTAGGTGCGTCAATGTATCGCATTGGTTAGAGTCTGGGTGAATTCCCTTAATTTTATTTTTGAGTCGCCCTATGAACTTTAGCATGTAGGCGATAACTCGGAGGGCGCGAGGGAACGATGAAAATCGCTCAAAGATGTCACTATCATCCAATGTTGCGTGAAAGCAGTCGATTTTTCGACTTTCTGGGGCAATTATATTGCTCATGGGCGATCTTGGCCAAGAATCGGGAGATTCTATTAACCATCGGGGGCCATTCCACCAGAGGGTGGTGGTGGCGAGGTGCAGCGGCTTGCACCCTCTTGTACCTAAATCGGCAGGATTGTCAGCACTGGCTACGTGTCGCCAAGTGGCTGATCCCACTAGGTCAAGTATTTGTGACGTACGATTAGAAATGTACGTTTTCCATGCGTGTGGTGGTTTTTCCAACCAGGCTAGAACGATTTCAGAATCGGACCAGAGATGCAATCTGTATTTCTTCATGTTTAAGTGGGTCTGCACCATGGAAACCAATTTTGCGAGTAGTAGGGCGCCACAGAGCTCAAGTCGAGGTAGACTTAGCGTTTTTAGAGGAGCCACCTTAGCTTTAGCTACTAATAAGTGGCTTGTGGTCGCGTTATCGCTTTGTGTGCGCACATATAAAGTGGCACAGTATGCCTTCTCAGAGGCGTCACAGAAGCCGTGTAATTCGACTTTGTGTTCTGGGGAGTAGTTTACCCACCGTGGGATTTGTATCTGTGAGATATCGTTTAGATTGCTCGCGAACTGTGACCACTTTTCTAAACGAAGTGGTTTTACTTGTTCGTCCCAATCGGTCCCATCTAGCCATAATTCTTGTATCAGGATTTTAGCTTGTATCATAATTGGCGAAAGCCATCCTGCGGGGTCGAAAAGTTTTGCCACAGAGGATAGAATTTGGCGTTTTGTAATGGCGGATACTGCAGATATTGACTCGGTAGTGTATGAAAACTGGTCAGATATCGCATTCCATTGAATCCCCAGAGTCTTTTTTGTACTTTCCTTTTCGAATTTAAGGAAATTAGTATCCAACAAGTTTTCTTTCGGTATATTTTTTACTATATCGGGATGATTAGCAGTAATCTTTTTCAGTGGAAACCCTGCGGTTTTGAGGGCTCTTATAACCTGTGATAAGGATTCGTATGCTTGTGGAAGACTGTGACTTCCAGACAAAATGTCGTCAACATACGTTTGCGTTTTTAACACCTCGGTTGCCAGAGGAAATTCTGACTTGGTGTTTTCTGCCAATTCGTGCAGTGTTCGAATGGCTAAGTATGGGGCACAGTTAACGCCAAAGGTTACTGTTTTTAACTTAAAGTCGCGTAGTGGACTAGTGGGGGATTTTTCTGAAAATAATTCTTTGAAAATCTTGATCGTCTTTATGTACGACTATTTGTCTATACATTTTCTCGACGTCCCCGTTGAAGACGTATTTGAAGATACGCCAATTTAAGATAAGCAGCATTAGGTCTGGCTGAAGCGTGGGTCCCGTAAACAGGATATCGTTTAGGGAATTACCCGAGCTAGTGGATTTTGACGCATTGAAGACAACTCTTACCTTTGTGGTTTTTTTGTCTGGCTTTACTACTGCATGGTGTGGCAAATAAAACGAGTAGTATTTACTTTGTATGATTTTTTCGCCAGCGCTGATTTCCTCCATATGATCTAAAAGGAGGTATTCTTCTACGACCCTATCATATTCTGGTTTCAGCTCGCCTTTTTTAAGTAGGTTTTTTTCCATACTTAAAAACTGTTGAATAGCAGCGGTGCGGGAATGACCTAAGGCGAGCGTGCGGGGAAATTCTGGCTTTAGTGGTAGTCGTACGACGTACCGGCCATCTTCTGATCGAGTAGTTGTGGATTTGTGAAAATCCTCACAATATCGATCTTCAGGGGTTGTGATTGTTATGGGGGGGAGTTCTTCTAACTCCCAAAATTTTCTTAATTGCGAATTGAGGTATTCGTTGGAGATTTCCTCAACTTGAGTTGTCATCGTGGCAACTGGTTCCGCAACTGGTCCACTTAGGACCCATCCGAAAATGGTATTTTGCGCCAGAAGTGTTTTAAAAATTTTCTCAATACCTTCGAGTATTATCTGTGGTATGAGATCGCTGCCTAATAGAAGATCTATTTGAGCGGCAGTGTTGCAGTTGGGGTCTGCTAACTTAAGGTGTGAAACCTTTTGCCAATGCTTGCTATTTATATGATAGCTTGGAAGCATGTTTGTTAATTGCGGTAAGACAATAGCTTCTGCTTGAATGCGCTTATCCGCTTGGGGGGAAATTAGGGTAATGGGGCAGATTTTATTGGAGTTTTGAACTACTCTTCCGCCCATTCCCGTAATTTCAAAATTGGATAATTTCGTAGGCAGTTGTAGCCTATTTTGTGCCCTAGACGCAATAAATGATCGTTGTGATCCTTGGTCTATTAAGGCCCTGAGTTTAAACAGCTCTCATCGGTGTTCGATGGAGACGACTGCTGTAGGTAGTAGTACTCTACTGTTGTTTTCGCTATGTAGCGTTTGGGTTTTCAACGCCTTTGAGCAGCATGGTGCTTCTTGGCTGTTTTCTGAATTTGTTGTTGCAACTAAACCTGTTGCTCTTTTTACGTTTGCGCTGTTTGGGGGTGAGCTGGAAAAATTGGTAATGTGTAACATCGAATGATGTCGTTTATGGCAATAAACGCAATTAAATTTGCTTTCACAATGTGTGCATGTGATAAGCAGTTTGTGCAAAGTCTTTTTGACTTTACAAAATTGTTTCGGTCAATTATATTTAATTTCTTAAATTTCTCGCAAGATTTAAGTTTATGTCCCCCTGTGCACAGTTCGCATGACGTTTGTTTGTATTGTTCAGATGTGAACGTTTGATTTTTGAAGAAGCTTCTATTTGAATTGTTGATGCTACTGGCTTGGGATCTTTGGAAGCTTCTATTAAGGTCATGGGAAATACCTTTTGGTTTAATTATCTTTTTATCAACTCTTTCTGCGATTTCATACTGGGTAGTTAGGAAATCTTGCATTTGTTGCCACGTGGGGCATTTTTTCCTGGATGAGAGAGATTGTTCCCATAGCAATAACGATTTTTCTGATAATGCGGCGGTGCATATATTTATCAGAATTGGGTCCCAGTTGTCTGTGGGAATATTTTGTGTCGCTAAAACCGATAAACAGTTGGAAACAGTGGATTGAAGTTTCATATATTCTTCACTTGTTTCCTTTTGAATTTTGGGCAAGTTCATTAGTATCGTTATTTGCTTATCTACCAGTATTCGTTCGTTTTCATATCTTGCTCTCAGAGCTTCCCAAGCCAAATGGAAATTGTCGTCATTTAATGCGAACTGTTTTACGATGACGCCTGCTTGACCTTTTGTTTTGTATCTGAGGTGATACAACTTTTGAGCATTTGATAATTTCGGATGGTTTATGTAAACAGCTGTGAACATGTCCCGGAAGGACGGCCATTGTTCATAACCACCATGGAAAATTTCAGTATCACATGCGGGCACCTTGAGGTGGATACCCGAACTTGCCTCTTGATTTTGAATGTGTGGCAGCTCTACTCTCGGAGGTGGAGTAGGTGCAACTGCTTTAATTAACTTTAGCTGATCTGCGATCATAATTTTTGTGTCTTCATACTGGTCTAAGCAGTTTTCAAATTTGGCGTAAGCAGAAGATTTAAAGTTTTCTGGTAGATCTGAATCGTCAGTATCTACAATTGCGTCATATGCAGCCTGGAGACGTGTCCAAAAATTTTCAATTGTTTGGCTTTTTATTTCTAGCGCAGATTCAGAATTTTCTTGAATCGGCGAAGAAGCAAATCGATTGCAATATTTGATTAGACAGTCACTCTCAGAAATGAATTTAGAGTATGATATGTCTTTCCCCCTTTTTTGTTTCGTAGCACCTTGCTTCGAGCGTGTAGCTTCTGCAGGTGTACATGGACTTTTTTCGTCAGAAATCATCTTTGGGACTTTTAGTAACTGACTTGGTTTAGAGTCCTTTGAGTCTGAGCTCATTTAAAAAGTGTATAGAATATCAAAACGTCTTAGTGAAAACTAGACTTGTAGATGTTTAACAAGGTTTCGTATGTAAAATGTTCAATAGAAGACTCTTTTGTATGTAAGAGTTTCAGAGAAAATCGATAAACAGATAGATAAATTATATGCTGAAATTATTGATGAATTTCACCACAGATTGTGTATATCTACAAGTGTGTCGATGTAATATTTCGAAAGGAAGACTCTTTTGTAAGTAAGAGTTTCCAAGAAATTCGATAAAGCAGATTTTTTTTTTTTATACTGAAATTAGTGAATTTAATTTCACCACAGATTTCGTATACACCTATGTATGTATGTTCCGACGAGAACTCTTTTACGTAAATAAGAGTTTTTAATTAAATTAGTAAACCAAACGCTTTTAATAGCCGCGTATAATCGCGATTTTGTATAACCGACAACTCTTTTAAGGTAAATAAGAGTTGTTTTATTTTTGTTTCGAATTATGAACTTTACTAGTATTCAATTTTAATTTCGATTTAATTTTATTTAATTATTTGTTATCAACCGCAAAACCAAATAATTTTTTGTTGTATATATTTGTATATATACTTGTATATGTACTTGTATATATATTTATGTATTTTTTATTTTGTTATGTGCAAATGAGAGCTCGTTTTAGAGATCACTGCACTTTGTACATATGCATGTATGCACATATGTATTACGCTTTATTATGTTTTACACAATCCTGCTTGTTTTGTTGACCAAAAACCAAGGGGTATTGTGGGATATGTGCCAATGTGGTCTTTGAATATATTGTATACGCAATCCTGCTTCTTTTTGTTAATCAAAAACCAAGGGGTATTGCGGAATATATGCCAATGTGGACTTTGAAGTAATATGCGTATTTACATATGTGACGATACACGATTATACAAATTTTCCATTATATTATTATAATAAATTTTTCGCCGTTTAAACGTACAGATGCTGCGATCAGTATTAAATTGTTGACGATTTAATTGACAAACAAATGTTTATTTTGTTCACGTTGTACCCGGGGTATAAATTTACCATATGCGTTTCTGCGTATGTATGTATGTACGTATTTATAATGCGACCGTATATACTCGTACACAGGTACGCGTGTACATATGAATGTATATTCGCCTTACGGATAAACCGCGAAAAGAGAATTATCAGACACTTAACGTGGGTAGATGTTTATGTATATAAGTAAATATATGAAATATATGTATCGTTTTCTCGTATATGTTTTTACGACTATTATGTGGAAAAAAGTAAATTTACTCTTTGTAATTTATATAAATATAATTATATCGAATATATGTATGTATGTATGTATATGATGTATGTAAAGTTTTATTTATATATATGTATGTATGGTTTTCAATTTTTAATATTTCCTCTCTATTGTCTGTGTGTGATTTGCCTTGGCTTATTTTAAGCAGTCCTGCTGGAAATTGGTGCAAGTAATACTTGAAAAATTTTTTGTCGTAGAAATAATTTTGTATTTTCACACGACTGTAAGCACTTAGCGGTAATCAATTATTTATTATTCGTATTACCTAACTGTTTTGTTTCTTAGCGGTATTTCGGTTTTTACCGGGAAATAACCGAATACTAAAACAGTTTGGCAACCGTTTTTTTTTTTTTATTCTAACGGATGGTTAGAAACGCAAATTTATCTGTTTTAAATTTTGGCCTTTTTTTTTATTAAAAAACATACATATGTATATACAATAGAAATAATGATGGGAACGATACAACGAACTCACTTGTATTTCCGCCAGGGGTTTTGGGTGACAGTTTGATTGTATGTATGTGGTCTTTTATGTGTGTGCGTTTGTGGGTTTTCCTCCCAGTGTGTGCGTTTGTGGCCTCTTCTCCCAGTCCTTTTGTTGCGGTGAATTTTGGTGAGATGATGATGTGTAGGTTTTTTTCCTGTTTTTACTTCGCGCCCGTTTGTGGTAGTTATTTATGTATGTATTTTTTTGTTGTTAGAACCGGCTTCGCGCCCGCTATGTAATTTATTTCTTTATTTCGCGCCCGCTCTTTTCATTATGTATATGTATGTATTAGGGTTTTTTTTTTTTTTTTTTTTTTTTTTTTTTTTTTTTTTTTTTGGAGAGAAAATGTTTTATTCTGTATATATGTACATATGCATGTATATGAATTTTGCCACTGCACTGCACTCTTATGTGTTCACTGCACTGTTGAGTTTTCACTTTTTGCCGTTTTAACTGCACTCTTCTCACCGCACAATTTTTTTTTTTTTTTAGTTTTGCTTATATTTTTGTTTTTGTTTTTCCAAGCTAGTTCACTCGCACTTCACTGCACAATTTTTGTTTTCGTTAATACGTTTTTTTTTTTCACTTTTTTCACTTTTCTATTTTTCCATAGTGCCTCTCACTATGGCTCGAAGGACCAATGTTTCTATCGCTATTGCTAGCCACCACTTACCTCGGCACTTGTTAACTCACCGGCAAAAAATAAACACAGTTTGGTTTCCTTTTGTTTAATTTAATGTTTAGTTTAATGCTTGAGTTTGATTTGTTTTATTAAAGACACTGTTCGGATCGTTGGATTCACTGCACTTCGAAATCGGTATCTAGGAAACTGACGCTGCGTGACACGTTCGCTCGGTGCGAGATCGTTGTAAAAAAGGGAAGGTCGTCCTCTCGAACGGTCGGTTTTGATTGTTGGGTAGTGTAGAGTTGTGGTGTGATGTTCGTATGTGTGATATATATTCATGTGTAGTAGTGTGTGGTGTCTTCATGTGGGATGCCTGGATGTGTGGTGTCTTCACATGTGGATCGCGTTAGTGTGGTGTGTTGTCGTGTGGTTGTTCAGTGTCGGGCGTACAGTGGGAAAAGCTAACTCATCTAGCCAATATATAATAATGTTATTTTATTATATAATATTAAAATTTTGAAAGATTTGTTAAATTATTTTAATTCTACCTTATGTTTTACAAATTCTTATATATTAACAAATTACACAAATGATTTAAAATTTCTTAGTTTAAATATTTATTTATTAATTCATAATGCCATATTTTTAACCTATTCTAATGCCCTTATGTGTGAAAAAGATACTGTTGTACATAGCCGTAGTCCGAAATAGAGACACAAATACCATCATGATAGCTATGCACTGTCTCATAAGTGATAGCATCAATAAGAGAATGATCCATGTTTGAAAATGCCCAATCAATTTGCGTCCCCACAGGTGTAGTTGAATATTCTACACTAAGCAGGGAACTAAAGTTTTTATCTTGAAGAAGATTTTTTATTGTAGACCCTGTAGACTTTAAACAAATGTTAAAATCTCCAACAATTAAGACATTTTGATTGCACAACTCTGTAGTAAGAATTTCTTGAAGTTTTGCAATTCAAAGTCTGAGGGGAAAAGCTGAGTTTCTGTAAAGAACCAGAATATTGTTGTTGAAACATTTAAACAAAACTGCTTCTAAAACTTTGCGGCCTGAATAAATTTTCTTAATAGTCTTCGGTTCTATAGAGCTGGCAACACTATGCTTTGCATAAATTATAAGGCCCCGTTTATTTCGGTTGCTTGTCTCAGTGCTATCTATCCTCAGCTCGTTTATAAGAGTAAATCCTGGTATCTCAAAATGTTCAACAGGAATGCTCCAGGTTTCTACGAAGCACAAAATATCTGAAGAAAGCAGCAGACAGTCGCCTTTTATATCCTTATTGTGAGCGTGGAGACTCTGAACATTATGAAATAAAATTTGAAGTGCTGACGATCGAGAAATCATAAAATTGAAACTTGTAATCAGGGCTTTAGATGTGCTCAATTCCATCATTTCCCTAAATACTGGATCCGGTTTAGAAAATTTATTAGGAGGAATAAAATTTCCGACAATAAAGAGACCTACTGCCGTAGTAGCTCGACTGCAAGCGACATATATCGAATCTCTAGGCATTCTGGGTCGAGTATGAACGACAACTTTATTATATGTAGCACCCTGACTTTTGTGAATAGTTATTCCCTCAGCTGGAACAACTGGAAACTGATTTCTTTCAATTATAATTTGCTCATTTCTTTTATATTGAAAAGATCTAATAACTTTTTCAATTGGGGTCCAAGAACTTTCTATAGGATGAGGCTTTTTTAATCGAGCTATCAAACCAACAGAAGGTTCCAAGAATTTAATCCAAAGAATTGCTGGATAATCAATTCGCATTAGTTCTCCAGTTGCCCCATTAACTAAACCATCAGACGTGTTTATATTCACTGTAATCATATATTTTGCAGTGGTTTTTAGTGTCAACTCATAAGGAAGTCCCTGTGTTTCAGAAGTTTTGAAAAGTTGAACTCTTTCCAAAATATTCCCTTGTTGATCACCTATACCCATTCCTCTTACAGAGTCTTTGGCAGTTGAAGAAATAGCTTCAGTTGTAATTCGACTGAGCTTAAGGGCATTGAAATTATTTGTCACTTCGTTTGACCAAAATAAATGGATCGCATCATCGGGGACTTCTTCAGAATTAACTACCCGAGTTGAATTAATGATATATCATAATTTGTCATAGTGCCAGATGCCATACGGTTAAACGCAATAGCAAAAGCTTGATCGTCCCTTTGTCTCATTATTTCTGTTAATTCAAAATATCTGAACAAGTCCCACAAAGGAGAACCAACTAAAGTGCTGTAAGCATCATTAGGGTTAGAAGAAATTATCCACCTATCTCCAACAGGTGGGAGTTGCTTCAAATCTCCAAACACTATAATCGGTATGCCACCGAATGGGTTGTTTGTTTTAAAAATATGTTTAAGCTTAGCATCAACATAGCTATACATTCGAGTGCCCACCAATGATATTTCATCAATTATGATTAGTTTTAAATCAGCAAGTTTGGAATACAAAGAGTTAACTATGTCACTGCTTAGGGGCCTCAACTCTCTATTCAGCTGATTTACAGGAAGAGAAAATATTGAGTGAAGTGTCAGTCCACCTATCCCGAATGCAGCTTTACCCGTAGGTGCACAAAGGAGAACTTTTAAAGAACTTGGGTTGGATCCAGGTGTAGAATTGAAGCGATGGCTAAGAGCTTGATATATTGCAGATATCAAACGACTTTTTCCAACACCTGCTCCGCCCCCAATGAATTCATAAAATGGTCGACTTGTTTTAATCTGATGCATCAAATGAGTCAAGTATGTTCTTTGCTTAATATTTAAACCTTGAACTAGAGAAAATAATTCCTCAACCAAATTTAAAGGGGGTAGTTTAATAAGCCTAATATTGCAATCAGATTCAGTACCCTTATCTGTTGTATGTTCGCCATGCAAATCCAGCAAATTAATATTAGGGCTTATTTCTGGAAGTGCTAACACCCGAAACTCATTTTCCACAACAGGTAGTTCATTTTGCACAGCTTCTTCTAAGTCTGTCTCATTATAAAGACTTTCTAAGACATTTTCCAGTTCTCTTTGATCAAAAACATCATATTTTTTTCGATTTCCCTCAATTAAAATACGGTGAGTTATACAAGTTAGCTCATTATCATTTTCAATAAGATCTTGCTGTTCATTCCGCCATGGATAGAAAACCATTACCATTTCGCGGAAATACTCAACTTTGGTCACATCAGGACTAAACCTTCTGCACCGAATAATAATTGGTTTGGTACGTTTTTTAACAAAACCGCTACCGTCTCTAAGTGCAATGGGTACCCCAATATCTGGTACGTTATTATCTTCCCTCTCTTCTTCTTCGTGATCACTGTCTTGCACTATTCTATTGGATTTCACAAATTTAAACAAAGATGCAAAATCTGCTAAGCAAACAGTTTCTAACTGATCGGACCGCTGCACATAACGGTCTAAAATACCAGCTACAAATATTTCAGTAGAATCTGAAGGAAGGTTCTGAAGTTCCGCCCTAGGTTTTACCATTCGAACAAGTTCCTCCGGTCGTGAGGTATTTATAAATATTTCTCCATTACTGGCTTCCGAAAGATGAAGCCCAATGCAGCAATAAACAGCTTCTTGTGCAGATATTTCCGTGCCTGATATAAATTTATGACCTATATGTTAAAGTTTTTGCTTTATTGTATAATTTCCGGCATTTACTTCTGATATAGCTTCATTTAAGAGCCTAGAAACCCCTCTGTTCGATTTGTTAATATAATAAATTATATAGGAACAGCAAGCATATGCATCCAGTATATATTGGATATCCATATTAGCCCTATGAAGTTCCAAAATAAGAGGATTATAAGCATTTATAAATCGATCTTTCATTTTTCTTTTCAGAAAAATTTTAGGTTTCGATAAGCTTGATCTCAGAGCTAGCAAATAGTCATCAAAAGACATGTTTATTCTTATATCGCTCAAGAAATATTCAAAATTATCTAAATTCGATATATCTTCAGTAGTCAGAGTTGAATTTAAAACATTTTGAATTCTAGAAAAGTTTTCCTTATGCCTTTCCAAATCTTGGGTTGTGTCTGGAAAAGGAAGCAATATTTGTGTGCAAGGCATTGGTGGATATGGTATACCAAAACGACAAAATTTTTGTCCTCTTATTTCTCTAGTACACGGCCGACTGTGATTTTGATAATCTAAATAATGTTCCAAGTGGCTTACTGAACCATCTGTTGAAACATAAGTGTCAATGAAATCAATGACTTCGGAGAATGTCTCAGGATTTTGAAGGCTGATCTTGGGAGCATTATTAAGCCAATACATGCCATGTATATGTGGAGAACCTCTCTGTTGAAATTCTACTCTCCAGTAACAATTTTTTACGAAATGTGTTCCAAAAATGCCGGTATTATCTTTAAAAAGTTTAAGGATTTGCCGGTAGCGGTAATCAAAATATCTGGCACAAGTTACCGCATCTGAGCGGGTTAAGCGATATCTATCTTGGGTTGATAAAATGTTGGCTTCTTCTTGTGAAATATCTTTTGAATCAACAGTTTTCGACAGAATAACCAACAGCTCAACCCACTGAGATTCAGCAGCCGATAGAGTTATGAAAAAGGTTGGAAGCCCAAATTGGCGAATCATTGCAATTGGTTTTTTTTTCTCAGCTTCCCAGTGAGCAGGAGAGGATCTAACACCTTTCAAAACTTTGTAACCGTCATCATGTTGAATCAAGTTTTGAACAAAGTTTTCATTTAATACATTTTGCGCCGTAACGCGGTTAGGACCTGAAAACTTTCGAAGGCAAATGGATGTACTATTCTTAATTTGCAGTAATTCTAATTTTTTATAGTCGTAGAACAACTTTGGAATGGTACACACTCTGCGGTCAAAGCGGCGAATTTCGGAACGTACTATCTTACTATATGTTTCAGAGCATGTACGTTTCTGCCCAACGTATATTGTTCCAAATGACAATTCTTCCGAATTATTATCTTGAACTATGTCAATTGGCCTTTGCCCTTCCCCTGGCGCTATAACTAAACGGTTATATTCCATGTTTTCTACAGGAATATTGTCTAAAAGAGTCTCTTGACCACCTGGGTTCAGTTCTGCAGGTTCAGGGGCTATGGGAATGGCTGAGTGATTATTATGGGAAGTCTGTTCCTCATAAAGAGATTGAACCAATCTATCATCTTCAGCAGATGCAACAAAGGGAACTTCTTCTTGGTTATTAAAGCCTGAAATCCAATTCTCATTTATGTGTATATTATGCTCACGATACAGAGGAGTATTCACTAAGAATCGCAAAGCTTCCATAACCTTCGCAGGTCGTATGGTATCAGTCATATAATCATGATTGTATTCCATACGTCTTCTTAAGTGAATTTGTATCACATGAGTTTGATCAAAAGTCCTCGGTAGATATGTCACAACATTATTAACAGAAATAGGTATATTGACAACGGCACCTTTAATCGAACTTTGGCCTTGATAACCCAAAGGACGAATGGTCATAAAAGGCAATCGAGGCATTATTAGCCTTTCTTCAATAGGGGTTAAATTTTTTAAACAATCCGGTATATCCGGAAAGTCTAGACCATTTAACAAACATATTTTTGGTTTGTTATTTTTGGCAATCCCATTTTTGCAAGTTAAGTAAAAATTGTAGTTTCCATCTTCAGAAGGAAACTTTTGCTTTAAAAAGAAAGCAGATGTAGCATCTGGGTGAACTTGAGCTATAGTTCTGAAATTTAACTTGCGAACTTGATGTGGAAACCATAATCCCCCACAGCAAATACATATTTCGGTGGGATCTTTCTTTATATTTTCAAAATAAATACTTCGAAAATCTCTTGAAATGCCACCATTTGCAAAAATATCAGAGACATTATTTTCTCTGTTTAATATATTTCGTTGGGACTGCCTTTCGTTTTGAATTTGCCTATTTGCCAAGTTTTCTCTATGAATACGGACCTGATTTTGTTGTTGACGTCTCTGATTTAAAATTTGTTCCCTTGCACCCCTCCTGATAAGCTGTCGTCGTTGCGTTTCTCTATAACGTTCCTCTCTCCTCGTTTCAGGATTTCTTCTTGAATGTTCTCTTTGCATTTGATCGCGTATGCGCTCTAAATGTCTATATTTAGGATTTCTTCTAAGTTCTCGGTGTACTACGGTATTATGAGACTGCTCGTTTGAGCGAATAATAGGGTTTTGGCGTCGAATTCTATGTTGCCTTGAATTTCTACTTTGTTCAGCAGACCGAAGATCTGGGTTCTCCCGCCGGGTCCTATGTTCTTGGGTGTTCCTACTTTGCTCTTCAGAGCTAAATTGAGGATTTTCCCGCCGAGGCCTATGCTGAACAGTATTTATACTTTGCTCAGAAGACCGAAGCTCTGGGTTTTCCCGCCGAGACCTATGCTCTCGGGTATTCCTACTTTGCTCTTCAGAGCGAAATTGAGGATTTTGTCGCCGGGTCCTATGCTGATTAGTATCTATGATTTGTTCAGCTAACCTTATTTCGGGATTTTCCCGCCGAGACCTATGCTGAACAGAATTTATACTTTGCTCAGCAGACCGAACCTCTTGATTTTGTCGCCTTGTCCTATGTTGAACTGTATTGGTACTTTGTTCTGACAGGCGGACTTCTGGATCTAATCTGCGATTAGCATGGCTTTGAGTATTATGTGATTGCTCACTAACTCTATATAAGGAGTTAGCCCGAGGAATCTGCATACGTCTTCTATTTTCAAGTCGACTTTGTACAACAGATCTTTTATTTAATCTAGGCATAATTTCTTAAAATTAAATCTTACTAAAGAAAATAAATAATTTAGTCTTAATCTATTAAAAGAAGTGTGTATATACTTTTTGAATTTTCTTCCGAATGACTCCTGTGTTCTCTTTTCAGGGTAACTTGCTGGTCTTCTTTCAGTCTTCTTTTCAAGTGGATGTTGATATAGTTTCGTTGTATATTTTATTATATTGATATGATTGATGATGCACTACTATGGTAAATTTTCACTTAATTAATTAAAACTTTAGCTAAACATGTAGACTTTACTACTCAAATTATTTAGTGTAACTGGAAGTATAAACATTGCATTTTTTAATTCTTTCTGAAACAAAGGAGTTCATCTTCCGCAAATGTTCGCTCGCGAAGGCTAAACTAGGTAGAAACTTTGTGAGAACAATTTTTAAGTATACCATATATCAAGGTTGAAAGTTTGAGTTGTTATGAATAAACTTTTGTTTTAAAAATTATTTAATAACATTTGAGTAAGAGGATTTTCAGCCAAATACATTGACAACAATTTTAAAGAATAAATACCAATTCCCATTAAATATATATGCTAAATATTGTAAATTATTACATCTATGTACACATCTGTGTCTTAATACCAAAACCTTCCATAAGCTATCTATAGTGCTTTGTAAATCGCTATTTTTTCCCAAAAACCAAATTAAAACAATTAATAATAATTTCAATTTAATTTGACTGAGGTTGAAGATTAGCTCAGTTTAACATTTAAGCGTCGCATTTGGTCCATCTGAAAGCAGGTTTTCTAATTGCATGCCTTTGATACTAGACTACTATTAATTTACGTTAGTATATCTTACTGATTTTCAAATATAGTTCGATTTTACATGCGCCTAAAAAATTTAAAATTAATTTATATTTTAAAGATATCTTAGGAAGTACGCAATATATTCGGCGTAAAGTAAAAAGTAAAGGCAGAAATCGTGTTGTTACATATGTATATGGGGGCCAACACGTTGACTAAAGTATGAACATATTTCCATGCAAATTTATTAAGGTAAATCAAAATTTGACCAATATATTCGGCACAAAGTCCACTAGAATTGTGAAAATCAAATAAGAGGTATGTGGGGAAAGAAGAAATATTGGCTTGATCTTGCCCATTTTTGGCACAGACGAACACTGTTGGAAGGAACACATCTCCTATGAATATGTTTAGAATATCTGAGATATTTACCGCTATTTTCAATAGAACGGTGTGATTTCGGTGATTTTTATTCGGGCTATGCTACACTAGAAATACAGTATTTGTGCAAAGTTTTGGTCCGTTATCTTCACTGGTGTTGAACTCATATACTATAACGTGAACGAATCAGATGGACTTCAAAATTATGGTATATGGAAAGTAGGCGTGGTTGTGAATATATTTCGCCCAATTTCGAACCATAGATGCTACGGAAATGGTTCGAACCGAATTTCGCTGAATTTGGTAGAGTAGTTTCTGAGATATGGTTTTAGACCCATAAGTGGCGAAGACACGCCTATTTTAAATTTGAATGTAAACCCTCTGTGTCATCTTTGCCATGGAATTTAAGGTTTATTGTGTTTTTCCTTACTAAATTAAAGCATTTTTAGTAGATTTCAACATAACATTTGTATGGCAGGTGGGCGTGGTTTTAATCCGATTTCCTCCGTTTTAAGATAGTACCTTCAAGAAATTACTTCTTAAAGTTTCGTTAATATAGCTTTAGTAGTTTACGAGATATTTGCAAAAACTTAGTAGCGGCGGGACCATGCCCACTTTTGCAAAAAAAAATACATCCAAATATGACCCTTCCTAGTGCGATCCTTTGTACCAAATTTTGCTTTCATATCTTTATTTATGGCTTAGTTATAGCTCTATATAAGTTTTCGGTTATCGCCATTTTATGGGCGTGGCAGTGCTCCAATTTCGCCCATTTTCGAACTTAACCTTCTTATGGTGCCACCAAATACGTGTACCAAGTTTCATCAAGATATCTCAATTTTTACTCAAGTTACAGCTTGCACGGACGGACAGACAGACATCCGGATTTCAACTCTACTCGTCACACTGATCACTTTGGTATATGTAACCATATATCTGATGATATATACCGTTATTAGCAACTTTATTGCGAGAGTATAAAACTGATGCCCTCTGAATTGCATGAAAATATCTGAGAGATTTACCGATATTTTCGGTGAAAAATTATGTTAGGTTAGGTTAGGCACTGAGTTCTTCGTGTTCGATATCAGGGATCTTAAAAAGTTATAGTCCGATCACGACAATTTTGCCACAAGGGATACCTCAGCTCAAATACCGTATTTGTGTAAAGTTTTATTCCGCTATCATCATTGGTTCCTAATGTATATATTATACAGAGAAGGCATCAGATGGAATTCAAAATAGCGTTATATTGGAAGAAGGCGTGGTTGTGAACCAATTTCACCCATATTTTGTACATGTCATCAGAGTTTTAAGAAAATATTATATACCGAATTTCATTGAAATCGGTGCAGTAGTTCCTGAGATATGGTTTTTAGTCCATAAGTGGGCGACGCCACGCCCATTTTAAATTTAAAAAAAAAAGCCTGGATGCAGCTTCCTTCTGCCATTTCTTCCGTAAAATTTTGTGTTTCTGACGTTTTTTGTTAGTCGGTTGACGCACTTTTAGTGATTTTCAACATAACCTTTGTATGGGAGGTGGGTGTGGTTATTATCCGATTTCTTCCATTTTTGAACTGTATATGTAAATGCCTCAAGGAAACGTTTCTGTAGAGTTTGGTTGACATAGCTATAGTAGTTTCCGAGATATGTACAAAAAACTTTTTAGGGGGCGGGGCCACAACCACTTTTCCAACAAAATTCCCTCAAAATATGCCCCTTCCTAATGCAATCCTTTGTACCAAATTTCACTTTAATATCTTTATTTATGGCTTAGTTATGACACTTTATAGGTTTTCGGTTTCCGCCATTTTGTGGGCGTGGCAGTGGGCCGATTTTGCTCATCTTTGAACTTAACCTTCTTATGAAGCCAAGAAATACGTGTTCCAAGTTTCATCATGATATCTCAATTTTTACTCAAGTTACAGCTTGCACGGACGGACGGACGGACGGACAGACAGACATCCGGATTTCAACACTACTCGTCACCCTGATCACTTTGGTATATATAACCCTATATTTGACTCATTTAGTTTTAGGACTTACAAACAACCGTTATGTGAACAAAACTATAATACTCTCTTTAGAAACTTTGTTGCGAGAGTATAAAAATGATTCGCCAAAATGTATGTACGCTCAAAACTTTCATACGACTGGACCAAATTTGATAATTCTTTTTTTAAAATGTTCGTTGAGGTCCAGAGATGGTTTCTGCGGAGAAAAAATTTCGAATAATTGCCGGAAAACCCCTTAAACAGCCCTTTTCTTTTTCTCATACAAACAAATGAATGTTTGTTTATTAGTAACGCTAAGAGAACGGCTGAACCAATATCGATGAAATTTTAAGAGGTTGTTCGTTGTGGATCAAGGAAGGTTTAGAAATAAAAATATCTTATACTTTTCATGAAAAGTCAGCAAATTGGATAATTATAAGTAGCTTTTTTCATAAACATTTATTTTTTTCAATTTTTGTTTGTTTTGTTTTTCAATATTTTGATTTGTAAATTATTTGACACAAAGAGGCCAATTGCAGAGTGAAATTTGTTACGAAGCCACGAAGAGGTCGCCCTAATATCGGTCGGTGTTCTTTTTGCCATCAAAGTATGGCAGCCCAAGGCAAGGCAAGGCAAGAAGTTCTCCCAAGATACGGCGTCATACGTGCGGTATTACAGATCGCGGTCAATTAGCAAGCGATCGTCACGATGTCACACCACGACTTTTCAAACAACAGTTATGATGTTTGTTTGACTTTATCCACGTTCCTTTCGAAAACACAAACTAGAAATGAGGGATATCCACTCTATCGGCGTCGCTCACCAGACGACAATGGCAGAACATTCAGCATTCAATTTAGAAGAGTGAATATTGAAGTTGACAACACATGGATCATACTATATTAACCATTATTGTCTAATTCATATTCAAAACTCATATCAGTGTTTAGTATTGCAGTTATTGGGGGTTATTGGACTTGAACGATACGGTTGATACATAAACTGCAATAAAGCGCTTTGTAGGACATTTGCTTCTGCAATTCATGAACGTTTCCCGGCTATTGTGCGTCTCACAGTTAATTTGGAGAAGGCCAAAGTGTGTACTTCAACCCAGAGAATACAGTACAGCCAGTGGAAACACCGCCAGCAACAAAATTAACATTTACGAGTTTTTGCTCAACTTTCGTCGGAGATCTGTTTGCAAGGACATTCGGAAATACCTTGATATTATACATGGAATGCATCGTTGAAGAAATAATTACGCAGAAAGCAAGGCCAACCAGTAGATGGACATACAGGTGTTTTAACAACTAATGCATTGGGACGAATTTACACAATCCCCCCCGAAAAACGACGATTGTTTCTACCTTCGGTTGCTATTGATAAATGTTCGCGGTTCAACTTCATTTGAGTCATTGCGTACTATGATTGATACGGTGTGTGCAACTTTTTGAGAAGCAAACCAGGCATTACAATTGCTGGAAGATGATAATCACTGCAATGCAAACGAAGTTCGCACACTTTTCGCGATAATCATTTCGACATATCAGCCTTCAAATCCGCGTATGTTATGTGATAGGAACAAAAATGAAATTGCCGAAGACATTTTACATCGTCTTCACTAAAAATTGGAAATGTTCACGAAATATGTACTCATCACGAATGTTCGGACATTGACCAAATTATCGTAACTACGATTCCTTAAGTGTACGGGCAATGTTAGCTGCCAAAAATACTGATATTGTTGACAAAAACTGGAAGATTCAAAGTCAAATTCCGGGAGACTTGCGCTCATACAAATCGATGGTTCGTCTTGACAATGAATGAATTATCCAGTGGAATTTCTAAATTCTTTGGAGAGGCTTGGAATGTCACCGCACCATTTGCACCTCAAAATTGGATCTGTCGTTATCATGTTTCGCAATCTTCATGCGCCGAAACTGTGTAATGGAACCTGCCTGATTGTGACGCACCTATCGAATACAAGAAGCAGAATGCTTGATTGTATGAATTCTTTTGAGTTCTATCGATTTGCCATTTCAGTTTAAACGTATTCCGTGAAAATTGCATTTGAGATGACAGGACACAGGAAATGCTATGTTTTTTACACGGTCGCGTGCTCATGAGTTGGAAAACCATCTTTTCTGTTCACCGGAACAGAAACCAAAAAATGTGGTTGATCATTGAAAAAAAAAAAAACATAAATTTTAAATTCAACTTTGTTTTCATTTCAAAACACATAATTTCACGCAGGACAACGGCTGCGGGGTCAGCTAGTTTTTAAATAGATTTAAGATTTCATAACTTATTGTTAGGTTTAAAAAAAAGCAAATCCAATTAATAAAATAATATTTAGAAGCAAAAATGCATATGATAATGAAAATGGTGTTGGATGGAATATTTTCGTGGTAATGCTAAACTTTTCGATCTATTTTACAAACCGAATAGATATGGTAAATACGGAGTTAATTAATGGATATATTTTAACCTTCCAAAGTATTCGCAAATGTTATATTTTAAATGGATGAAATAAATCTTTTTTAATTTAGATTTTTATGCTTCCTAAAACTTTTACTTACATCAATGACAATTGATGACGATACTACTGATGTATTGTATTCCCATCCAAAATCACACTTTGTGTAGGACCAGGTTTCATTTGGTGTATTTATATCATAGTAATTTAAATCAAGAACACCAGTCCAATTAAAAGCATAGCGATAGCATTTACTGTAGCCATCAAATATTTCCTAAAACAAAGAAGAAAACATATTTAGGGGATTCACAACTTGTCTTAACTTATCGTAAAAGATAAAATCATAAATTTTGTACACCAGCTTAAAATAATTGTTGTTTGATTACATACAAAAACAAGTTTGTGCAATTACAATTCTCAGCGTCATGTCTTCGGTTCGTTATAACTTATAACTTTGTGAGACTACATGAAGCCACTAATTATGATTTACATTTGACCAAATTATTATTTCTGTTAAGTATTGACTGAACATATTTTACATTGTTGTTAAATGTGATAACCGAATTGAGGAGTTTGATGCATTATAGTTATTTATTGTGAAAAAGGAGGTTACAGAACGAATGACTGCAAGCGGCAGGAATTAAGGTATTATTAGGCCTCCCTCAAGTGACACCTAATTAAGCACCATTATAAAACTACGCTTTTCGCAATAGCCCAATTTTTTTTTTCAATTTGAGGTATTAGGAGTCGTGTTTCATGAATGCTGTACATCAAGTGTTATTCTGTGATTAATGAGTAGTTTAAACAAATTACTTCTTATAATCCGGTTTTTATTCTTTTGTAATATGTTGTTAAGAAAGTAATAGTTTTGCTCATAAAACGGTTATTCGTAATACCTAACTAATCGAAATAGATATGGAGTTATACAAACATATATATACAAGTATATTTATATATATATAATCAGAATGCAAGCTGAACGTGAGTACTAATTGATGATCACAAACCGTTGGTTTTGGTTCCAGTGGGACCAGGCTTTTCAGCTGAGCTCTAAGCTACCGGGTGGGTCGACAGGACCCGATAACCGGACGGCCTGTAGTAGCAGGTTAGTTGCGAAATAAGTTATAACGGATAAGCAACCCCCGACGAGGGGTGGCAGGAGTGGAGGACGCGGTATAACAGCCAGCTAAGCCGATGAAACCCCTGTGACAGAGGTGAGCCGATACCGCCTCTTAAAAATAGGTGCCCCCCCATCATGCATGGGCATGGTGGGTAATATAAAAACCCAGGCGCGACAGACTCACAAAGAGCGGCTTCTTGGTCAGCGTCTGTTCACCATGTTAGGTGCGGCTGTGAACATGACCGGTCCATACCGGGGCGCACTGGGAGTCCCAAGAAGCACCATCAGCTCTTTCCCACCGATGGTGTGAAAAGGGTGATGTGAGCTTGCTCTTCCGAAGTGTTAACCACGATGTGTATCAGTAACCAGGCCTTGGTCAGGAAGTGTCCATTGGGCGCAGAACTAGTAGTCTAAGTTGCTCGAGGCGAGCGCCGGTTCGTCCGCGTATTCCGGGACCGGAAAAGCGAAGGACAGGCCTCAGGGAACTGGACATCGTCCCCGAGGGTACACCCGTTCCTGTCTATTTCGGTCCGCCCCCTGCACACGATGCGCTGGTAAAACTGATTTATGGAGAAAATAATGGAAAAAATTAACAACGATAATAACAACAGCAGCAACAAAAATGCGGAGTAGCCAGAGATGAATCCCTTTAAGAAGGATTCGCGATTGGCCAGATCGCCTGTAAAAGTACTATCGGTGGATAGACCTGCGCCAGCCAAATCTTCACCACCGGCGTTGCAGGTAGATACGCCGTAATTAATGGGAAGACTAGGCAAACGAGACCACATGACAGAATTAGGAGAATTAATAAAGAAGCTAGCTGATATGATGCACCCACCGCAGCGCTCTATCAACAATTCCATGCGGGAGCTACTTGGCTCTATGCGAAACTTCATGCATGTGCGAAGGACGAGACGCCCGACTGGGCGAACTAAGACGTAATGTGCCAAGCCAGACAAAGGTTGTCGAAACAACACCTAAAAGGCCACGTGACGGCAAGCAGATGGGGAGAAAACCGCCCAAAAAAAAAAAAATAAACCAAAACCGCCCATGAAGACGAGAACTGTAGTCGACCTGACAAGTGAGTACAGAGGTAGCTATCCAAAAGATGTTGGAGGGATAACAGCGACAAATTAAGACTGGGTAACGGTCCAGCGTAGGACACAGAGGAAAACGAATAAAAAGGATGCAAACACGACAAAACGCCTTCGACCTGCCAAAACAAATGGGACACTACAAGAACTTGGTAAAAATGTCTCAAGAGATAAAAAGACAGCCAAAGGAGAAATCCTACTTGTGCTAAAGAAGGAGCCAACAGGAAGTACTGAGAGATATAAAGAAGAGATAGGCAGAATTTTGGGCGACCAAGCACAAATCAAAACACTAAGGCAAGAAACCACGGTAGAGCTGCGGGACCTGAACGATGGCACCACAAAAGAAGACATAGCAGTAGCAACTCGATCTGAAAATAAAGAACTTGGCCTCTTTAACGTAGCAGCGGTAAAAACTATCAGAGCGGCTTACGCGAGCACCCAAATAGCCGTGATAAGTCTTCCTGAGCAAAAAGCAAGACACTTACTACAGGCCCAAAAGATTAGGATCGGCTGGACAATCTGCAGGATTAGGGAGAAGGCTCAACTGAAGAAGTGCTTTAGGTGTCTCGAATATGGACATGTGGCGAAGGCGTGTAGCAACCTGGAAGACAGGAGTGAGTGCTGCATTACGTGCGGAGAGGAGGGTCATTTTGCAAAATCCTGCACTAATAAACCCTTTTGCAGTGTGCAGTAAAAATACAAATTGAAGATCCTGCAAATAAACCTGAACCACTGTGAGGCGGCTCAGGAGCTATTGACGCAAACGGTATATAAAAATAGTATTGACGTAGCAATAATTTGTGAACAATACAAAAACAAAACGACTGACAAGTGGATCTCAGATACCACAAAAAAGGTAACAATATGGGCATGTGGAGACAAAATGTTCCAGCACAAACCATTAACTGAAGGGGCTTACTACGCCAGAGCGAAAATATATGGGATCAACTTCTACAGCTGTTATATACCGCCAAGTATCTCACTTGACGAATATGAAAAAATACTTGACGAACTTGTAAAGGATGCAAGGACAACTACCCAAAACATAATTGCGGGGGACTTCAATGCCTGGGCGATCGAATGGGGAAGCAAAGCTACTAACCCGAGAGGAAGGGCACTGCTTAAAGCTTTCGCGGTGCTAGACGCTGTCCTGTTGAATACAGGAACAAAGAACACCTTCGAAAAGAATGGACGTGGCTCCATTATTGACGTATCCTTTGCTAGCAGAGGATTAATCCGATCAACTGACTGGCGGGTAAGCGACATATATACCCAGAGTGATAAATCAGGCTATATTAATAAATATTCCCTAAACCCACACAAGGGCTACGCAGTACCACTTGTCGCCAAAGAGTGCAGTCCAAAGGATGGAGGATCGAAACACTGGACGAGGAACTTTTCCAATTTATGATGGACGATACCCTGAAGGAAGATACAGACGTAGAACTCCAGGCCAAACTGCTTGTGGAACACATATCCAAGGCCTGTGATGCGGCTATGTCCAGAAGGAAGCAAACAGCCCATAGAAAGCCGGTATACTGGTGGAACAGTGAAATTGCTTTGTTGAGAAGCGAGTGCCACAAAGCGAGGCGCCTATCTCAACGCTGCATAGGCAGCGACAATGGCACGAGGATGAGAGAAACTTTCAAAGAAAAGCGCAGGGCCCTCAAGAAAGCGATAAAAGCAAGCAAAACTTCTTCATTCAAGATGTTATGCGAAAAAGTAGATGAAAACCCATGGGGAGAGGTGTACAAGATAGTGATGGGAAGGATAGGAGGAGGCAAGGGGCAAGCACCGACCTGTCCCTCTTTGCTAAGAAATGTGGTAGAGACGCTATTTCCTAAGCAAAGCCAAGAAGGGGGAAAAGCTTATCTCTCGAAAAAGCAGAGCCCACAGATGCAGCACTAGTAAATGTGCTCGAAGTGCTACAATCGGCTGAACGGTTCGGCAACTCCAAAGCACCAGGCCTGGATGGAATCCCGAACAAGGTCCTAAAACTCGCAGCGAAACATAAACCCAAACCATTCGTGGAGCTATTTACACGATGCCTACGTGACGGAATGTTCCCCAAGATATGGAAAAGGCAACGTCTAGTGCTATTGCAGAAAGCAAATAAACCAGCAGAGGAACCGAGCTCTTACCGCCCACTCTGCATGATCGACACAATGGGAAAAATGCTGGTGTGAATTATTTGTGTCCGACTAGAAAGTTACTTGGAAGGGGAGGCCTGCAGCCTATCAGATAACCAATACGACTTTTGAAAGAAAACGCTCAACTGTTGATGCAATTAAGAAGCTCACAGGTATTGCGGAAAAGGCCATAGAAGGAGAAAGATGGATGTACGGCAATAAACAATACTGTGCGGTCGTAACGCTCGATGTGAAGAACGCATTTAATTCGGCGTATTGGCTCCACATACTGCGTGCGTTACATGCGAAAAAAATACCAACTTATGACACAGACGAAGGTCCAAAAGAGTATACGGTAACTGGTGGTGTGCCACAAGGCTCCGTACTGGGTCCACTCTTATGGAATGTCCTGTATGATGGAATACTACGCCTCCCGCTGCCTAAGGAAGTACATATTATCGGATACGCCGATGATATAGCGGTAACCATAGTGGCCAAAGAACTCCACCAAATTCAGAGGATATGTAGTGAGACGGTATCAAAAATAAAAAAACAAAAAAACCGGAAAAAAAGGGCAGTGCTTATTACGAGCAGAAAAAAACTAGAGAATACCACCCTTAACATTGACGGACACAGCATTACAACACAATTAGCACTAAAGTACCTTGGTGTAATGATTGACGCGAGACTGAACTACAAAACTCACATTTAGAAAGCCTGCGAAAAAGCTGCCCGAGTAAATGCGGCCCTAACCAGAATTATGGCCAACATAGGAGGTCCAAAACAAAGTAGCAGAGCACTTTTGGCCAAGGTTAGCCAGTCAATTGTATTGTACGCCGCACCTGTATGGGGACCAGCGCTTATGCAAAAAACCCTATGCAAGAATGGCACAATCAGTGTTTCGGCTAGGCGCAATCAGAACTATTAGCGCATTCCGCACGGTATCTCATGAAGCCGCTAGTATTATATCTGGGATAATGCCGCCAGATATAATGGCTCGAGAACTGAAGCGGATCTATGACAAAAGCAAAAGTATAGGCAGAAAGCTGACAACGGCAGAGCGAAAAGTGGAAAGGCAAGAAAGCATGGAGGAGTGGCAAAATCGCTGGGACACAGCAACAAAGGGAAGATGGACGCCCCTGCTTAATCGGGAAAGTACAAAAATGGGTGGAACGAAAGCATGGCGAGACAGACTTTTACATGACGCAGTTTCTGACAGGACACGGATGTTTCAGAGAGTACCTGCATAGGTATGGTCATGACAATGGCGTTACTTGCTCTTTCTGTGGTAACAGTAGTGAGAATGTGGAGCACATATTTTTCTACTGTCTGATATTTACGTTAGAGCGCCAGGCCCTGGATATAGAAGTGGCAGGCCGAGTAACACCTGATAACATAGTGAAACATATGCTGCAAAAAAGACGAGTATGGTATGCCATGGAGAGGACGACAGCTCTGATACTGCAAGAGCTGAGAATAGCCGAACACCAAAGAAGCATTGAAGCTAGAGCCGCAAACAGCGAGCTAATGACGTGAGCCAATAGGCTAAGCTGGTCCTGCGATGTAATGTCTAGCGGCGGTCCCGCAGGACCTTTCCATAAAGCTACAGGTGACGGAGTTAAGGGTTTAGTACGTAGGCGTACTGTTCCGCAAGTCCAATATAGTAAGATACTTATTAGGCGTGGTCCCGAATGAGGTGCACCTTTAGCAGTACGAATCGTGCATACTGCATACAACTAAGTATCAGTATCTCTGAAAGATTCCCCCTCCGAAACCAAAACAAAAAAAAAAGAGATAACATTAAACACACACACACAAAATATATATATTAAATTGTACTCTTGAAATAACCCCATGTCAAGCAGCAATAAACAATATGCTGCAATAGATACAAACACACACACATACGCATATATTTAGTTATTTAAGATAGTTTTAAAATTTGTATATAAGCAAGAAGAATACGAAATAAAATCAGAATGAATAAGTTCTCCCTGAATAAAAGTCTTTCATTGCCCCCCACCAGAGGTAAGGATTGTTAGAAACTGTATTGAGGTATTAATAGCCTTTGAGGAAAAAAAAACTCTTATATCGTGTTTATGGATGTTGCAAAGGCATTCGATAAAGTTTGTCACAAAAAACTGCTTTCGGAATTGAAACTGATTTTACCGAGAGAGCATCATATCATCTTATTTATCAGGTCGCTACTTCCGCATTAAACAAGAAAACAAGTATTCTATTCTTAGAAAAATAAAAGCAAGAGTTCCACAAGAAAGTGTGTTGCGTTTTTATATTCTTTTCATGCATGACCTGCCAGTAAACTGCAATTATACAGCAACCACATTTGCAGCTGATATCGCGTTGCTGTTGGTAGTAGTGAACACGAGTCAACTACTAATCGGCAAAAAGCTGTAAATAAGTCCTACAATGGCGAAAGAAATGGATGATAAAAATTTATAAAGCTAAGTATGTATACATTGTATTCACATACAATAAAAAAACAGAATTTTCCAATATTCATGGACGGTAAACAAATACCGTACTTTAAGACTAGGAAATAACCCTTGACCTTAAGCTACGGTGAAAAGTTCATGTATAAAACATGCGACTCAAAAATATTAATTGGTTAAATGGTAACAAATCATTAAAAATAAGTTACTGGGGATGTGCTAACGCAAACAATAAGAAAGTTATTCAACATTTTCAAAACAAAGTACTAAGACAAATTGTCATAGCGCCTTAGTATTGTATTTGTGTTAATATAAAGCGTGATCTAGATGTAAACTCGGTTAACGCAGAAATATTAAAAAATCCAGCAGCACTTAATGCAAGATTGCTATAGTATTGCAAGGAAGAAATAGACATGTTAGGCGCAAATTCGTGTTATGTCAGACAATTTTGCTCTTATACTGATTTTGGCTAGAGGATCATCCACCGGAGTGAAAGCTTAATATTTTTCTTACCACAAATCCCAATTTGCGTTCTTTTATGGGTTGGTTAAAAAATTCGAATGTTTTTCCCCTTTAAGAAAGACTCTCTAAGTATGAGCTCTTAATTGTACGTTGCAGATCCTCTGCCATCTCGTTCTTGCTTTTTGGCCAAGGAACATAAACAAAATGTGCCCGGAAAGAAATAGGACTGAGACGATTTAAAAAAATTTATTGAACTAATCTTTACAATTCTTTAAAAACTTTCAAAATAGGCAACATTGAAGGCATTCTACGGAATAGCCTTGAGAACCGAGATGCACGCTGCTTGGATCCCTTCTGTAGTCTCAAGATGCTTGTCTTTTATCGGAATCATACTCAAAGAGACATGACTCATCACCTGTGATTCTTCTTCTTCTTTACTGGTCTAGACACCGCTTACGCGATTATAGCCGAGTTAACAACAGCGTACCAGTCGTTTCTTATTTCGCAAGCTGGCGTCAGTTGAATATTCCAAGCGAGGCCAGGTCCTTCTCCACCTAGTCCTTCTAACGGAGTTGAGGTCTTCCTCTCCCTCTGTTTCCCTCCGCGCGTACTGCGTCGAATACTTTCAAAGCTGGAGTGTTTTCGTCCATTCGAACAACATGACCTAGCCAGCGTACCCGCTGTTTTCTAATTCGCTGAACTATGTAGATGTAGACGTATATCTCATAAGCTCATCGTTCCATCGAATGAAATATTCGCCCTGGTCAACGCGCAAAGGACCATGCATATTTTGCAGAACTCTTCTCTGGAAAACCCGCAACGTCGGCTCATCAGCTGTTGTCATCGTCCAAGCCTCTGCACCATATAGCAGGACGGGAATTATGAGTGACTTATTTTTGTTTACGTTTTTGTTCATTGAGAGCGAACTTAATTTCTCGAATGCCTACTTAGTCCGAAGAAGCACCTGTTGGCAAGAGTTGTCATGCCTTGGACTTCAAGGCTGACATTGTTGGTGGTGTTTATACTGGTTTTAAGATACACGAAGTTGTCAACGACTCGCAAATTTCGACCCAAAAGTTTTATTGAGACCAAGGGAAAACGATTTCGTCTTTTTTTGGGGGTCTCGTTCACTTCCACACCCATTTGCGTTGCTTCCTTCTTCAGTCTGGACAAAGCAGAACTAACGGCGCGGGTGTTGAGACCGCTGATATCAATATCATCGGCATACGCCAGCAGCTGTACACTCCTATAAAAGATTGTACCTGCTCGATTCAGTTCTGCAGCTCGAATAATTTCCTCTAGCAGCAGATTGAAAAAGTCGCACGATAGGGAGTCGCCTTGTCTGAAACCTCCTTTGGTATCGAACGGCTCGTCGAGATCCTTTCCGATCCTGATGGAGCCTTCGGTGTTGTCGAAAGCAGCTTTGAGATCGACGAAGAGGTGGTGTGTATCGATTCTCTTTTCACGTATTTGAATAGCTCGTTCGGCAATCCATCGGTCCCATCGCTTTGTTGTTCTTCAGGCAGGTACATCTAAAACACTGGAGACGTGATGCGGGTGGTGATTTTTCGATCCAGAGACAGCCAGGTGGCTTGAAGAATTTTCTTATACTAGAATCTTGTACTATAGCTAACCATATTTCGGGCTCTGGCAAAGTCAATAATCCATTTGGGGATTTTTCGTCGTGGAGGCTAAATTTACCAACTGTAGTGCCACAGATATCTTCTTTGCCAACCCTGTCGTTAAAGGAAGCCAAGCACGATTTTTATATCGTGGTGGGGGCAGCTCTTATAACTGCGCTCCAAGCGCAAGAATGCATTTTTGGTCACATCGTCCTTCTCTTCGGTTGGGGCGCAAATCAGCGGTATGTTGAAGAACTTCGTTTTGATGCGGATTGCGGCCAGACGTTCATCTACCGAGGTAAAAGACTATATTCGGTGACGGAGTCTATTTACCATTACGCATTCCACTCCAAATTTATGCTTCTTTATATGGCCACTGTAGTAAATGTCGCAAGAACCTACTCGCCTCCGTTCTAGTCCCGTCCTTCGCATTTCTAGGACGGCAGATTGAGAAGTCGCGGTGATGTAAGCCTTCACTATAACGAGGACATCAACCAGCTTGTCAGCGGCACCTTCCCAATTAAGGGACCGGACATTCAAGGTGCATGCCCTCAAATCGTAGTCCTTTTTTCGTTTGTCATGTTCGTCATCAAAAGAGGGGTCTCTCATCCGAAGCTGTCATTTGGTTTTCATTGGTACCGTCTTTTACGGGTCCCAAACCCACCGCACAACCCTGTGGAGGAGATGTTTCTTAGTCAAATCCGGAAATCGTGAGCTGCTGACCCATATGTAAAAGAATCGTCTCTGGCCACTTCCAAGTGAATGGAGAGAACTTTCCTCCCTTGCGTGAACTTCCACACATGACTCCATCCTCCGTCACCTGTGATTACGTTAATGAAAAATTGAGGATCACTTTCATGTTCTGATTTTCTTTTACGCACTTCCACTCGCTGCAATTTCTTGTCGTCAGTGAGCACTTTTGTGACCATATTCGCGCACAACTTGTGCATGTTCATGTGGCCCTTCACAATGTCAAGAACCACATCTGGGCAATTGAATTCTTAGTCGACGGTCTGAGTTCAGAACTTTGCGCACACGAGTCGCATTGTCGGTATTTGTCAAAGTCGCAGGTCTCCCAGCACGGCATTCAGCAGAAAACTCTTCCTGGCCCTCCAAAAAAAGAGGGTGCCACCGAAACACATCACTTCTTGCCAAAGCAACATTTGGGTAAGCCTGCTTGATCAAAATGTTTGTCCTTGTACAACACACACACCACATTACCACACCATAGCGACTCAAACTCACACCACTGACACGCAACCTTCACCATACTCGCCACATTACGCTTAACAACCCACTTTCTACACACATGTACACCATTCACAATCACACCATCCGATTCAGCACCCACGGGAATAAAGGAGGACCGATGAACAGATCCAGTTTTTTCAGTTCGTTTGCGACTTTAACAGCGCGTCCCGCTTCTCATCCGCCATCATTAGGATCCCCACCGAATTTTAATAAATATATTCAATACCAAAACGGTGAGTGCAAATATTTCCATGGTCCTTCGAGCCTACGGAAAGGCAGATTGGTTAGAACAGTGAAGTGCAGTGACACAAAAAATTGGAAAAGGTGAGTGAGAAAAAATTAATATGTATATAGTATACATATATGTATGTATATATGTTTATACTTACAAAAAGAAACATATAAAACATACATATAACAACAAAAAACGGAAAAACAGTAAATTTTAATACAAAATCAATATCTGCAAAAACAACACAACAATTAAAACTTTACTAACAAAAAACGGGCAAAAGACTTAAAAAAAAAACTAAAATCATTTAAATTAATATAACCAAGAACAACCAACACTGGAACAATAGAGAAGAAGCAGCTCGACAACAGGAGGAACAGCAGAAGCGATTTTTTCAAACAGAACTCCCCAAAATCCCTGAGGAATCTTACAGTGATTGTATCCATTCCACTTTTAATTTATCATTATATACCACGGTCAAAAAAAGTATTCGATATGTAAAGACTTATGCATAAAGAAAAATATTATCAACAAAAACAAACAACTTTAGAATGATTTGGTACAAATAAAATTTCAGCTTCTATTATAGAATTTATTGTAACTAGAAAAACAAACTAAATCAGAAAGTTAGTGGTATTAATATTTAAAAGCATTCAAGTGAGCAAAATTAATATTCTACATTTAAAAAAATATAGTACAATGAAAACTTAATAATAAGTAAAAATGAATATTTTGTTGTTTTTCCTCTGCGACGAATAACTTTCAAACGTCTTTTCATCGATTTCACCAAATTTTTGGTTACCTATTATCGATTTTAAGCCAATCCTCTTTCAGGACCTTCTCCACTTGATTTTTGTTGGTAAAGTGACGCTCTCTCAATTGTTTCTCCAAAATGCTCCACAAGTGCTAGGTCGGGTTGAGATCTGGACTTTGAGCAGGCGTTTTAATAACTTCAGGACAATTGTACAGCAACCGAAGCCTTGTATTGTGAGCTGAATGTTTCGGATCATTATCATGGTAATACTGATAATTTTCTTCAATTTCCAATTTCACAGCACTAAATAAAATAAAATATTTATGTAATATATGTATGTGGTCCATAGTTCCATTAATTGTTACAATATTTCCCACTGCTGCAGCCGCCATACACCCCCAACCATTATACTGCCGCCGCTATGTTTTATGGTAGAAACCATATTTCGTTCTTCCAGCTCCGTATTTCGCTTTCTGCATACTATTACTCTGCGTCACATCCACAGAGATTAAATTTGCTCTCCTCTGCAAAAATTACGTTGAACAAAAACTCTTCACGCATATTTACATATTTTCTGGCGAATTCTAACCTCTGTAGCCGAAAATTTTATCGCGACGCGTTGCTCTTGATTTCGTTTTTCCATTTTCGTGACGAGTACTACAAACACACGTCTGCTCAACGTGACGCAGCAGGCGAACAAGCTAGAGCGATGGTACATATATCAATGGAGAGGGGAGGGACGCCGGAAAAAAAGGGAATTTCAAGGTCACAGGTTTACCACAAGCGCGGCAATAAAATCAGTCTCAGTACTTAATTGTCAAACCTTGTATATGTATGTGTCGATGCAACCAACGGTCAACATCATGAAGCTTATATTAAATCCGTTTACAAAAAACGATTAGTGAAAGCTCGGCAGTAAATTCTCTGATACCACAAAAAAGGTAGCATGTGGAGACAAAACGTTTCAACACAAACCACTGACTGGAAGGACCTATTACGCAAGAGTGAAAATATATGGGATCTACTTCAACAGCTGCTACATACCGCCAAGTATCCCACTTGACGAATATGAAAAAATACTTGACGAACTTGTGAACGAAGCAACCACTAGTACACCAAACATAATTGCGGGGGACATCAATGCCTGGGCGATAGAATGGGGAAGCAAAGCAACTAACCGAAGAGGAAGGGCACTGCCTAACGCGTTTTCTGTGTTAGACGCTGTCCTACTGAATACAGGGACAAAGAACACTTTTGAAAAGAATGGGCGTGGCTCTATTATTGATGTCTCCTTTGCTAGCAGAACCTTAATCCGATCAACAGACTGGCGGGTGTGCGACATATATACACAGAGTGATCACCTGGCTATATTAATAAATATCACTAGGCCAATGCAAGGACTACGCATAATCACTTGACGCCAAAGTGTGCAGTCCAATGGGACGAGCATTGAAACACTTGACGAGGAACTCTTCCAATTTATACTGGACGATAGCCTGAAGGAAGATACTGACGTAGATATCCAGGCCAAACTGCTGGTAGCCCACATATCCAAAGCCTGCGATGCGGCTTTGGTCAAAAGGAAGCAAACAACACAAAGAAAACTGGTATATTGGTGGAACCGTGAAGCGAGACGCCGATTTCAATGTAGCATAGGCAAGCTCCGACCTGCCCCTCTTTGCTAAAAAATGTGGTAGAAACGCTATTCCCTAAGCAAAGCCAAGAAGGTGGAAGTTTACCTCTCGAAACACACTTGCTGAACATCATACAGAGCTATTTGTCAGAAAGGCTGCTGCTCTACTAAACTGACGAAGGTCCAAAAGAGTATACGGTAACTGGTGGTGTGCCACAAGGTTCCGTACTGAGTCCACTCTTATGGAATGTCCTGTATGATGGGATACTACGCCCTCTGCTGCCTAAAGAATTAAATTAAAAGCTTTTACAATGTAGTGATCCTTACTCGTTGACGGGTTTTTACAGAAGCAAGCATAAACTCAAAGTGGCAGTGTTTGATGCCTTGCCTTTTCAAAAACGAATGTAAGTGTAAAGCGACGATACGATTAAAGGCAACATCAGGATAGCATACGGTTGCATTTTAAAAGTAATAGATCATGGTGCTGCCACAGCACTCCCCTCCTAGTGAGTCGTTGGAGGTGTGATGAAAGCTGGCTTCAAGCGGTCAACAGAAACTTTGGTTTTGCCTGCGTTAACCTCAACTATGAAATATTTCGGTGTGCGCTGGACGACCTTGTATGGACCTTGTATGGTGACAACGATGGTTTAACAGAATCATCTCGAATGAAGACGTGCTCGCATGTCTTGAGGCCATTGTGAACAAATGGTGTCTTTGTAGTGTGCCAGGCTGTATCTACAGGGCGAATATCCTGCATAATGCGCCGTAACTCTCGCACGGTTTATGACTCGTTGGCTGGTCCACGCTGCTCGATGAAGAAGTCCGAAGGGAGTCGTAGCGGTGTACCATACACCAGCTCTGCGGGCGTACAGCCAATGTCGAAGACCTAGTAGGATAAGCGGCAGATATGTTGTCCATTGGTCTACCTTGTGGCAGAGTATGGCAGATTTAAGTGTTCTATGCCACCGTTCTTCAAGTCCGTTACCTTGTGGGTGGTACGGTGTTGTCCTCAAGTGCGACACGCCGAGCCATTGGAGTAGCTGCTGAAACAGGGCGCTCTCAAATTGTTGGCCGAGGTCCGACGTAATATCCAAAGGCACTCCAAAGCGTGCGATCCAGCCGTTTAGCAAAGCCCTAGCCACGATCGGTGCTGTCATGTTCAGAACAGGGAGTGCCTCTGGCCATCGGGTAAAGCGGTCGATCACAGTTAGGCAGTACCTGTTGCCCTCCGACAGTGGAAACGGTCCAACGATGACGATGTGCAAGTGTCCAAAATGTTGGTTGGGTATGCTTCGACTTTGCAGAATACTCGAATTGTGTCGGATGACCTTGTTTCGCTGACATTGTAAGCAAGTTTTTCATTAAGCCCTGCTGTCACGTTGAATTCCTGACCACACAAATCGCTCCACCATGAGCCTGACGGTGGCTCGTGTGACAGGGTGTGATAGGTTGTGTGTAGATTGCAGAAATACTTGACGAAATTTCAATGTTACAAAGGGACGAAATCGACCTGTGGACACATCACCCGCTGTATGGGGTTTGATCATAGGGTGGCTGAGTGTAGGGTTAGAGCAGATGTCTGTCGGAGGTGCGGTCAGGAAGGCCACACAGCTGCCGGTTGCGTCAATGCACCGCATTGTCGCAACTGTGAGTTTAAGGGTAGGCCAGTTGGACATCTCATGATGTCAGCTGTCTGCCCTATCTACTGTGGCATTGTTGAGCGCGCCCTCGCCAGACACTGATGGGGGGTTATTATCCAGCTCAACTGTCAGGGCTTTTATGCCGTAATGTGCGAGTTGGGGGGTTGTATTGTAGAGGTTGGGTGCGGTATTGCTCTACTCCAGGAGCCCTACGCCACCAATGGTGTGGTTCGGGGTCTTCCTGGGGGTTTTAGGGTCTTCACTGACCTTAGAGCTAACGCCGCAATAGTTGTGAATAATCCATGCTACGATTGCGTAGTTGTGGATTCTTCACAGCTAGGTATATGTATAGGGATAGAAGGGGAGTTCGGTATATTGTAAATATAGCGAGCCCCTAGAGCTCTACCTGGGCTACATGGATAAGCTACTACTACTTGCGAGTAGTAGCCTATTTATCCTAGGGTTGGATGCGAATGCCTCGTCCTCGATGTGGTTTAGTAAGGTATCCCGGCATTCGTCTGGATACCAAAGCCACAGTCGAGGCGAGGCGTTAAGCGAATGGGTGGTGGCTAATAGCCTCCACGTTTTGAATGAGCCGTGCGAATGGTATACGTTCGATGGGCCTGGGGGCGTGAGCGACATTGACGTGACGCTTATGAACGAGGCAGCAAGTAAGGCTTTAGTGTTAGTTGGAGTTTGAGGAGTTGGGGGTCGACGAGCAAATTGCTTGTCTCTATGAAGTTGTTTGGGGGGTAAATGATAGGGTTTTCGGTAGGTATAAGTGTTCCAAGGTTAGTAAAATTAAATGGTGGACGCATGAGTTAACCTTGAAGAGGAGGACTGTCAGGCGATTGAGGCGAAAGTTTCAACGTGCCCGACGGTCCAACTCGGATAGGCTGTCCCAGCTTAGGCGTGAATTTAGTTGTGCGGATAGGGAATATAAGGAGATGTTGGTGAAAGTTAAGGAAGATGAGTGGAGGAGCTTCGTTAGGGAAAATAGGAACGACCCCTGGGGTCAGGTCTATAGGAGGGAGGATATCACCTCTCTTCGAGTCGGTGACACTCTGTTATCGTCGTGGAGAGAGTGTGCGGGGGTTCTGTTAGGTGCGTTCTTTTCTAGGTCGGAGGTGCAGGTACCTCAAGCACAAGAGGTACCTGTCCCTCCATTAGATGATGAGGAGTTGGGGTACGCCTTTGGCCTGGTTAGGTCTAAACGGTCCCCAGGTTTTGATGGTTTGAACGGAGAGATGTGTAAAAGCTTATGGAAGTTCATTCCGGAATACCTGGAGGCCATTTACAATAAGTGCGTCTGGGAGGGATACTTTCCACGCGAGTGGAAAAGTGCTAGGGTTGTTCCTCTCCTGAAGTCCCCTGATAAGGTCAGGAGCGATCCTCGATCTTATTGTAAATGTTGTGCGTATGCGGACGACCTTCTTCTTATGGTTGAAGGTCGCTCGAGGGCGGAATTAGAACGGGCGGAAGGAGATCTCTTAGAGATCGTTAATTCTTTGGGTTTAGGTCTGGGGGTTGACATATCGATGGACAAAACGGTGGCAATGCTGCTGAAAGGTAGATTGTCGCCGGTTCGTCCACCGATTGTCCGTGTGAACGGGGTCAGCATCAGATATGTGACGCAAGTCAAATATCTTGGGTTGACCATAAGTGAAAGAATGTGTTTTACTCCACACTTGGCGAATGTGAAGGAGCGACTGCAGGCAACCGTAGGCAAAATACGACGTATTCTGAGGAGCGATTGGGGTCTCGGACGTCGTGCTGTCCGCACCATATATCGTGGCTTGTTTGTGGCCTGTGCCACATATGGAGCCCCTGTATGGTGGGAGGCAGCCACGACTGTCTTGGGGTCTCAAAAGCTCCTCTCAATACAGCGTTGTGTGATGCTTGCTTGCTTGCCTGTATGTCGCACCGTCTCAGCGGATGCGATGTAGGTTTTGTTAGGTGCATCCCCTCTTGACTGGATTGTCATACAGCGTGCTGTTGCATTCAAGTTAAGAAGGGGCTTGAGTGTGTCATTGCCGCGGAATGACTGGATTTCTGACGATGATGTGGAGAGGGAGGGATATCTAGGGAGCAAGAGGCTTCTATATGATAGGGTTAGGTGTAGGTGGCAACAACGTTGGGACAGTAGTCCTAACGGCCGAGTGACGTACGAGTACATTCGGGACGTTGGGTTTCGTTGAGGATAACCCAGGCTTCAGATTTTGTCTGAGTCTGGGTTTTCTGCTTACGAGGCATGGGCCTCTGAATGCATTTTTGCATCAGAGGCACCTATCAGATACGTCAGGGTGTTTTTGTGGGGCGGGGTTAGAAAATTGGTCGCATTTAATTGCGGAGTGCCCGATGTACTCGGACATTAGGGATCTGGGTGGTATGGGGACTAGCTGGACTGATGGACGATTAGATGTTAGTGGTGTGATCTCTACTAGTCGGAATACCGAACAGTTAGGGTCGTTTGCGCGTGTCTGGATACCAAAGCCACAGTCGAGGCGAGGCGTTAAGCGAATGGGTGGTGGCTAATAGCCTCCACGTTTTGAATGAGCCGTGCGAATGGTATACGTTCGATGGGCCTGGGGGCGTGAGCGACATTGACGTGACGCTTATGAACGAGGCAGCAAGTAGGGCTTTAGTGTTAGTTGGAGTTTGAGGAGTTGGGGGTCGACGAGCAAATTGCTTGTCTCTATGAAGTTGTTTGGGGGGTAAATGATAGGGTTTTCGGTAGGTATAAGTGTTCCAAGGTTAGTAAAATTAAATGGTGGACGCATGAGTTAACCTTGAAGAGGAGGACTGTCAGGCGATTGAGGCGAAAGTTTCAACGTGCCCGACGGTCCAACTCGGATAGGCTGTCCCAGCTTAGGCGTGAATTTAGTTGTGCGGATAGGGAATATACGGAGATGTTGGTGAAAGTTAACGAAGATGAGTGGAGGAGCTTCGTTAGGGAAAATAGGAACGACCCCTGGGGTCAGGTCTATAGGAGGGAGGATATCACCTCTCTTCGAGTCGGTGACACTCTGTTATCGTCGTGGAGAGAGTGTGCGGGGGTTCTGTTAGGTGCGTTCTTTTCTAGGTCGGAGGTGCAGGTACCTCAAGCACAAGAGGTACCTGTCCCTCCATTAGATGATGAGGAGTTGGGGTACGCCTTTGGCCTGGTTAGGTCTAAACGGTCCCCAGGTTTTGATGGTTTGAACGGAGAGATGTGTAAAAGCTTATGGAAGTTCATTCCGGAATACCTGGAGGCCATTTACAATAAGTGCGTCTGGGAGGGATACTTTCCACGCGAGTGGAAAAGTGCTAGGGTTGTTCCTCTCCTGAAGTCCCCTGATAAGGTCAGGAGCGATCCTCGATCTTATTGTAAATGTTGTGCGTATGCGGACGACCTTCTTCTTATGGTTGAAGGTCGCTCGAGGGCGGAATTAGAACGGGCGGAAGGAGATCTCTTAGAGATCGTTAATTCTTGGGGTTTAGGTCTGGGGGTTGACATATCGATGGACAAAACGGTGGCAATGCTGCTGAAAGGTAGATTGTCGCCGGTTCGTCCACCGATTGTCCGTGTGAACGGGGTCAGCATCAGATATGTGACGCAAGTCAAATATCTTGGGTTGACCATAAGTGAAAGAATGTGTTTTACTCCACACTTGGCGAATGTGAAGGAGCGACTGCAGGCAACCGTAGGCAAAATACGACGTATTCTGAGGAGCGATTGGGGTCTCGGACGTCGTGCTGTCCGCACCATATATCGTGGCTTGTTTGTGGCCTGTGCCACATATGGAGCCCCTGTATGGTGGGAGGCAGCCACGACTGTCTTGGGGTCTCAAAAGCTCCTCTCAATACAGCGTTGTGTGATGCTTGCTTGCTTGCCTGTATGTCGCACCGTCTCAGCGGATGCGATGTAGGTTTTGTTAGGTGCATCCCCTCTTGACTGGATTGTCATACAGCGTGCTGTTGCATTCAAGTTAAGAAGGGGCTTGAGTGTGTCATTGCCGCGGAATGACTGGATTTCTGACGATGATGTGGAGAGGGAGGGATATCTAGGGAGCAAGAGGCTTCTATATGATAGGGTTAGGTGTAGGTGGCAACAACGTTGGGACAGTAGTCCTAACGGCCGAGTGACGTACGAGTACATTCGGGACGTTGGGTTTCGTTGAGGATAACCCAGGCTTCAGATTTTGTCTGAGTCTGGGTTTTCTGCTTACGAGGCATGGGCCTCTGAATGCATTTTTGCATCAGAGGCACCTATCAGATACGTCAGTGTGTTTTTGTGGGGCGGGGTTAGAAAATTGGTCGCATTTAATTGCGGAGTGCCCGATGTACTCGGACATTAGGGATCTGGGTGGTATGGGGACTAGCTGGACTGATGGACGATTAGATGTTAGTGGTGTGATCTCTACTAGTCGGAATACCGAACAGTTAGGGTCGTTTGCGCGTGTCTGGATGCCAAAGCCACAGTCGAGGCGAGGCGTTAAGCGAATGGGTGGTGGCTAATAGCCTCCACGTTTTGAATGAGCCGTGCGAATGGTATACGTTCGATGGGCCTGGGGGCGTGAGCGACATTGACGTGACGCTTATGAACGAGGCAGCAAGTAGGGCTTTAGTGTTAGTTGGAGTTTGAGGAGTTGGGGGTCGACGAGCAAATTGCTTGTCTCTATGAAGTTGTTTGGGGGGTAAATGATAGGGTTTTCGGTAGGTATAAGTGTTCCAAGGTTAGTAAAATTAAATGGTGGACGCATGAGTTAACCTTGAAGAGGAGGACTGTCAGGCGATTGAGGCGAAAGTTTCAACGTGCCCGACGGTCCAACTCGGATAGGCTGTCCCAGCTTAGGCGTGAATTTAGTTGTGCGGATAGGGAATATAAGGAGATGTTGGTGAAAGTTAACGAAGATGAGTGGAGGAGCTTCGTTAGGGAAAATAGGAACGACCCCTGGGGTCAGGTCTATAGGAGGGAGGATATCACCTCTCTTCGAGTCGGTGACACTCTGTTATCGTCGTGGAGAGAGTGTGCGGGGGTTCTGTTAGGTGCGTTCTTTTCTAGGTCGGAGGTGCAGGTACCTCAAGCACAAGAGGTACCTGTCCCTCCATTAGATGATGAGGAGTTGGGGTACGCCTTTGGCCTGGTTAGGTCTAAACGGTCCCCAGGTTTTGATGGTTTGAACGGAGAGATGTGTAAAAGCTTATGGAAGTTCATTCCGGAATACCTGGAGGCCATTTACAATAAGTGCGTCTGGGAGGGATACTTTCCACGCGAGTGGAAAAGTGCTAGGGTTGTTCCTCTCCTGAAGTCCCCTGATAAGGTCAGGAGCGATCCTCGATCTTATTGTAAATGTTGTGCGTATGCGGACGACCTTCTTCTTATGGTTGAAGGTCGCTCGAGGGCGGAATTAGAACGGGCGGAAGGAGATCTCTTAGAGATCGTTAATTCTTGGGGTTTAGGTCTGGGGGTTGACATATCGATGGACAAAACGGTGGCAATGCTGCTGAAAGGTAGATTGTCGCCGGTTCGTCCACCGATTGTCCGTGTGAACGGGGTCAGCATCAGATATGTGACGCAAGTCAAATATCTTGGGTTGACCATAAGTGAAAGAATGTGTTTTACTCCACACTTGGCGAATGTGAAGGAGCGACTGCAGGCAACCGTAGGCAAAATACGACGTATTCTGAGGAGCGATTGGGGTCTCGGACGTCGTGCTGTCCGCACCATATATCGTGGCTTGTTTGTGGCCTGTGCCACATATGGAGCCCCTGTATGGTGGGAGGCAGCCACGACTGTCTTGGGGTCTCAAAAGCTCCTCTCAATACAGCGTTGTGTGATGCTTGCTTGCTTGCCTGTATGTCGCACCGTCTCAGCGGATGCGATGTAGGTTTTGTTAGGTGCATCCCCTCTTGACTGGATTGTCATACAGCGTGCTGTTGCATTCAAGTTAAGAAGGGGCTTGAGTGTGTCATTGCCGCGGAATGACTGGATTTCTGACGATGATGTGGAGAGGGAGGGATATCTAGGGAGCAAGAGGCTTCTATATGATAGGGTTAGGTGTAGGTGGCAACAACGTTGGGACAGTAGTCCTAACGGCCGAGTGACGTACGAGTACATTCGGGACGTTGGGTTTCGTTGAGGATAACCCAGGCTTCAGATTTTGTCTGAGTCTGGGTTTTCTGCTTACGAGGCATGGGCCTCTGAATGCATTTTTGCATCAGAGGCACCTATCAGATACGTCAGGGTGTTTTTGTGGGGCGGGGTTAGAAAATTGGTCGCATTTAATTGCGGAGTGCCCGATGTACTCGGACATTAGGGATCTGGGTGGTATGGGGACTAGCTGGACTGATGGACGATTAGATGTTAGTGGTGTGATCTCTACTAGTCGGAATACCGAACAGTTAGGGTCGTTTGCGCGTGAATTATTTAAGCGGCGAAGGCGGTTTGCTGGAAATTAGGGTTTTAGGTTTTTGTATGATTGGTGTGTGTAAGTGAAGTATGTATGGGGTCCAACCCCTGGCCACCAGTCCAGAGCAGTATGGAAGCTCAACTGGTAGTAGTTTCGGCTACGAGGTACCGGAAATGCCTGGCATTTTCAGGGCGCTGATCAACGCATTGATTTGATCCGTTGTACTTTTGAGTACCGTGGAGTAAGACTGTCGTCAGCAGGTACCCACGTTAAGCACACCGGACGTTGTAGACACATCACAAAAACACATCACAAGTGGCTTGTGGTCGGTATACACATGGCAGAGTCGACCTTCCACCATGTAACGAAAGTAGCGCATAGCCAAGTAGAGTGCGGTGAGTTCGCGATCGTATGTACTGTAGCGTGTTTCTGCTGGAGAGAATTTGCGCGAAAAAAATCCAAGGGGTTGGAGGTCCCCGTTGACTACTTGATTTAAAACTGCCCCAGCTGCGAAGTCGGATGCGTCTACCCAAAGCGACAGCTCTGCGTTGGGTAGAGGGTGTGCTAGAGCAGCGCAGTTCGCAAGTTGGTTTTTGCAGGCCTCAAAATGGCATACGGCGTCGTTTGTCCAAATGAGGTTGCGATTATCGTTTTTCTTGTTGCCGGGCACCATCGCTAAAAGAGAGCTTTGATGCTGTAACGCATTGGGCAAAAATCTGCGGTAGAAGTTAAGTGTGGCGAGAAAGCGTTTAACTCCTTTGCTACAGTAGGTAGCTTAAAGTGTGTTGTCGCTTCGACGCGGCTGCGGAGCGGGCTTATACCATCCTTGGTGATCGAATGACCAAGGAACTCCAATTCCGTAACGCCAAACTGTGATTTTGAAATATTAATCTTCAATTTGTAATTTTGTAATCGACGAAACGCCATTCGGAGATGTTCCTGGTGCTTTTCAGTTGATTCGGATGCGAATCAAACGTCGTCTAAATACATTAATGCGAAATCCAATCCTCTAAACACCTCATTGATTAGTCGCTGAAAGATTTGTGCGGCATTCCGCAAACCGAAGGTCATACGGGTAAATTCAAATAACCCGAAGGGTGTCGTAATTGCTGTTTTACAGATGTCATCAGGGTGTATTGGCACCTGGTGGAAGGCTTTTTGCAGATCAATTTCAGAAAAAATTGTCTTACCTGCTAAAATCGTTGAGAAATCTTGCAGAAATGGTAGCGGATAGCGGTCTGGAATGGTGATAGCGTTTAATGCCCTATAGTCGCCGCAGGGTTTCCATGATCCGTCAGCTTTCCGAACGAGGTGGAACGGGCTCGCCCAGCTGCTTTTTGAAGAGCGACAAATGCCGAGGTTGATTAGTAATTCGAACTCGGCGCGTGCAGCGGCGAGCTTCTCCGGTGATAGACGTCGTGGCCTGGCAGAAGCAGGTTGACCGGTGGTAGTGATTTGATGAACTATGGAAGCGTCTGTTCGACTGCCTGGCGCTGGTGGACACGTGAGTTCTAAAAATTCCTTCAGAATACCTGAGAATTTTTGCGAAGGGTTGATTGTTGAGATTTTCGAAAATTGGCCTTGCGTTACTATACACGGTGATTTAAGCGATGTTGTGCGATCGACAAGACGCTGGCCTTGCAAATCGACAATCAAGCTTTAGTACCCAAGAAAATCGGCACCAAGAATGGCTTGCGATACGTCTGCGACAATAAAATTCCAAAGGAATTCCCTCCGCAGGTTAAGATCAAGTTTAAGCATGACTTCACCGTAACTGGATACGGTGAGCATGAGCTTATTTTGTTGGCTTGGGTATGACAGAGACATCTGTAGCTGAGTCTATGAGAAATTTCATTTTTGCTGATGTATCGTAGATGCAGAGTCGATAGCTCCTTTGTATATCAGGGTATTTGCCGAGCCCTGATACTGCATTAGCTACGCCCACCTACTCGACGTTTTGAGGCGGCGACTGTGTGAATGTACACGGCTGTCGACACTTTGTGGCATTTGCCCCGAATTTCGTATGGTACCAGCACAAGTACGGTACATTGAGCGTGCCTCTTCTGCTGCGTGAGGCACTTGAAGATCTAGAGTTTTGTTGTGTGCGGCTGTTGCGCATGAATTGATTGACTTTCTTTGTTGAAGCGGCGACTTCAGCTCGAAGATTCGACCACTCATCTGGAAACGACGGTTCGGTGCTAACCTCGCAAATCTGGTTACCAACTTTCATCTCTAAGCACTCTGAGATGGAATCCGCGATTTTTATCTTCTCACCGATAGGAGCGTTTGTCGCGATAATGGCCGCCTGAGCGTACGGCGGTAAACGACTAACCCACAGATCGTACAAAATGCTCTCGCTGAGTGCGGGTCCAGCAGTGCGTCACATCTCGTTGTACAACTCGCTGGGTTTACGATCGCCCAGCGGTAGCTCATCATTCATCATGTCACTGGAATCCGTGAAAACGATGATCTAAGCTGCACTGTTCACGCCTTTGCACGTGCACGTGATGAAAAAGGAAGATGGCACAGGATCGCGATCGCGTTGAGCACTGGAGTACTGGATGAACTAAGGCGTTGACTCCTTCAGGTGATGGATTTCGTTGAACACCGGATTAATCTGGGCGCTAAATTACCTCTGGTGCCAGATCACGTCGGGGTCACCAATTAAAGGCTTTTACAATGTAGTGATCCTTACTCATTGACGGGTTTTTACAGAAGCAAGCATAAACTCAAAGTTACAGTGTTTGATGCCTTGCCTTTTCAAAAACGAATGTGAGTGTAAAGCGATGATACGATTAAAGCCAACATCAGGATAGCATACGGTTACATTTTAAAAGTAATAGATCATGGTGTTGCCACATATATATTATCGGATACGCCGATGATATAGCGATAACCATAGTGGCCAAAGAACTCTACCAAATTCAGAGGATATGTGGTGAGACGATACCAAAAATAAAGCACTGGCTAAATAGCTCAAAACTCCAACTCGCGGAACAAAAAACCGAAGCAGTGCTTATTACAAGCAGAAAAAAACTTGAGAATGTCTCCTTAAACATTGACGGACACATCATTACAACACAATGAGCACAAAAGTACCTTGGTGTAATGATCGACGCGAGACTCAGCTACAAAGTCCACATTGAGAAAGTCTGCGAAAAAGCTGCCCGTGTAAATGCGGCCTTATTCAGAATTATGGACAACATAGGAGGTCCAAAACAAAGCAGTAGAACACTTTTGGCCAGGGTTAGCCAGTCAATCATAATGTATGCTGCACCTGTATGGGGACCAGCACTAATCCAAAAAAGTTATGCAAGAATGGCACAATCAGTGTTCCGCCTAAGCGCTATTAGCACTATTAGCGCTTTCCGCACGGTATCCCATGAAGCTGCTAGCATTATATCTGGAATAATGCCGCCAGACACAATGGCTCGGGAACTGAAGCGGATTTACGACAAGAGAAAAATTATAGGCAGAAAGCTGATATTTGCAGAGCGGAAAGGGGAAAGAAAAGAAAGCATAGAGGAATGGCAAAATCGTTGGGACACAATAACAAAGGGAAGATGGACGCACCGATTAATCAGAAATCTACAAGAATGGGTGGAACGAAGGCATGGCGAGGTAGACTTTATTCTATATGAAGCTGTTTCTGACTGGACACGGATGTTTCAACGAGTACCTGTAATAGGTATGGTCATCACAACGGAGTTATTTGCTTTTTCTGTGGCAACAGATAGTGCGGAGCATATATTTTTCTACTGCCCGAGATTCACATCAGAGCGCCAGGCTTTGGAGATAGAAGTAGCAGGTCGAGTAACACCAGACAACATAGTGGCTTATATGTTGCAAAAGAGACGAGTATGGTATGCCTTGGAAGGCGACAGCTCTGATAATGCAAGAGCTGAGAAGAGCCGAACATCACAGAAGCAGTGAAGCGAGAGACGCAAATAGTGAACTTATGACGTGAGCCAATAGGCTAAGCTGGCCCTGCGACGTATTGCTTAGCGGCGGTCCCGCAGGGCCTTCCATAAAGCTGCAGATGACGGAGTTAAGGGTTTAGTACGTTGGCGTACTGTTTCGTCTAATATAGTAAGTTATTACTTATTAGGCGTGGTCTCGATTGCACCTTTAGCGAGCAGTACTAATCGTGCATACTGCATACTACTAACTATAGGAACAAAAACAAAAAAAAAGAAAAAAAAAATAGTGGCGCACCAATCGTGCTACAAACACAAACCGCAATAACTTTTTTATAACAAATTTGATTTTATTGTATATATTTAATTATTATTAAATTGTATGGGCCGTAAAAAACCTCCATGCTCAGCCTCGCATAAGAAAGTTAATAATTGCGGTCTGAAGGGTTGATTGCCACAATTATCGATTTAATGTACTGTTTCAATTCAGTCGGATTTGGGTTTTTTTTTTTTTGTGGGCCAACGGAAATCAGAGTTTCTTGATATTAATTGTTATGTCCGACTGATGCGCTAAATGTGGTTCTGCATCAACTACTCATGGACACTTTTATTCACAAAACAGCAGCTATTGCGGCGATAAGAATAAAAGAATTGGGTGGTTGGAATCAGCAGATTTACGGAGTGTAATCCTAAACAAGCTCACCATTAATAAATCAGACTACGTTCTCCCAAAGCTAGATTTCAATAGACACTTCCAGGTGGGTATACTATCTAGACGAGAATTGAAAAGAGGTTCAATAGGAGAGGAGGATACTATATCAGTCTATATCGATGGGTCCAAAATGGACTGCGGAGTAGGCACGAGGGTATTCTTCCCTGAACTAGGGATATCTCTCTCTATACGTTTACCGAACTCGGCTAGCATCTTCCAAGCAGAAGTGCTAGGTATAGAAAAAGCCTGAAATTCTATTAAGAAACCACGAGAATATACATAAAGCAACTATATTTACGGATAGCCAGGCGGCGCTCCTGGCCTTGTCTTCACCCATGAGTAATTCCAGTTATAGTATAGTTCACAACTGCAAGAGGTAACGCTGCTGCGGTAACGAAAAAGCAGATGAGTTGGCAAAGACAGGAGCTTTCCTCATTGAATCCGACATGGAGCTAATACCAAGCCCACTAGGATCGATCAAAGGAGAGATCAATAGGCAATTTCAACAAGTTGCAAATAACAGGTGGAAAAACATAAAAAAATGCGTCATAACTAAACAACTATGGTCAAAATATAACAGGAAAATAACCAACGATTTATTAAATAGGTCAAGAAAAAGTATCTACAGAGTAACAGATACTACAACTGGTCATTTGGGGAACATGTGCCCAAAATGGGTATGCTCTACAACGACATTTGCCGAGGCTGCGGAGTCGTAGGGAACAATGAAACAATTTTCCACTTTCTCTGCGAATGCCCAGCTCTATCACCGATCCGACACAAAACACGTGCAATCAAGCACCAAACCTTGAATGAATATCCACTAAAAGCACATCAGACATGAGTAGTTTCATCGAAACCTCAAAATGGTTTGAGAGAGAAGGGTAAACGTGATAGCAGATACAGAAGGTTCTACGAGTAGTGTATCAAAATGGCACATCAAGTGCTAATTGAGCCCTATAGATAGCAGGGCTGCACTCCTACCTGATATTAATATGTTTTTCATTGGAGCTCCGCAATAACTGATCTGGTTATGTGTGCAGTTGCTGGAACCAAACGCTATGCGTCTGCAGGGCAGCTAAAAAAACTCATGCAACACTTTTAAATAACAGGTGTACATTGACATTTACTGTTACACCGTTTACTTCAAAGAAATAAGGCTCGACATTACACCTTGATGAAACTGCGCACCAAACAAGGACTTTTTTGCGTGAATCTCCGTCTCGTCGATTGTTTCCGCATTTGATTCCCTACATATACGCCAATTTTGATTGTTAACATTTCCGTTTAGGACAAAAAGAGCATCACCAGACATAAACAGGTAATTTTTCAAATTAGTGTCTTCTTCGGCCATTTCAATAATTTTTGGCAAATGGCAGGCGAATAGACAAATCTAGAAATTTAACCGGTTTGTCATTTGATCTTTGAATGAAAACTGGTTTAAGTCTGCTTGAATTATAAAGTATGTGCACCAAAAATATTGGTCGAACATATAACGTTATAAAACTTATGTTTATTATTTAATTTCAGAAATATTTATACAAGTTATAGTTTATATGTAGATTTATACGTATTCAAGATATAATATTCAGGATATTTTTTTATAAGAGAATAATCGTAATTTAGACTTGACATCCTTCATAAGCGCTTGCACAGAATCCTTATTGAAGTCTTTAGTGACGCTTCGCCACTTGTTTCTAAATTGCTTCTCATTTTTCACTGTATGCTGCGTCTTTAACAATTTCGCTTTAATAATGGCCCAATAAGTTTCAATCGGCCTGAGCTCTGGGCAATTTGGAGGGTTCACCTCTTTAGGAACAACGACCACTCTATTGTCTTGGTACCACTTTAAATCCGTTTTTCCGTAATGACATGTCGCAAGATCAGGCCAAAAGAGTACTGGATCCTTATGAAGTTTAATTAAAGGCAAAAGACGTTTCTGTAAGCACTCATTAACGTAAATTTTTTGATTTATTGTTCCATAGCCTATAAAAGGTTCACTTTTAAAACCACACTGGCAAATCGCCTGCCATACTAGAATTTTTTTTGGGAACTTGTTTGCTGTGTAAAATTGTCGCCCTCGAATTTGTTTAAAGTCTGCTTTTACATAGGATTCATCGTCCATTACAACGCAGTTAAAATTAGGCATGAACTTGTCATATAATTGTCGAGCACGTCGTTTTGCCAAAAAATGTTGCTTATCATTGCGGTTTGGTGCTGCATTCACTTTGAAGGAACGTAATCCATTTCGTTTGCGTACTTTCTGAACATATGAAGGTGACATTTGAACTTTTTTGGCGACATCTCGAACTGAAAGTCCGGGATTTCGTTTCAAATAGGTCAACACTTTTTTTGCTATAAGTGGAGATTCAAATCCTTGTTTTCTACCACTACCGGCTTTTCTATTCAATGATAAGGAGTCACTGTATCTCTTAAAAACAAAAGATACCGAAGATTTTGCAAGTTTTAATTTTTTGGCGATGTCGCTGTGGGACATGCCTGGATTTTCCAGCTTTTTGCGCAAAACCGATTCGCGATCGTGTATATTCATTGCTGACAAATTTTACACTAACCACATTTTTTGAAAAAAATATAAAGCAATTATTTAGATAATGTATTAAACTTTGCGTGTAAATTTTAATTTTGATTTTACCGTTACAAATTTCTAAGCTGTGCGGGTTTCTATGAGATCAGTTTTTTTCGTGCACATACTTTACGTTGAAATAACCGGCTGCTAACTTCACGTTGCGCCAATATGTGGCGATTTTGACTAAATTGACGACACAACAGCCGAAGTTGTTTTTTTAACACGATCGTACGGTTCGATGGTATGGCTTTGTTGCGATACATTGTGATTCCACACTTGGGAGTTCCGGTAAAATCCTGTCTGAATTCCCTTTGGACGAAAATGACGGATTGCAAAGGATGTTACCCCAAGAAATAATTTTCAATAGATTTAAAGATTCACTCACCAAATAAAATATAAGTCCATTACTCACACAGAAGACATTTTTGTAGCACGATTTGTGCGCCACCCTGTTTTTTAACCAAATTCGCTGAAAACAAAATATTGACACCTCCTTCGAATCTGTGCAAATGTACTTCTTATATAACGGTTTTGTTGGAAAATTCAAAAAGTGAGATAACTCACTATACTTATCGCTCATCGACGATAGGTAGAAATTGTGTTCTTTATTTCTTCCGTTTCCTGATACCGTTTTCCTAAAAAATTATTAAACGTATAAGCCACTTTTTGCTTACTCTAAACAGTTTCTTCTTCTTTACTGGCTTACACATTGCTCTCGTGGTTATAGCCGGTTTAACAACAGCGCCCCAGTTGTTTTTCGTTTCGCTATTTAACGCCAATTGGAGCTAACGACTGGGATATATTACTCCTGTCTTGACCAAGATCAAAGTGTTATATTTAGAACCTCTTTAAAACTATCGTAGGATGCGCCAATTCAATCTAAAATCATTTCCACCGGATTTTTGGTAACCACCGTCAGAAATGAAACGCACAGTTGCGCATAATTTCAATATAGGAGGTACGCTTTTGCGGAAATGTTCCTTCCTCTCATTTAGAAAAAAAAAACACAAATTTAATCGAAAATAAATTGTGATATTATTAAAAGCTACTCAATTGCGAATGCAACTATGTCTTAATTTGCATGTGGAAGCTCCAATGGATTTGAATCAGCACGAAGGCTTTTTCGTATAAGTAGCACATCAATTTTGCCCCCAACATTTTCGTAATTTTAATGAAAATCAAAACTTATGTCCATTTTTTTATTTACTTTAATGTTTAATCACTTTTTCAAGAGAAATAACTGAATTTAATTGTTTAAGAGGTTATACGTAACCATGTTTACGTGGGAAAAACTGGTTTTTGCCCTAAAACCTTTGTTTTGGTCCATGTAAAATCTGTCAAACGAAAACACATTTTTTTTTAATTATTATTTTACATTGTACCTAGTATATAAAAATAAAATAGTAACAATATAGAATATAATACTATTGACCAGAATCTAAGTAATCAGGAGAGATACTTAAAAGCTAAATGTGAAGAAATACATTTGTTGCTACTGTTGTCTTACTAGGTCGAAAGGTTTCTTGCGTTTCAACCGGATTTCTCGCCCAGCAGTTTCAAAGAATCTGGAGGCTTCCTCATTAACGTGCTATCAAGCCTCAGTTCGTGAGACTTTGCTATTTTGGAGGTTTCATTTACCACTGAATTCACGCGTAGGTGAGCAGATCTAACGTACCAAGGATCATTAACTAAAGTACTGAGTACCTTACTTTGATAGCGCTGAATGCTGGCAATACAGCTTTGACTTGAATAACCCTATAGTTGAGCTCCGTAGGACTAAACTGTCTTTAGGACTTGATTACATAATAAAAGTTTGTTTTGAATTGATAGCGTGGATTTCCTGCCAACTAGGTGGAAAAGTTTTCCAAATTTCATATCAAGCTCGCTTCTTGTTTTTTTTTTTTGACATGCTTTTTCCAGCGTAGCTTAGCATCTAAGGTGATGCATAGGTACTTAGCACTGTTGTGATGTGGTATAGGGATGTTATTTATATAAATTGGACAATATGCCGGCTTTTCCAAGGTAATTGGTGTCGTTTAATTTGATGCTCCACTTAGATGTCAACTTAGTAATTGCTTTGACTGCTGTCTGCACTCGTCGACTAGATAGCACAGTATATGGGCCATTCCATCAATTGGCGACATGGTTTTGTACCCGTGGTTCTCCGATTTTGACGAAACTTTAGAATATCATAATATAGACTAAAATAAGAATATCAGTAATCTTTTTAGTAGCCAAAGTTGCTCCATTGTTTTTTGGCGCGCATTTCAAATTGAGATCAAACAAAAAAATGACTTTTTCTTTTATTTTTTAACGACTTCAAAATTGAGTGAAAAAAATTTTGAAGCTATCCATTTTTATGTAAAAAAATCTCAGCTTTCTGATAAAAATATTTTCAAAATCCAAAAAAACTATGTTTTTTCCAAAAATCCCGCTTTTCGTGCTCTTCCCCCACTTTTTTTTTCAAAATTGACATTTTTATTCGATTCCTCGTTAAATTTTACATAAGAATCAGTTTTCAAAAATATGGGACTCTGATCCCATGAACAGCAAAAAAAATTCAAAGTTGACGCTTAAAATCCAAAAAAAATCATTATTTTCCAAAAAAAAACCCGGTTTTTTGTGCTTTTCCACCAACTTTTTTTCAAAATAAAATAAAAATGGATAACTTCAAAATTTTTTTCACTCAATTTTGAAGTCGTTAAAAAATAAAAGAAAAAGTCTTTTTTTTGTTTGATCTCAATTTGAAGTGCGCGCCAAAAAACAATGGAGCAACTTTGGCCACTATAAAATTAACAGATATTCTTATTTTAGTCTATATTATGATATTCTAAAGTTTCGTCAAAATCGGAGAACCACGGGTATAAAACCATGTCGCCAATTGATGGAATGGCCCATATACAATAGATAACCTTTTCGTGGTAGCTTTCTGAGGGGTGAATAACGGCCACCTTGGATATTCAGTGGTAGCAACGCAGTGCTGTATAAATTGAGGTAATAAATACTTGGCAAATTTATTTTATTAAATAACAAAAACTATAAATATTTTTGCTTAATATAAAAGAAAATTATTTATTAATGTTATATATTTACTAATAGGTGATTTAAATGTCATAGTGTGCAATATTTCGCCCATAAAAATATCATTTACTGATATTCAGATATTCTTTTTGCAGCGAGATTTCAAGCTACTAACCTTGGGTTGGCAATAAGAGAAATCAATCTAATGCCCGACCAGATGAGGCTAGTTCTTGGGGTAAAATAAAGAAAGAAGCTTCACCAGTTAAGGTGTATGCAGAAGCTAGTTTAGTAATGCCATTGATTGTGGGTGAGACTTTTGGTAAAAGACATTTCAATGCAAAAAAAGGAAACGAACTATGATAATAAATAATTGTAAAAAAATGCAAATTTTTCGACATGAATTTGTAATAGTAAACGAACTTTTTAATAAAACTTAGTCAATAACGACTTACGATCTTGTCAATTTGTATACACATGTCAAACGACAAATTACCACCCAGGATTGTATCCTACTGCATGCAAAGATTTAGAAATACTTGAAGCGTGTTTAAAAATTTCACAAAAAAAACCAACTGATTTAACATTAAACAACAAGTAATATCCCAATAAAATTGAACAGGTATTCAAAGTTATTCAATATAATCACTTAAATATCGTAAACGCTTGCATTATTTAATATATTTTAAAGTGTTGATCATCAAAATTTAAAATTTATATGTAGCTCAAATGCTAACACAACACTCCAATTACCATAAAAGTAGCAAAAAACGTGTTACACAACAACCTAAGATTTATTTGAGTATATGTATGTAAACAAAGCAAAGGTTTATTACTGTATATGCTGAGCGAGATACTGAAGTTGATTCTCCAGCTGCTAACAAAGCTGTGTCATCCGAAAAAGTCCCTGTCATATAACTAGAATCAGATGGGAGGTCACTGGTAAAAAACAAATAAAGCATTGGCCCCAACGCTTCCCTGGGAACAACCGCTTCTATCGGTTACAAGTTTGAAAATGCATCCTCTTGTTTAATGCGGAAGTATCTACATATCTCTTAGGTACGAAGCAATTATTTCACAAAATTGTTTGGGTAGAATGTATTTCAATTTGAGCATTAGAATCGAATGCCAAACTGCGATTATTGGTTTGAGCCTATTTATGAGTACATTCTAAAAGCTTTTAGATACAACTGGCACCAGCGAAATTGGTCTATAGTATGATGTTACATCGTCTACTGGCTTACCCGGCTTAGGTATCAGATACTTTCCAAAGCGATGGCACATATCTTAGGCATAAAGCGCTTTTTATAATGTTTATTGGCTTTTTTATACAATTCTTTGGTAAATTGCAAATATTTCTCCAGTTATTAAATCATACCCCGGTGCGTTTTTGAGTCTTGTGTTCCCGATAAGATTTTTAATTTCTTTAATAGTAACTGGAGAAATACTGTTGTGTGGATCCAACCAATTATTTTCACATTTTATCTTATTCCCATGGTTAGGCGTAAACGTGTTTCTCAAATGATTTATAAATACGACAGCTTTCTGTCCATTCATTTCGGTCCATGCAGTTTCGTTTAGTTTTAATGGTGCTACATGTTTTATTTGTTTATTAATATTTCCTAAAGCTTTTCAGAGTGAATAAACGGTGAACTTATGAGCTGTGAATTTAGATAGATAAGTTTTGAAACAAAAATTTTTAAACTCTTTAATTTGTGTTCTTAGTTCCGCTCTACATTTATTAAGCTCAGTTTTGAGAGCAGATGACCTAGTTTTCTGTCATCTCCGTCGAAGCTTGCGCTTTTTATGGATGCTTTCTAAGATGTGTTTTGGGTATTTGGTACCACTTAGATTCACGCGGGTGTTTGGTGCACTCTTCCACGCAGCGTTTTGAATTCTTTTTGTGAAATCTTCAACCTGATAGACCAACTTAATACCAATCGATTTGTGCTTAAACTTTTGCTCGACTTTATTCACTTTGCTTTTTAATTTATACCAATACACCAAATTGCATAACGTTGGCTTGGCAGCCGAAATAAATGGCTTTTCGTACAGAGTTCTTATCACTGGGGAATGGTCAGAACTTGGTCTTATTTTTTTTAGCAAAAAATTAGATTTTTGTTCAAAGTCTGAGAAAAAAAGGAAAATTTTAATATTTTCTTATTTTTTTGCGAACAAAAACGAGACTTAGATATGTACTAACGGAATATGTTTAGTTTCGTATGTTATGTTGTCCACGGCGAGAGCACTTTTTTGTGAGACACCCAGGGAAATGAGGTCTCAACGGATGAATTTTCAACATTTTTGTATCTAAATTTCTGGAGATATTGTTCACATATGTACCTTTGATGTATCATATTATACTCTGTTCAGAGTATGTTAAGTTTGCCACGAAGTTGGTAACACCCAGAAGGAAGCGTCGGAGACCTTATAAAGCATATATTTAAATGATCAGTATGTTGAGCTAAGTCGATTTAGCCATGCCCGTCTATCTGTCTGTCCGTCTGAATATATACGAATTCCAGTTTTTAAGATATCGTTTTGAAATTTTGCAAACGTCATTTTCTCTGCTACTCGTTTGTCGGAACTGCCGATATCGGACCTCTATAACATATAACTGCCATACAAACTGAATGATCGGAATTAAGTTCTTGTATGGAAAACTTTCAAATTTGACAATGTATGTTAACAAAACTTGGCACAGGGTATTTTCTAAGATAATAATGTAGTATATGAAGAAATTGTTCAGATCGGCTTACTATAGAATATAGCTTTTATACAGATTGAATGATAGAAATCTAGTGCTTGTACGGAAAAATTTTGCATTTTGGATTATTTGCTAAAGCAACAATGTAATATCCGAAGAAACTGTTCAGATCGGTTAACTATAGCATATATGTAGCTGCCATTCGAATTGAATTATCGGAATCAAATGCTTGCAAGGGAAACTTCCTCATTTGACGTTATATCTTTACGAAATTTGGTAGGAGTTATTGTTCATAAAAATAATGTAATATCGGAAGACATTGTTCAGATCGGCTCACTATAGCATATAACTGCCACCATACAAACCGAACGAGCGGAATCAAGGGCTTGTACGGAAAATTTTCGCATTTGACATTGTATCCTCACACATTTGTATATATTTGACATGGATTACTGCTGAAGGTAATAATAAACTCTCCGAAAAAATTGTTCAGATCCGATTACTATAGCATATAGCTTTTATACAAACTGAATGATCGAAATCAAATGCTTACATTTGACGATATATCTTCACGAAATTTAGTATGAGTTATTGTTCATAGAAATAATGTAACCTCCAAAGAAATTGTTCCCATCGGATTACTATAGCATAGACAAACTGAACGATCGGAGACAAATGCTTGCATTGCACACTTTTTCAATTAATGAGATATATTCTGCAATTTCGTCGTGGATTAGTCTCTAAGGCAACGCTTCAATAGTTGAAGAAATTTTGCATGTTGGACAACAAAACCTGCCATACAAACTAAAAAATCAAAATAAAGTTCTTTTGTGACAAGAAATGTTCATGAAATTTAGCATGGATTCGGACTGTCATACAAACTGACCAATCGAAATTCAGCGAGATGTAGCATTGAGGAGAAGTCGTCAGGGAGATCCAATAAGAAGACGTCGTGAACAAATTTTAAATTCTTCTCAAAGAAGAGTAATACGCCAGCAAATCAGGCAACAACTTGCAAAGGGGCACGGATCAACGTTGGAAAGAGTACGATTCCATAGGTCAGATCCCGAAAATCGTCAGTTGGACAGCGAAAGGCAAGCCAGGCGGAATATCAGAAGACGTCGTGAACTTTCTCCTGATGCACTGCTAGAAGAACAAGCACGTCAACGTCAAGCTGCCAATATCTTTGATATGTAGGTATTGTTAGTAAAAAAGGGCCCACTGCGAGTGTTGTGATGGCACAAGGTTCCCTCACCAAGTAAAGAATTTAGAAAAACGTCAGACCTCATCAAAGTTCACGCACTCGGAAGATGCTAGAAAAGTTTTTTACTTGTCATCGAAGTTTCCATCTTCGGACCAAATATATAACTTTTGCAGCACCTGCTATCGGATTGTCAAATAAGGTAAAATACCAAATATCTGCCTCTAAGAAGGATTGGAGTTTCCTGATATTCCGGAATGTCTTCAGGATTTCACTTGTCTAGAGTAAAGGCTAATATCCCCGATAATAAAATTTATGTGCATCATATCCTTAGGATAGCAACGATAATGTGCTATTCGTGGAAGAGTAATAAATATCCCGATTTCTGTTGTAGAGACAGTTACCATGCCGCCACAAAGATTTGACAACAGCCAAATTATTCAAGTGCACCTGAAACTTGACTATGACGGAGACAGTGCGACCAGCAAAAATATTGCAGGCACTTAATTATCTGTTGCGTACAGAGTCAAGCACAACATTTAAATGTCAAGCGATTGGTTGCCATTTATTGCGGATCCTGAAAATGGGGTGGCAGTAAGAGACCTGCCAATGGCCTTCAGGAAAATGTACAGGAAATGGAAGAGGAAATAAATTCAGGTGGCCAGGAAACTTTGACGGACAATGAAACCGTTAAAAACAGATCGATTGATCGGGTTGCAATGGCACCAGGAGATTCCGCTAAATTCTAAAATTGTTACAAGACGGACTGTTTGGAGTACATTTAGTAGTCCGTTACTATTACAGAATTGAATTTCAGCATGGGCGATCACCACATTGTCATGGCATGTACTGGTTAAGCGATGCACTGCAATTAGAAAATGATGGAATCATCAACACAACTGAAGTTCAAACTTTCATCGGCCAACACATTACGACTGATGGGGATGATTTAAACTTACAGGAATTTATTCAGTACCCAGACATGCTCGAGCATGACTAAGAGACCTGCATGGAAAACAAGAGTGCCGATTTAACATGACATATTCGTCGATGCCGCGGACAAGAATTCTTTTCCCCTTGGAGATGAGCAACACAAATTTCAATTTATAAAAATACAGGAACTTTTAACTCTGACGGATCTCGCAGAAGAAGAAGCAATACGGATGAGCGAATTAACACTGATTGTGAAGGATATAAGCTCGCTCTTCGCTCATCTGAAAAAAAAAACGGCACATTCTCCCAAAAGAAAATTTTTTAAATGCCTGCAATAAAAATATCCTTAACTTGCATAGAGCAAATATGGATATTGAATACATTTTGAATGCCTACGTTTGATGCAGCTATATAATTAATTATATAAATAAATCTAATAAAGGGGTATCAACATTACTGAGACAAGCCATGGAGGAAATAAATGCTGGGAATTTCTCCATTAAAAAAAATGCAGAACATCGGAAAAAAATTTGTAAACGGATCGGAAATATCGGCTCAAGAAGCAGCTTATAATATTTTGAGACTGCATTTATCGAAAGCCAGTAATGGGGGATATTTATAAAAATCGAGTAAGGATGCTAAAACCCAGAAGTGAATTGGATGCTTTACAGAATAATTCTACGGACATGTATGTGGTGGGTGTACTGGAGCACTACTCTCAAAAGCCGGATCAATTGGAAGTTCTATGCTTAGCAGATTTTGCAGCATTGTTAAGATTTTCCAAAACAAGTAGGAATATTTCTGTTAATAATGAAGACTACAATGAAGAAGAAAACGAGAATGACACGACAGCTGCACTTCCAATGGCATTAAAAGATGAATCAGGATTTTTATGGAAAAGGAAACAAACACTTATTCTGCACTGGAAACGTTTTATCGTTGCAAATTCGAGAGCTGATTTCTTCAGAAAAATTGCCATGAGAAATGAGAAGACCGAGCTCTTAAATAATGATGTCGAGAGTGTTTGCAACGCACACGAGGAGCAAATGGAATGAAATAAGGTCAAATATGACAAATTTTTACACGAGCTTGAACGGATTCTGGAGAACCTGCATGTTTCAGCGGAAGAAACAGCTGATGAGAAAGCTGCGTCTCAAATTTTGAATCCCGAATTCAGAGCTCTAGCTGTGCCAGAGCAAATAGGAGATGTTAACGTTTTTCACGAGGACAACAGTAGTGTGGAAGAGGCGGTTTGATTAATTAAGCTACCACCTCTAATATTAGAAGGGGATTTACTGACAATGGTACAATCTCTCAACAACAAGCAGAGAGAATATTTTACTCGTGTATTGCCCATGTGAGTAGGAAGAAAATTTTCTACGAATATGGGGGAGGTGATGCTGGAGTGGGCAAAACCCGGCTTATAACGACTATATATCAGTCGTTGATATTGCGCGCTAACAGTGTACCAGAAACTAATCCCGAAACAGCCAAGGTGTTACTCTGCGCACCCACTGGCAAAACACCATTTGAAATTGGAGGTCTAACACTTCATTCCGTTGTTTTTCAAAATTTAAAATTAAAAGGTTTTTTTAAAAAAAGGGGAAAAATTTTTTTGCAGCAGTGCTTACTTTCGAGGCGTTTTAATTATCGTGTTTGGTGACTTAAAACAGCTGCCACTAGAAGGAAATCGATGGATATTTGCGCCGGCAAATGGCAATGATCATTACAGTGCAATTACAGGAACCCCGCTTTGTGATCAATTTCGACCTTTTATTCAAATGCTGGAGCAAATAATTTCAATACAACAAAACTGGCGAACACGATGACCGACGAGTTCATTTCGATTGCGAAGGATACAGTGTCAAGTTCCTTAACAGAACGCAGCAGAGCAAACATGTTGGAAGCTGTGAAGGGTTTCAAGACATCAGAAACACAGGAAATGCCTCAACATCATCATAATGCAGGTGCACAGTGGTGCGATTATGGATGAAATTCGCAGAACTAAGAGTTGGATGCTTTGAACGTTCCAAGCAGCCTCATAGTCGCAATGTAAAATTGCTACAACAAAACAGCAAACAGCAATACATAGATTGGGTATGGACAAACATGGATCCAGCAACGACCTCATGTATCACATATGAAACACCATGTAGTGATCATGACGGAATATTTTTAAGATTTAGAAAATAGAAATGTTGTATATGTCGATATATGTTAATATAACTTAGTATAATAATATTAGGTGTAAGTCATAGATATGAGTAATGTAGTTTATATAGCATAAATATGTATTATAGAAATATAAACATATATAATATTTGCTCTGTGTTTTTTTTATAAAGCAAACTGTCAATATATATTATATATGATATACATATATGTACTAATATATAAATTTTATATTTTTTCCATTAAGTTTATGTTAATAATACATCTTCTTACAATTTTAAATAACTATAAACGTCTAAAAGATTTATTTTCTTTATTACTTAAATAACCTCAATGCTTCTAGCAAACAACCCGGCTAAAAACAATTAGTAAAATGTTTTCCTTTGAATAAAAGCCACTGACCGTCGTTAGATTTACTTAAACACATAGTTACAAAAAGAAATGCACCTGTGAAAGGTACATTAGCTTCGGTGCAGCTGAAGTTAACGTTTTTTCTTGTTCGTAACTCCACTTTACATATACGTAAGCATGTACAGTATATATGTATATATTTTTATTACAGGTTTAACTGCACGAACTTCACATATATTTTTATGTATATAAGTTTGGATTTTTAATCCTTTTTTATTTATTATACCTTTATTTCTTTTTCTTCAACCGTGAGAACTGAAAACCGAAATTCCGAAGACCGGAAAGCGTAACTAGGTAATCGGTTTTAAGATTGTAAAATTATTAGTTAATTTTTAACCTACAGTAATAGATTAAGGTGAGTATGTACACAATAAAAGGAAACTTAATATTTTAAATATAATATTTTAGCAATTTATTACTTACTTAATATTTTTTTTTGTTGTATTCAGTCTATTAATCGATTCGCTGTTGTATCTGATTGTTTAAGAAAAATTGATGGTCATTTAATTTTATAAGTTCTTATGCTTCAAATTAAAGTTCGTTAAATTAGTCGAAATCTGGAGTTCCATCTACGTATTTTAGCGCAGTGCCAATCATATTTATGCTTGGCGTTTGCCTATGTTGAATATTCCCGTGTCAATCGATCGATAAATTTGACTACTTTTTACCTGAAGAACTTTAGTCATGTATGATTGGGGAAAAATGTGAAATATATTTTCTGATTCACGCAAAATAGTGAGGTAATTCGTCAAACTCGTTTGATGCGTTAAGTAGTCATATTTGTCCCAAACTGCGTCAATAACTGTACAGTATGTAGTTAGATTTTGTAAAATTAAAAAATTTGCTGTCGGATCCCTGAGTACGCAAAAGTAAAATAACTCTGTAAAAGTAAAAAAAACGAACAATATTTCCTAAGGTTACTCTTATGAACCTTCCTATTATCTATTAAAACTGTGGATCCTAGGTCCTTTTAAATCATTTTATGCGCCAAAACTTTTGTTATTTTATTACAAATTCTTTTATTGGTCCTAACATAAACTTTGTCTCTTGGCTTTAAAAACTTCGTAATTTTGCTGCTATTGTCCCTTGCCAATTCATTTTCCTGGGCGCATAGAAAAATTGAGCTCGATGGGTTTCCATCCAGTTACTGAATGAATTGATCTATTTTATTTTGAAATAGCAAGAAGTATTAGTTCATTAGTATCATTTATAGCTTGCTCTAACTTAGTGCATCCAGCGATTTCAGTTAAGGTGCTATGAAATCTCTCTATCTACCGATTTGTTGTACTAAGGAAGGGATTAATGTCTGAAATAGAGCAGTTATAACAGAAGGAGAGGTTGTAAAAATTTCCGCTCCAAACTGATCCTTAAGCCTCCTTTACTTTATTATTTGCGAGTTCAGTGACTTTCCTTATCAACCGTCACATTCCTCGGATTTTCAAAAGAATTAAGGATTTGAAATAAAGCTAGTTTTATCTCAACAATTGCCCTCGATATAATTGGAGTAACTGTGGAAAATTTGTCTGCAGGTTAAAATATAATGTTTATCAATGGAATAAATATATGTATGTAACATTTCCCCAGGACGGGATGGTATCGGAGTTTTTCTTAACTCTCGTATGCAGGTCATTCATTCTTTGTTTCTTTACAAATTTTGCGGTTGGCAGTAATTTGTTTTAATTTATTCCGCATATTTGGAAAATAGTCGTTCAATACCTGTTTAATATTCTCTCGGATAGAGCGATGTGCCCGACTATGTTCCATTGTCAGTATTTCGTTTTAAACGTCTTCATTAAAAATATCATTAACTTGTCTTATTGTATGACGAAATTTTATTGACGGGAATTTCCTTTCAATCTCATTCTGAATTTTGCCCAAAATAGGCAAACTGCAATGAAGAGTGTTAACTACATCGGGATTAACGCATTCACCAATCAATTTTAGTAGATGCCGAAAAATTTTAAACTTAATATGATGCTTTTTCCTCGACTTGAAAATATTCCTCTCTTGGTTGTAATATTTTCTTCTTCAAGAATTATCAGATTTCGAAATGTATTAACAGGGTTTCCCACTTGGAATAACTTCTGCTAGAGATTCTTTACTATGCAAATTATAAACTTTTACTTAGTTTTTACAAAAAAATATTTTTTGGAAGCTATGCTTCTGTATTGAATTCTGTGTAAGTTTACAAATAATTACACTTAACTCTAAACCTATGTTTGCCGCTGCAATGGGTATGAAATTTGCTGACGCTGCGCTTTCCACAGGTTGCCACTACACGTGCCGCACTCTCAGCGATTTAGTTGGTGTCGTATTATATTGCTTTGTAGCAAATGATATTAATGCATCATATCATACTTTTTAAATGTGCGGGGTGCTAACTAGTCCCCCTTGAAATTCAAACGTCCTCGTTTGAATCTTTGGGTGTATTGAAAATTTGGTTTAGTTTTTTTGTGACAGTTTATTGGGTTAATCTTCTCTTTGTTTTATCTAAAGATGTTTTCCGAAAATTAAGGCGATTGCTATTAACATGACGGTTAGGGTGATGCTGATTGTGGAGCTCCGTGCAGTTTGGCAAATGACTTTTAAAAGATTTTATTGAAATTAATTTTATTAACTCTCCCATTATTTTTTACATTAGGGCTGTCTAAAGTTTTACAAATTTGGTTATCTACGGTTGGGAGGCTTACAACATAGATTATAATTTAATTTTTTATTAGTTGGAATTTTTATTTTGGAAATTTGTTCATCTTTTTAGTTTCTTCTCTACTTTTAGATTACTTAGTTGGGCTCTTATCTTAAGTTATTAGGTGATGTTGGGGGTGGGAGGGTTTGAAAGATTTGTGGTTTGCCAATAATCTAACCTCATCTGGTTTAGTTGTTAAATCAATTATTCAGCAGTATCTGGCATTATATTAAACTTTTTATTTTTATGCTGCTTAATTAAATTTATTTTCCTTTATAATAGCGCTCAATTTTTTTTCCTTTTTTTATATCAATTAATTAAATTTCTTTTCCTTTGTATTAGTACTTTCTTTAATAATATTAGCATTTTTTTTCTTTGTAAAAGCTTACAGTTGTTTAAGACTTTTTTCTTTCTCTTTTTGTGTCTGAATATTGCTCTGAGCCAGGCACTTGCTTTGAACTTTCACCTTGTTTGGGACTTGAAACCCTCGGGGTTATATGTATTAATTCTTTGATTTGGGATTTATTTCAGAAAAGCTTAACATGACAAATGCTTTAACCACTAAGTAAGGATACATACATCGGGTTTGTAAAGAATATAGTTCACCAGCTATTATTTTAATCAATTGGATTAGAATAAAAAAAATTCACAAGTTTAAATGCTTATAGGCAACTGTTTTAATCAATCGGATTAGAATAGAAAAAAGTTCACAATCTTAAATGCTGACACGCAGCTGTTTTAATCACTAAGTAGGGATGCGCAGCAGGACGGCGATCGAAATTAGCGATGTGCGGGCTCGATAGCTAATTCAAAATGAACTGCTGTGCACCGGGGACTATACCTTTTGTTGGCTGACATCCCGCTCTGTTTATGTAATCGAATGTGGTGTGAATGTGGTTGCGTGGATATAAGATGCTCTTACATGTGGATTAGCGATAATTGTAGGTGAGTTTTGGGGCAGACGACTAAGGCTCATTTAGCCATCCCGGCCCTCCTAGCAGAATATTTCTGCCTAGAATTCGCTGCAGTTGCTGAAGCGTGACTACAACACTGCAGAGACCTGAGGTGTGGCGCGGACGCGGTCTCTGGCGTGGCGTCATGCTGATATCCCATTATGTGGCCGCCAGACACGGGATTATGATGGCTTTATTGTTCGGCGGAACCGTGCATCCCGGCTTAATGGCGGTCGTCGTACTGCGCAGCGGTTGCGGCCAGCAGGATGTTGTTCCTAGTGGTTCGTTATATATATTTTTTTTTTTGATTCGGTTTATTTGAGCGGTTTATAGATTTTCGTTTCGAGACTACGCGAATATGACCGTCGGAGCCTGGATAAAGCTTCACTATGCGGCCCAGCCGCCATTCGGTAGGTGACAGGCAAACGTCATGAATCAGGACACAATCTCCAACTTTTGGCGCTTTTTCTGTACTTTTTCATCGGTACCTCTTGTGTAGGTCCTTTATATAGTCCTCTCCATCGACTACTGAAATTATGATGGAGAATTTTAATTCTTTCCCATCTATTTAATAAGGATAGCGTCTCCATGCCTGGCTCAGGTGGAATGGGTATCAGAGGGACTTTGCGAGAGTGCCCTGTGTTGAGAACGGCTTCGGTTTTAGCTAATAAAGTCGTGAATTCTTTATAATTGAATTTGTAGCTGCCGGCTAACTTCTTGAAATGAGATTTCAAGCTCTTTAGAGCAGATTCACATAAACCATCCATATGAGGAGAGTTTAGTTGTTTGAGCGGAGGAAAAAATAAAAATGCCGACGATGTTACTTCTGTGACATTATATTTAATTCTGTTTCTTTTTCAAATTATGTTCTGCTCATATAACTACTAAAGTGATTACAATTTTCTTAATCTATTTCTTTGTGTTTTTTTATTTTCTTATGAATTACAATATTTGTTAAATGTAATCTTATTTTCTATTCAATGCAAACAAAAATGATGGTGTGGTTTACCCGATAATGTCTGGGTTATCATTACAGTCAAACATAAGGACCAAAACATATTTGTATGCATTTGCATTATGTTCTTTATCTCTACTTGTTATCTTATTTTTTGTAATGTTTACTTAGTTTTCTTTAATCTTTTATTTTGTCCAATTTGCAATATTTTGTTGTGTGGTGTCTGGTTGGGATGATAGTGTACACATAACTCCTCCCTCCCTTAATGGAAAACTCTCCTGAGTTTGAATAGTATTGTTTTTTTTTTTTTTTTAATTTTACAAGATATTAAAATTATTATTATAATCACAATGAAACTTAAAATTGATATTCCAATATGAGAGATATTTTTGTGATGTTTTATCTCATTGATTTCTTTTAAATTTTCTTCGTTTTTAAATACAAGGTCGTTAATTGTAATTTTGTTAGTGAAATTGTGAGTATCATAGTTTGGATAATAAAATCTTTGATTGTATGATATTTTAGTATGTGAGAATGTTTGGTATAGGATCTTAATTGTGCAGTAATTATAATGAATCAATGTAGTGTTTTTCAACTTAATTTTTCTGTTGTCACAGTTCTGGTTTAGTTCTATGCCATTTGCATTTTTTTTTTAAATAGTTTCTTCATCAATTTGAAAAATTTCTGTATTGCTATTTTTGATAAGTTCACAATTTAATAAGTAGATGTAATGTTTAGAAATTTGTAGTTCATTGAGTGTTTTAGCTTCTTCGAATTTATAAGTCACATTTTTGTATTCAAAAACATTTTCAATTTCTGCTGTTATTTCTTTGCCTGCTGTATTTGGTATAGGAATAATAGTTTTTAATTGTACCGATTGAAATTATTTTGGGATTTTGACCACGAACATTAACAAATTTTCTTTATATTTCAAGGGGCATACTTTTATATATTAAAGTTTGTTGAGGTCTATGTTGTAATTACAAATTTCTTCATTTGTTAAAATGCTTGGGTGAAAAATACCACTTTTTCCTGAATCTGGTTTACTGCATCTTTGAGAATGTTTATCTTTATTGTTTGTTCATGAAGAATCAATATTTTGTCTGTTCTCTCTTCATACATTAAAGATTTCTTTCTTTCGTCTTCAATAATTTGTTTTAATTTTGTGAACGTGTTCGAAAAGAAATTATTAATTTTAATTTCGTTGTTGAGAGCTGTAATTGAATTATGTAAATTTTATCTACTTTCTTAAGGTGATTTTCAATATCTATTCTATATCCATCATCCATCGTTCCAAATAGAAATTTATGTACAGAACCTATACCGTTAATTAAACCTCCTTTTTTCCTACTAACTTCTTTTCTTGGGATTAATGTTTTGATTTTACCTCTCAAGATTTCAATTTCATAAGATAGGGTGTAGTAATGTAGATGTGAATATGTTTGAGAGATTTTTGTTATATTATTTAGTATGTAAAGAATTTCACGAGGGTCAATTATGTGAATTACGAGGTCAGATGATGTAACAATCTGTTTAGTGTTGGTGATAATTTCTGTGTATCCATTGTCGGTATGTATTTGATGTACTTCCAGTTTGGCTGCATTACTAATTATTACAATTGCTATCATCAATGTTATTTTGAAGATGTATTTGACCTAAAAAATTTGTTTGGACGTTTAGTATTTGGCAATTTTCTATACCTTGGTTCGTATTTGTGACGAACCGCTTTATAATTTTTAAAGTAACCTTCTTTTTGAGTGTTATTAAACCCTTCTCTATTTCTTTTTAGTTTTCCTATGCATTTTTCTTTAGTCTTCTGAATAGCGTCTTTAATTAAATTTTTATCAGTTTTACATTAATAACCTCAAGAGGTGTGGTTTTAATTGTAGAGTGATAAGATTTTTTATACCATTCTATGCTTTGAAATACTTTTTCCGCTGTCGAAAGGCTTGTTTTTTCAATTTCTAGGACTCTAATTCTTTCGAAGAGAGTATTATGAAATTTTGCGATCTCTGAATTCCCAGTATGACTGTTTGGTTTTGTAAAATGAACTTCTATTTCTTCTTTCCTAAAAAAATCTTTTATGTTATTTGAGTTGAATTCATTATCTAATATTAACTTTCTGGGTTTTCCTTTGATAGAAAAAAATAATCTAAGCTTTTCTATAATAGTTATACTGTTTCTATCTTCTAGCTGAAATGCCATACCAAATTTTGCAAATTTGTCTATAAAAGTAAGGAAGTAACATTGTTTTATTTAGGTATATATATATCTGCGTGAACTATCTCATTTATATCTGATGGTGTTTCGTTAATTGAAATTTTGGTTTTAAAGGTTTTCTATCGTATTTCGCTCTATTGCAAACATCGCAATCTCTATATGGGCCATTCCATCAATTGGCGACATGGTTTTGTACCCGTGGTTCTGCGATTTTGACCAAACTTTAGAATATCATAATATAGACCAATAGAAGAATATCTGTTAACGTTTTAGTGGTCAAAGTTGCTCCATTGTTTTTGGCGCGCACTTCAAATTGAGAAGAAACAAAAAAATGACTTTTTCTTTTATTTTTTAACAACCTCAAAATTGAGTGAAAAAAATTTTTAAGTTATCCAATTTTATATAAAAAAATCTCAGCTTTCTGATAAAAATATTTTCAAAATCCAAAAAAAATTTCAAAATCAAAAAAAAAAAATATTTTTTTCCAAAAACCTGGTTTTTTGTGCTTTTCGCCCATTTATTTTTCAAAATTGACCTGTCCATTCGATTCCTTGTTAAATTTTACATAAGAATCAGTGTTCAAAAATATGGGACTCTGATCCCATGAACAGCAAAAAAAAAATGCAAAGTTGTCGCTCAAAATCCCAAAAAAAAATATTTTCCCAAAAATCCGGTTTTTTGTGCTTTTCCACCAACTTTTTTTCAAAATTGACTTTTCCATTCGATTCCTCGTTAAATTTTACATAAGAATCAGTGTTCAAAAATATGGGACTCTGTTCCCATGAGCAGCAAAAAAAATTCAAAGTTGTCGCTATACGGCGCATATTTTTATGAATGAAGACAGTGATTTCTTCTTAGTTCAAGTCTAAGAATACAATTTACACATTCACCTCTTTCACACAACCTTCTAAGCGAACACACTGCGCCGTATAGCGACAACTGTGAATTTTTTTTTGCTGTTCATGGGATCAGAGTCCCATATTTTTGAACACTGATTCTTATGTAAAATTTAACGAGGAATCGAATGGAAAGGTCAATCATGAAAAATAGTTGGGGGAAAAGCGCAAAAAAACCGGGTTTTTGGAAAAAATGTTTTTTTTTTTTGGATTTTGAAAATAATTTTATCAGAAAGCTGAGATTTTTTTTATATAAAATTGGATAACATAAAAATTTTTTTCACTCAATTTTGAGGTTGTTAAAAAATAAAAGAAAAAGTCATTTTTTTGTTTCTTCTCAATTTGAAGTGCGCGCCAAAAAACAATGGAGCAACTTTGACCACTAAAAAGTTAACAGATATTCTTCTATTGGTCTATATTATGATATTCTAAAGTTTGGTCAAAATCGCAGCACCACGGGTACAAAACCATGTCGCCAATTGATGGAAAGGCCCACATATAAAAATAAGTCCGTATATGTACGTCACCGAACTAATCATAAACGCGTCATGCGATTTCAACCTCACTTAGACACTACGTAGGCAGTGGCCCATATATGGTTTATGTGAAGTTTGGTTGAAATTCGATAACGCATGTGTGTGCGGTGCGTATGTGAAGTGAGTGTATTTTGCCGCAAGCAATTTTTGTACCGCATACAGCATTCATTAGTATTGAATACATTTTGGTCGTTTGTGTATTAGAGAGCATTGCACGGAGTGATGCAAATAGCAATTTGCTATCATTTCTCTTTTCTCTTTGGACGTCATTGGTGATTGATCTTATCATAATCGATTTTTGAAAATATTAATTTCTTCGCATTTTTTGGTGAGTATTTTGATAAAAATAAATTAGTTTTCGTTATAGACATCGTTTTAATTTGAATATTTTGTTAAGAAAAAATTAAAAAAAAAAACAATGATTAATGAGACAAAAATCGATTGTTTTGCTAAACAAGTGTTCTGATTGATTTTGTGACATAATCTCAATATTGATATTTTGTGAAAGAAATTAAAAAATTGAGTGAATTTTTTTTGTTTAGTGTCCGATCATCTTGGTTTTTTGGCCAATTTTTAATTGAATTTTGTCACATTTTCAACAGATTTTCGTAAGATTGTATTCGTCACGTTTTGGAGCTTTTCGAATGCAGACGATCTCGAACGTTTCATTTTCGCTTCCGAACGGTAAGGCAAAAATTATTTCGCTTTTTTGGCCAATTTTTAATTGAATTTTAACACATTTTTAGCATATTTTTAACAATTTTCGTGTCTTTTCGTGACTTTTTGGTGCTTTTCGAGTCCAGAATTTGCTGGTTTTCATCAATTTATTACTGAAGTTCTTTATTATCTTTAGTTTAGTTCCTTCTAAAAATGCCACGAAGAGGAAGAGCTGACATTGGACGTCGGTCGCGTAGAACGCAAAATAGATCAAACGAAAGGGAAAATCAATCGCAAGAACAGCGAGAACAAGAGATGGCGAATATAAGGGAACGTGTTGCAAGATCGCGTTCAGATCGTAGGCCGACAAGTATTAATCAAAATGTTTTAAGGCGTGCCGCACAAATCTATGTTAATGTTGCTTTAAATGGTCCTAGATTTAGATATAATCAGGCAATTGATTACAGTTTGCATAAGTTTGTGGTGCACTGAATTTTCATAATGAAACACCTGGAATGTGTTGTGCCAGTGGCAAAGAAAGATTACCCGAAATACAATACCCACCGGAACCATTGGCAACATTAATTTCAGGAACAACGCCGCAATCGACAATCGAAACATTTTTTGGATAATATCCAAATGTATAATTCGTGCTTTAAAATGACTTCCTTTGGAGCGACGAATATAATACGAAATAATTTCATGCCGATATTTAAGGTAATTTCGGCTCTGGGAATTTCGATGTGTTTAATATACTCTTCAAATTTTGTTTAACAAGAATTAGTATGAATTCTCTTCAGAACGCGAAGTCAATAAAAATGTCAGCGCTATGAACTATTACGCACATAGAGTTATGATACGACAAAAGCAGGAAAATCATATTTTGAAATGTCGAAGACTCTTTCATCAATATGTCGTAGTCATGTATGCAAAGATAGAAACAGAGCGTTTGAACTTTATTCGATTCAATCAACGGAAGTTGCGATCAGAAGAGCATATACATACATCTCCGCGATGCAATCAATAATGATGGAAATATTGACAATGTTGGACAAGTTGTTATTTTACCAGCAAGTCATACAGGCAGTCCAAGGCACATGCATGAATATGCACAAGATGCCATTTGCTATGTTCGTTTGTATGGTCGACCAGATTTGTTTAATACATTTACATGTAATCCACCATGAGACAAAATTAAGCAATATATATATATGAAGGGCAATCTTCTACAGACCGTCACGACATAACTGCACGAGTATTTAGACAAAAGCTGAAGTCATTGATGGATTTGATTGTTAAACATCAAGTTTTCGGCGAAGTTCGATGTTGGATGTATTCGGTGGAATTACAAAAGAGAGGATTACCACATGCCCATATTTTGGTATGGTTAGTCAACAAAATAACAAGCGATCAAATAGATGACATCATCTCAACAGAAATTCCTGATCAGGAAATCGATCCAGGTTTATTTGATGTTGTTACAAAAAGTATGATTCATGGACCATGTGGTGTTCTAAATATTAATTCGCCATGTATGAAAGATGGGAAATGCACGAAGCGGTATCCCAGAGATTTAATTTCCGAGACAATTAATGGAGATGATGGTTACCCATTGTATCGCCGACGCTCAACAGATGATAATGGCAAATCAATCAATCTACGAGCCAATAATCAAGATATTACAGTTGATAATAGGTGGGTTGTCCCCTATTCGCCAATACTATCAAAAGCATAGCAATGTAGAATATTGCAATTCTGATAAATTGATTAAATATATCTGCAAGTTTATAAATAAAGGCAGCGACATGGCTGTGTTTTGTGTTGCAGAGAACCAAAATGATGCAATAACACAATATCAAATCGGAAGGTATATCAGTAGCAATGAGGCAGTTTGGAGAATATTGAAAATGGACAATTTCACAGTTGATACTGCACAGAAAATTGCAGAGGATTAAAAGTTGAATAATAGGGAATAAAACCAACTTTATTAAAAACAAATGTGTTTCTTTTCTTATTTTGTTTTGCCGTGCGAAGCGGGCACCGGGCCCGCTAGTTATTTATACATTTTTGAATCAAAACTTTCAAATTTTTATAGTATATTAGTTTTTTCAATTTTTCATAATTTTGGCCTTGGCATGGCCTGTTTCATTTTTATGATATTGAGCAATTGGTTTATAAACTTCTTCTTCATTTTTCATATCCTTAGAATGGAATTCACATCTAAAAAACATTTACTGTCTATTAAATATTTGAATAAGTTTTTGCTGAACTATATTGTACTGATTTTCGGTTAAGTAAGAAAAAATACCTACTTTTCCACTATTTATGTGCCTACGACAAAGAGCTATGAAATTAATTAATATTTTTTATATCTTCTGCGCTAATAAAAATTTTCTTCGTGCTGCCTAGTTCTCCAGATTCCATAATTTTCTTTTTTGTTAAAATGGTTTGTGAATTGAAGCGATTTACAATAGTATGTAAAATTGGAAAATGATAATTTCCTCTTGAGAGGGGATGTAGCATTTGTGCTTATGTTGTCTTCTTCCAATGAATGAATCTCGCCTGTGTTACATCTATTCTATTTAGAAAATCGGCTACGTTATTTTCCTTTCCTTTCACGTAATTTATGTTAATATTGTATTCACCTACTTTAATTAACCATCTTTGCAATCTTGGGTTAATGTCTCTTCCCTTGTTTTTTATTTGGAGCCACTTAAGTGGTTGGTGATCAGTTAAGAGATCAATGCTCTGCCGTAGATGTATGGTCTATAATATGTCACTGCCCGGACAATAGCTAGTAGTTCTTCTTCTGTAGAATAACTTCTTTCGTGTTTGTTAAGTGTTCGACTAGCACAGCTTATAAGATGACTGTCTTGAGTTAATACTGCGCCAATTGCAAAGTCACTTGCAGCAGTTGAAATGCCAATTTTTTGTTAAAGTCTGGATATTTCAATATTGGTGGGCTTACTAATAGATTTTTGAGTTTTTCGAAAAATGGTATATACTGAGGATCGCGAGTGTTTATTTTAATATCCTTTTTAAAATATTTTGTTAAACCATGTGCTACTTTAGCGTAATCTCTTACAAATTTTCTATAATAACCTGTTATACCTAGGAATGATTTAGTTTGCTTTGGTGTAGTAGGAAACTTTAGTTTTTGTATGTTTTCGATTTTGCTTAAATTTGGTTGTATCCCTTCTGTTGTTAAAGTGTAACATAGAAATTCAGTTGTTTTCGCGAAAAATTTGCATTTATCTACCTGAATCTTTAAATTATGTTTTCTTAATGCTGAAAATATTTTGTTGATATTTTGGGTATGTTCTTCAATACTTGAACTAAAAATTAAGATGTCGTCTAAATAAACTGCACATATCTTGTTGATATATTCCCTAAGAACTGAATTCATTAAACGTTGGAAAGTTGCTGGTGCATTCTTTAGTTCGAAAGGCATTCTTATAAATTCGAAGTGTCCTTGGGGTGTAAAGAAAGCTGTTTTTGATCTATCTTCTTCTTTTATTAATACTTGATGAAAGCCTTTTGCAAGATCTAATGTTGTAAAATACTGAGCTCTTCCAAGTTTGCTGAGTATTGTTTCTATATGGGGTATTGGAAATTAGTCACATATAGTTTATTAAATATTCTGTCCTATTATAGCATCAAAGTTATTATTTTTTATGTTGGTTAGTTTCAAATGTATATAACTTTTTTCATTGAATTCGTTTGGGGTCGGGGTGACTAACTCTTTATTTAGGGAAAAATTTTCCTTAAAGGTGCTAAAGTGTATTGGTTTATCAAGCTCAATGCATTCATAACCTTTTAACACATTATATATTAATAATGATGTTGTAGACCCTGTGTCAATAAGACATTTAATTTTTGAATTTTTTATGGTAACTTCTATTATCGGTAGCGATTGTTTTGAGCTGGCAACCGAAAATTTGCTTGTTCTTGAACGTGATCTATTTCCATCGGTTCGGGGGGGTTTTGTCTCCTTTGGACTGAATTATATCTTCTGGAGTGTTGAGAATTATTTTGCCTATTTTGTCCAAAGCTAAATTGCTCAGAATTATTTTGTCTACTATGTCGAAAGTTAAATTGTTGATAATTGTCATTTTGGTTAGAATTGTTACGAAATTCTCTCTGCTGATTTTGTCCAAATTCAAAATTATTGGAATTTTGCATATACTGTTTATTATTGAAATTGCCAAAATTGTGAGCCAAAGAATTTCTTTTTGAAAAATTTTTATAATTATTTCTTTGATAATTGTTTTGTCTTTTATCAAATTGTATTAGCAAACCTGTCTCTTGAAGAACGCTAACAGCCTCTCTAATGGTTCTTATATTTCTACTAATCACTACACTGCTTAAGTTGGGGTGTATCCCATTTAAAAATGTTTTTAGAATTAAACTTTTGTGGTTAATTTGAGAAAATTCTATAGGGTTTATCCAATCGAATTCATGTTTTAAATTTAGTTAATCTAAAAAATCTTTTAAAATTTTGAAAATATTGACTTACGTTATAGTTTCGTAGTATAATCGCCTGATTGTAAAGGGTGTGGTACGACTCTTTTACTCCAAAATTCTTTATGAGTTTTTCTCTCATTTGCTGCTATGTTGGTGTAGGTCCCAAAGGCCGGATAACACTATATTTGTTTTGACGTGTCGCTGCGTTACAAACTCCAACATTGATAGGTTGGGGTTGAATAAAGGAAGGATCATGTCAACTTTCCTGATGAACGATGATAAATCTCTGCCGTCAAAGTCCATGATTGTTGAAGCTTCTTTCAAAATTTGCGATCCCGTCATCTGAAGTGGTTGCTGCTCGCCTGGATTTATTGCTGATGTATCCTCTTTTAATACAACTGAACTTGTTGTTGTTGCTTTGTATGGTACACTTCGCTCTCTCTGCGTCTTCTGTGTGTGGGGCATTAATCTTTAATCCCACTTTTCCTGGTAATGTTGATGGGCGGAATGAAACTATTCTTCGCCTTCACAAATTTTAATCCTCGGAGTCGCTCTCCGACGTTCCCAATAACTTGTGTAGAAACTTAAGTTTCTTAAACTTGACTATCTGTGCCGGCCGACTTATATATTTATATATATATAAGAGATCTTTAAAATGGGAGCTAATCTTAGGATTTGCTTCCCGTTGCTAGAGCTTACGAAACTTAAAAAACTTCAGTTTTTAGTATCGCTTAACTTTGCAGTTTGTTTTTACCGACTGCGCTAGTTTTGTTGTTCGAGGGGAGGAAAAAATAAAAATGCCTACGATGTTACTTCTGTGACATTATATATTATTCTGTTTCTTTTTCAAATTATGTTCTGCTTATATAACTACTAAAGTGATTACAATTTTCTTAATCTATTTCTTTGTGTTTTTTTTATTTTCTTATGAAATAAAATATTTGTTAAATGTAATCTTATTTTCTATTGAATGCAAACAAACAAGATTGTGTGGTTTACCCGATAATGTCTGGGTTACCATTACAGTCAAACATAAGAACCAAAACATGTTTGTATGCATTTGCATTATGTTCTTTATCTCTACTTGTTATCTTATTTTTTATAATGTTTATTTAGTTTTCTTTAATCTTTTATTTTGTCCAATTTACAGTATTTTGTTGTGTGGTGTCTGGTTAGGGTGATAGTGTACATATATCTGGAGCGCTTGGAGGTATAAATTGCCAATTGATACCTGTGGGAGCGTACTTTTGTACTATATAAGGGGACACTTGTTTTAAGAAATCCACAAACTGATTTGCTATGGCTCGTTGGGCTCCCATGAATGTTTTGCCATTATCGCTCAGGATTTTGGATGGGAAGCCAAGTCGAAGTTTAGAAGGACACATTTTTAAACTCTTAAGTTGTGCTCTTAGTTTCGCTGTACATTTATTTAGCTCAGTTTTGAGAGCAGATGGCCTAGTTTGCTGCCATCTCCGTCGAAGCTTGCGCTTTTTATGGATACTTTCTAAGATGTATTTTGGGTATTTGGTACCACTTAGATTCACGCGGGTATTTGGTGCACTCTTTCACGCAGCATTTTGAATTATTTTTGTGAAATCTTCAAACTCACAGTCCAACTCGATACCAGCCAATATGTGTTTAAGCTTTGGGTCGACTTTATTCAATATATGTACTTTTAAATTTATACCAATTAGTATGTTTATTACATAACGTTGGCTTGGCGGCCGAAATAATTGGCTTTTCATACAGAGTTAGTAGCACTGGAGAATGGTTAGAGCTTAGGTCTGAGCAATCTTTAATACATAAATTGAGGTTCGGTATTTTATTGATTATAAAGAAGTCCATATGGTCTGGCAATTTCTGTCTACCTGTAGGCCAATAAGTGTGTTTTCTTGTAGAAACAAAATTGCATCCAACTGCTTGTATAGCTTTGAGAAGTTCTCGACCTTTTGTTGTAGTTAAACGAAATCCCGAATGAGTGTGTTTTGCGTTAAAGTCGCCACCAATGATATACCTTCGGTAATATTTTTTTAATAACTTCATATACGTTTCTATTTTTATGTTATGTCTAGTTGGACTATACAGAGCAATAAGATACAATGGGTGATTGTGCAATTTAACTGAAATTGTTGTAGCTTAAATTTCTTCCATCTTAATCGGATCTTCCTCGCAGTGTTCAATATTGCTTTTGATAATTATAGCGCTCCCTCCTCGTGCTGAGTTTGCCGGGTGTGGTGTGTGATATAATTCATAAAGTTTAAATTTAAAAAATGAATGGTTTGTAAAATGCGTTTCGTTATATCAATACTTCTGTCGTGTAGAACATCTTCTAATTCATTTTTACTTTTGGAAAGACCTATTGGTAACTTTAGAACTCAAGAGTTACTATTCATCAATAAATTGTAGATGGTACTCAAGAGTGTTGAGCCGCTGATTAAAGGATTTAAATATTTTCTCTTGTTGATTTAGTTTATGCAAGATTTGGGATAATGGACTACTCTTTTGAATTTTATTTGTATAGCCTTGTTTAGCTATTGGAGCAAATGAAACTTTAGAACCGGAAAGAAGGGATTTTATTCTCCTGTGTTCACAACGGGTTTGTTCGTCGGAGCATTGGCATTTATCTCAACTAAATTACCACTCTTTTTATCTCTAAGTTTTTGCATATCTTTTGCGACGACACAACCAGAGTCTTTTTCATCTTTTCGGCATGGTCTTTTTCAACTTTTCCGCATTCAATAGTAGGATATTTGCTTCCATATTTTAAACACCTCGATGGCTTACCACAGAAGTTTTTTGTATGTCCAAAATCTTGACAGTTTTTGCACTGTGGAATTAATTTAGATGCTTTAATATGATCAACTTTGACAACGGTACTAAGGATGGTTTTTATCTGCTGAATTTTCTTAATGTCTTCGGTGGCATCAAATACTACTAAAAACATATCCATTTAAGCTTATTAATTGCATTTATGACTCTAAAACCTTGAGATTTTAAGATCATTTAAAATGGATTGTACATCGCATGAGTGGTGTAAATTTTTTATCATTACCTTTATTGGCCTATTATGTTTACTCTCGTAGCTAAACCAAGGTATATTTTCATTAGATAAGTATTTTGTTATTGTGCGTTAATTGTTTGCAGCAAAGACATTAAGTTTGTAGGCGCCATTGCTCAAAAGCTTTATTAAAAAGTTGTCCTTCATGAGATCTGTAATATTAGAGCATAATTTATTAAAATCCTTTACGTCGTTAATTATAATAGAAGGTGGGCGGTGGGCTTTAGTATCATTGTTGGCCGCCAGCTTTTTATTTTTATTTTTCGAAAGGCTGAAAATTGTTGGAGAAGTATCAGCTTTGCGTTGTTTTTTTGAAGAGCGCTTCTTTTTGAGTATCCACTCAGTTTCTTTAGCTAGCTCATCTTCATCGGTTTCGCATATTGGATCTACATTCATACTAGAAGGTTTTGCTTCAACATGCTCATATGCTTGCTTTTATTAGATTTTAGTTCTTCGTTTTCTCTTTTTAATTCCATGTTATCTTTATGTAACTGATTGCACATCGCTTATGCGCGCACATGTCATATGTAAGTTAACACCAGAAATGTTGCCAATAAACCAATAACTGCCGAAGTCAACTATCTCCCAATAGGAAATATTCCAGACGTTTAGTCAGCAGAAACAAACAATTGGGAACAACATCCGCCATGCGCCGCATAAGCGTTAACCAAAAGTGCTGACGCAAGTAGATTTAAGTAATATTAAGAATATGTTTAATTGTAAATTAGTTAGTTGTAATTTTGATTTCAAGCCCGAGCCTGAAATATACGGCACGAGAAGTTTCGGTAAAAAAGCACCATATGCAGTGCTAAACAGGAAGCAACTCGAAATAGTTATCCGGTACGGGATGTTTCGGTAAAACGGCACCATATTGGCATTACTATGGTATAAGGATCAATCCCAACAAATAATTAAAACCTCAAAAAGGCACCATAAGTAGTGCCAAAGAGAAAGCAGCTGAATTTAAATTCCTTACCCACGCTTGAGGAAGGAAGGTGAGCAACTTGGAGCAAGACGGTGATCCAGTAGTATCCAGAGGGAAAAAAGGACCAAATCATCATTGCCAGCCGCCATGAAGCTAATCGTAATGTAAGAAATAGGTTAAGAATTGTGAAAATTTGTAGAAACCAAAATTAATTAAAAGAATTCAAAAGTTTAAAAGAGTGAATATATATGTATAGCCATTTAATATCCTTCAAAATAAAAATTGTTTTAAAATCAATCAATCAAGTGAATTGTTATACAAAAGGAAATATATTTTTCTCTTCCTCTAACGAAAAGTAGTAAAAGTTAAATTTAATTATCTTTAATAACAAAACAACATTAATTATCTCTGCGATTCCGTAGGCAACTCAGGAGTTGACCGGACCCTCTAGAGTATAAATAACCCGTTCCTAGAAAGGATAAGATAAATTTTCTTTAAAACAAAATAAATAACACAATAATATAAGTACCTCTCCAAAAATGGCTAACCCAAACAACCTGATTAGGCCATCATTGCGAGGAAATGCTGCTCCGACTGCTACAGCAGGAACTTCGGCTCCGGCTAACCAAATTTCGCCAGAATCGGCAAACCTAATTAAAACTATGGTAGCCCAAGCCCTAGAAACGAATGGACCCAACTTAGTTCAAAGTGTCCTTAATAACACAACAAATCCCATAGTTACCGATCAGACAATAGACGTACAATTTCAGAATAACATAAGCGAGATGGATAAAATACCAGATGTATTACGCTCATTACGAGAATTTTCAAGAAACGCTTCAGAATTTAGCTCCTGGAAAAAAAGCGTAGAACGCATTTTGAGGATATACGAATCCTCAAAAGGCACTATTTCGGTATTTTAACTGTAATACAAAACAAAAGAAAGGAAAAGGCAGATATTGCACTAGAGTCCTGTAACACACCATTGGACTGTACAGCAATCTCTCGCTGTTTAACTACTCATTACGCCGACAACCGGACATAGGCACGCTAGAATACCAAATGACTTGCCTTATACAAGGTAGACTGACAGTGAACGAATTCTACCAAAAGTATACGCACATTTATCACTCATATTAAACAAAATAAGCTGCATGGAAGTTGGAGAAGAAGCAATACAGTTGTTGACAGAAAATTATCGTTCAAAGGCCCTCGATACTTTTGTCAGAGGACTTTCTGGCAATCCACTTAGGCTTCTCGGTATTAAAGAACCAAAGAGCTTACCTGAAGACCTACACCAATGCCCAAAACTCGAAAACCAGAATTTTAGAGCCTACCTCGCAAATAATCAATCTTTTAACGCGCCGTCAACATCTCGACAACAGGGCTTTACCCAACAAAATTCACGACAACATTTTGCCCAACCAAGATACTCCCAACCACAAAACCAACAAGTTTCACAGACAAAATTCCATCCTGAACTAGCTTATCTACCGCAATCTTTGACAAATCCTAACCCATACAACTGTCAACGCACACAACAAAATTATTACCCACCTAATATCCAGAAATCTATAAACCAGAACCCAAATCAATTTAACCAGCAATATAACCAACAAACCCATATTCCACCAAAACCTCCTAAACCACCTCAACCCATGGACGTAGACGTGAGCCTGCGGACAAACGCGATTAATTATGCAAACAGGTTAAACACTAAAATTATTGGTAAGCGCTCTGTAAGTGCATCCAATAAAAATGAAAGTCAACCAAAAGTGCAAAGAAACTTTCACTTGAATTCAACCCCAGATCCATATAATGAACAGAATTACCAAGATGATCAGTACAATTACGACTATCAGGACAACGAATATAATCACGACTGTAACTCAACACAGGACGATGGAAATGGATCGCCGGAAATCCCGACTACGACGACCTAGTAATTCTAGAAAATCAATTTAACAATATAATAGAAAGTAACAATAAACAAGTTACAATTAAAAAAGTAATTTTTGACAGAATTGACAATATCAAATAAAATAATAAAAACTTTACAAACGAACGAAGAAATACAACACCACTTGGCTCTTGAAATAAAGTATAAATTAAAAATTATTAAAGAGGAAATAATTAATATAGATGACGCAATGCATTGGGCAAAGGCCGGCATCATAAATTCATATATTTTGTCAAATGATGAACTTAGATTAATAAAATCTGTATTTGAAAATAATAATTTTACATTAAATAATATGGAAGACTCACTAGAACTAGCAAATATAAAAGTCGCCTCAAACAATACAATGTTACTTTATATAGTCGGAATACCCTTAACATATGAGGATATTTGGAACTCAATTTTCATAAAACCAATAAAAATGAAGAAAAATATTAATAAAATCCCCTATGAGGACATAGTTACTTGTAATAATAACAAAGTTTTTGGCGTTAAGAATAAATGTAAGGAATATAATAATATAAGAATTTGTAGCCGTAGGAATTTAATAGATATCAGTAACACTTGCGTCCCTCGACTACTTTGAAGCGAACCAGCGGAATGCACTATAATAAACAATCAGCGCATCCCATCAGTAGAGAATATCTCACCTGGCATCATACTACTAAATCAGTACAATGGCACAATAGGGATCGACAACCAAAAGATAAACCTTACTGGATCGTACGCAGTACAATATCACAATTCTACAGTTAGCATTGACGAACAAAAATATACCTTTAGCGAAACGTTAAGCACCAAACCACTACCCGAAATTCTGCAACCAAATCTCCCTTCAAATAGGGAAGAAGAAATCCTAAGTTTGGAAATGTTGAAAGAACTCCACATGAACAACACCAAACACCCAAAAACACTACATATAACCCATAAAGCAGCTTTAATCACGAATTTATCTCTTTCAATCACCAGTCTGATATTCGTAGCGGTAATAGTCACCGCATTAGTTTTAAGGGAACTTTTCAAAAGCAATCTGGTAGAACAGTCAAGTTATAACGTAAACGTAAACGTGAGTGACCCTAAAGAGTTCACAACGTCCGAAAAATGCAGTAACCCAGTAGAACAAACGGGGACGTTTGTTTTTGGGGGTGGAGGAGTTAACACGAGAAATGTTGCCAATAAACCAATAACTGCCGACGTCAACTATCTCCCAATAGGAAATATTCCAGACGTTAAGTCAGCAGAAACAAACAAATGGGAACAACATCCGCCATGCGCCGCATAAGCGTTAACCAAAAGTGCTGACGCAAGTAGATTTAAGTAATATTAAGAATATGTTTAATTGTAAATTAGTTAGTTGTAATTTTGATTTCAAGCAATAAAGGTCGTTTTTGACCCTAAAATATTTTTTATTTTTGACTTTGTAATTAATAAGTCATTAATTTGTATAAGTGATAAAATCATGATTTGATTTTCTGAACGCGCACATGCGGATACATATCAACAAATAGTAAGATTAATATGATAGCCGATTATGTATGTACATATGTATTTATTATTCTTGTGATAAATTAAATTTCTATCACTACTATTAGTATAATATATTATGTAAAAATCAAATAAAATTATTAAATATTCAAGTCAAAATTGACTGTAAATAGTACTATGCATGCATTCATACAAAATTATACTCATATCATAATTATTTTTACATGCCAATATGGAAATACCGACGGCAAAACGCAAAAGCATACATATTTGAATACATTGCGAAAGCAAAAATTGAAGCATGAAAATATCACAATGCTGTTGTTGAGAGTATTATAAGGAGCATGCATACATACCCAGCGGGATAATGGTTCACCTTGAAGAATACTTCGGAGAAAATTCTATGTAGAATTCTTCGATACCAGGTAATGCATAAAGTAAGCTATGCGGCTAAATTCTACTGTGTTCATATTTACAAGTCAAGTAGGTACATGAAAAACGACAAATACGAATTGATGGAATAAAATTTATAAATAAATTTTTTCATTATTTCGTCAAATCATCAAGCAAAAAGTTTGTCGTGAGCTGCTGTTTTAATTAAAAATTTTGTTAATTTTTGTGTTTAAACTTAGAATAAAAAATAAAAGAATGTTCTCGAAAAGACATATAGAAGATTAATTAAAAATGAAGAAAGTGTATTTTACGGAATGGCTGAAAATGATTCTGAAAAGGATGCGGTGAATTGTAGTGAATTTTACGGAATGGCTGATCATTTTATATTATATATATGTACATATATATTATGTATTTAACGTATTTAAACTATTTCAATTTGTAATAATTCAGTTCTGTTAAACACATTTTGTTATAACAAATTTTAAGTGCATTTCGCATAAAATATAACCTTTATAATGATTGTATTGAATCTAGTGCATTTTTCTTTTTAACAAAAAGTGTGAGTGGCCTATAAGGTGAGTTTTTGTACACGTAATACTTATTTTCATACGAATATGCAATTTTTTCTATTGACCTTGGCATCAAAGAATTCTTCGTTAACTACGGCATCAAAGAAATCTTCGTTAACTATCGCATTAAAGAATTCTTCGTTTACTATGGCATCGAAGAATTCTTCGTTTACTTTGGCATCGAAGAATTCTTCGTCCCTATGGTAAGCGAAAGAGGTGATCTGTTACTTTTCGTAGGACATCGCCGTGTTAATTTTCATCGGTCGGCGTAAGCGATACAATCATGCTGCATCGTTTACCTTGCTCGTTTACCAATGTCTACCATAACCCGCTGGGTATATTTGTGACTCTTTATATTCTTGGGTATGTGAGACAGAGAACACAATAAAAAATGTGATTGTATATGTGTTTTGTACATATTTTTCGCTGAAACAAAATATAAACAAGCAAAACGAAATTCTTCGTTAGGAGTGTAATCATGGGCATGCATACATATGTTTCTGTCTCTTCATATTCTTTGCTTCGGCATATATATCATGTCATCATATGCCGTAAATACATATACATATTTATTTCTCTTTATATTCTCCGTTAGAATATGTGAGAGAATTGTAAAAAATGTTAAAATTGTGAGGCGAATTCCGACCTACAATGTTAACAAATGCGGAGAATTCCTTACTTTGAATAGCTTAATAATTATAACTGCATAAATTGATACAAAATGCTATGCAATAACTTTACCGCGGCAGTCCCCGAGTGCCACACGTCTTTTTTTTAATTTTTTAGTTTAACTAGAAGATTAATTATTAAAAAATATGAATCTCTTTGAATTTTTTCCGATTTCCGATAGAAATTGCGACCTGCATCCTGCGCGCCGTCCGACAAATGCACATGCGAGATGCATCGACAATTGCTTCCCAAAGGCGGAATATCAAAGATTTTGTATCCAAAAAATTTGTGAATGATGCTTAAGTATATTTTTTCCAAAGCAAGTAGAAGATGTTAGTGTTTTTCACGAGGACAACAATAGTGTGGAAGAGGCGGTTCGATTAGTTAAACTACCACCTCTAATATTAGAAGGAGATTTACTGGCAATGGTATAATCGCTTTACAACAAGCAGAGGGAATATTTTGCTCATGTAATGCACAATGTCAGTAAGAAGAAAATGTTGGAATGGGCAAACCCCGGCTTATAACCTTATCAGTCGTTGACATTTCGCGCTAACAGTGTACCAGGAACTAACCCCGAAACAGCCAAGGTGATACACTGCGCAACCACTGGCAAAACACTATTTGGGATTGGAGGTCTAACACTTCTTTCCGTTTTTTTCACTCCCCGTCAACCAGTCGCTCGCCGATCTTTGGCCCCTTATTAGTGACACATTGAGCACTTTTCATGCTAATCTCATAGATATTAGGCTTATAATAATTGATGAAATTTCAATGGTTGGAGCAAAGATGTTTTGCGCATTTAGATTTTAGGCTAAAGCAAATTTTTCAAGAAGGTTTGATGTCGAGAAGCCACAATCACAACATTCAGTCGAACCATTTTCTACTCGTATTGCACACCTGCTCTCTAAAAGCACTTGGCTGCAAGTGGCTCAACGTCCTCGCCGTTAGTTCTGCTTTCTCCAGACTGGATAAGGAAGCGAAGCAGATAGGTCTGGCAGTGAACGAGAGTAAGATGAAATATCTCGTGTCATCAAACAAACAGTCGTCGCACTCCCGACTTAGCTCCCACGTCATTGTCGACAGTCATAACTTCGAAGTTGTAGGCTATCTTGGAACCAGCATTAACAGGACAACAATATCAGCCTCGAAATCCAACGCAAAAACACTCTTGCCACTTATGCCACTTTGGACTGAAGACCTACCTAACTAAGAGTTGCATTGTTGCTAAAGATTTTTTTTATATTTTTGCAACATATTGCTACAGAGCCTCGAAATCCAACGCAAAAACACTCTTGCCACTTATGCCAATTTGGACTGAAGACCTACCTAACTAAGAGTTGCATTGTTGCTAAAGATGTTTTTTATATTTTTGCAACATATTGCTACAGAGTATAATGGTTTTGTTTATCTAACGGCTGTACGCAGTACCTAATCGAGTTAAATATAGGGTTATATACTTGAATATAAGTAAATGAACATGGTGACGAGACGAGTTGAAATCCAGGTGCTTCCGACCGAGCTGTAAGTAAAATTTGAGATATCTGGATTAAACTTGGCGCACATGTTCCTTGGCAAATAACTAATACTAAGTTTTTAGTTGGGCGTAATCGGACCATTTTCGCGCTCATGCCATGAAAACAAAAAGACGTGTGGCACTCGGGGACTGCCGTGGTAAAGCTATTGCATAGCATTTTGTATCAACTTATGCAATTATAATTATTTATTTATTTTATTCACGCACTATTTCTTTTTCTTTGATATTAATTAAAGTTACACTTTTTGAGCGTGGTGACCGATAAGAAAACAAATTTATCTATTATTAAATAAATAAAAATAAAAATCTTCAAGCGATAAGCTTCCCAACGACACCTCATTCTTCTAAACCGGTTCATAAATGGCGGATTTATTCGAGTTTTTAGTTGGGCAACACCCCTACTGCGTGGTTATGGGCGCCTAGTACTTCAGGTGAATTTGCCACGAACTTTACGCAGCATTCATTTTTTCGCGATACACAGCACCACCTGGTGCGACATTTTACAGAAAATATTTTGCTCATGAGTCATCCTGCATCCAGACACTACCGCCTTTGTGATATGCCACATTTTGCGGGGCAACAATTTATTATTTAGTGATAAACGTGGCACCGTTTATATGGGTGCAACATATCACGGAAAATATTTACCCTAATGAGTCGTCCTGTATGCACACTTCCTTTACGGTAGCGCCTTTGTGGTATGCAATATTTTTCGTCACCGCAATTAGCTTTTCACGCCGCACAGCGCACCTGTGTGCGACATTTTGCACAAAATACTTTTCCCCATGTACACTTCCTTTTCAGCTAGCGCCTGCGTGGTATGCAACACCTCCCTGCCCGTCGGAGTGGAGAGCGTGAGGTTTTTTCGTTACGGAATTTCTTGATTCGGTCCCCGCGCACAAGGCCCGCGATAGAAACTGTGCAATAGCTTAAAAACCTATAAAGTGCCATAACTAAGCACTTAAGTATTCTATAGAGCTGTAATTTGGCACAGGGCATTGCAATGGCAGAAAGAAAAATTTCCTGATAATGGTATTAAAAATGGGTTGTAAGTAAAATTTGGCGAAAACTTGACCTAGCTGGCATATAACTAAAGTTAAAATTTTCAAACATCCGGCTGACTTTACTCCATGTCATTGATGATGGTATGTGTGGTACCTTAATGGATCTCAGGGAACATTTTATTGGTACCTGTTTGTGGCATGTTAATATTATGTACTATCGGAAAAAAATAAATAAGATAGGGGCGACAGGGATCAGGGATGCCTGATTGTTGTTATTTTTTTTTTTGTGGACGTGTGAATTAGAGAGATGCGGAATAAATATATTATACTAACAAAATAAATCAAGTAGTGTCACAGCGAACAGACGTGTTTCATCTTTGCTCCGTGTCATCTGTCAAAAATGCAATCAATTCTTTCATTTGCTCTACGTAAATTTTTCACAGGCTAATATAGATTTTTTGCTCTAATTTAAAAGTGCATTTTATTGTTAAGTGTGCGCGATAGTTCATAGAAATTCTACGTTCTAAATACGTTCACCGCCTGCGTCGCCACCTGTGCCCCATACTCAATGTTCTCTTATTGTCGACTAGCAATAAAAAAGTGCTGAACAATCAAACAAGTAAGCAACGGAACTTCTGTTGGAGCCTAGTGGTTCTAGAAAGGTAAATGTGCTTAATTCTCTGGTTCTTGAAGTTAGTTCACTGAAAAGTGAACACTCGAAGGCGCTCACATTAATACAACAATTGTTAGTCCACTCAAAATAAACATTCCAGTTTGCATTAATTTCCAACAAGTTGGATTTTTGTGCAGGCCTTGGATCCGTCATTACAAATAACATTTCAAAAGTCCCCATCGGCCCCACTAGTGCGTTGTCAAAGGTCAAAGGTCACAAATTTGCGTTTTTTGCGTATATCTCTGAAACAATGAGAGCTACCGAAAAATGGTTCAAACAAAATTTGCAGATCGTAAAATTGTCTACATGATCTACAAAAAATATCTCAACTTTTTCCTATACAATGCATCGTTTTCGAGATATCGTGACTTTAGACCGCAGGAAAGTCGGGTTTTCGATTACCTCTGAGGTAGTGTACACGGCGCTTTTTTTAACGTGGTTTTCCCAGTAGGAATACTCCACAATATATTTTGATCTAAAGAATGTAATCGGACACTATTTTATTGATGAAATTTTATTTTTTTATTAAATTTAATGAAAAATTTAGCAGCAAGAAAATTACATCATCATTTATCATCAAATTGTTCAAAGTCACTCGTTTTTTCCTTTTGCTTGCTTTGTGTCGACTGTTCCAAGAAGAGAGTTATATCAGTTATATCTTTGTCAATTTCGAAACAATCTTCATCTGTTGCATGTTCATGCAAGATTGGCCTTGACAATTTATAAATACTGATGAACACTACACTCCAACTTCTGTGCATCCGCAATTGTTTGTGCAGCCTTTTTGCAATTACAAAAAAATGTATTGAGTAAGAAGTAAATGATCTTATCACTAGTTGTTCGTGCAGTAAAAATTATTAACAAATCTACATCTTCTCCAAAAACGATAGTTGGATTGGTGCGACTGAATTGCTCAATTGCCGTTTCAATAATGAGGACATCAGCGTCACTTTGAGTTTGTTTTACATCAACATTCAATTCGAGCTTTTAACTTAAACTGACGTGTTTTCATGCGCTCCGTAAAAGCTTTCGAAAAAAACTAAAATAAAACAAAATAAACAAATATTAAAAAAAAGTGCCTTAAGTGCAAACGTTAGGCAATAACGCCGAAAGTGCAAATCAAAACATAAAAAACCACAAACTGTTTATAAACAAAAAACATTAAAAAATAACAAATAATAAGTGTGAAATAAATTCTCTGAATGCCTACTTCAGCTTTGTCGAGCCTGCGAGTTCAGCTCCTACCAACAAACAAGGCAACGGTGAGAAGGATGAGTCATCGCAGCGACCAACTGAGCAGCACCATAAGCAGAGCTTACAAAAAAACTAAAGCAGGAGAGAACGGCGGTCAACAACGGCCAGCAGCAAACATGATCACACCTGTTCACATGAACTGTGAACTGCAACATCTCACATCGCATCCCCTCACATCACATCACGTCACGTCACAACACCTCATCACACAACAGTTCACAGCATACACCAATACACACACACGCATCAAACACAGCACTTAACACCGATCAATACTACAACACAACAACCACACAATTATCAACGAGACGATTCGTAATCAGCAACTATTCACCACCCAAACCTTCAAAAGGTATTGATCCGACCGGGATCGGTCTCTTACCGTTTCATCCGTAAAGCAAGACAGTCGTCCGTGACATTCAGCTTTCTTAATTTTTTTATTAACCGCAACCATCACCGTCATTTCTTTTTTTTATCAAAATCGCCAAGTGACGTGAAGCATCGCGCTCGCCAACAGTGTCCAACATTGGAATTTCGTTAAATACACCGAGTTGTATAATAAATATTTTATAACGTGTGGAAATCAGTGCATTTTGTTTCTCATCTCATAAGTATACTACAACGAGTAAGTATATACGTACTAGTGGCATACGTTACTAAATAGTCCTTCGAGCTTTTCAGAAAAGCAACTAAGCAAAAAATAAAAACAAATTTTTAATAACTTCATGGTGCAAGTGCAGTGTTCGAAGCACAAAATTCATCAAAAAAAAAAGCAAAACTTTTGAGTGAACATACGATGACAAAGTTGAAGTGAACATATATATAAAACACAAAGTTACAGCGAAACAAAGAAAAAAATCTCAGAACCACGGAAAATAGAAAGTGAAAAAATATAAGTACACAAAAGAAATTTAAATATAAGAAAAATAGAAAGTGACGTGTAAAGATACATAAAAGAAATTGAAACATAAAGTGAGTGAAAAAACAACAAAAACCATACTAACATCAAAACGGGCGCGGTAATAATACAACAAAGTTTAACAAACATAAAACCTAATATCAAAAACAGGCGCGAAATAAACTAAAAACCAAAACAACAAAACCAAACCCTTCTAACATCAAAAACGGGCGCGTTAAAAGTACAAAGTTCAACAAACATTAAAACTAAAACAGCAAACAGGCGATAACATATGTACATATGTATATATATACAAATCACAATTGCCATAAATAGTCACGGGAGACTACACCAACAAACAACAAAGAGAAAGACAGCAAATCATCAGGGACAGCGCTGGACGTACATGTCTCACGGCCAAAATGATGCAGCACTGATATATAGTAGCACTTAACAAAGAAAACAATTTCATCTTAAAAAAATTAAAAATTTAGCTATTTTGTTATTTGATATAAGTATGTATTTTCTTGTAAAACACAAAATCAACTCAAATTTAAATTTTTTCGGAAATGGTTAGCAAAAATTCACACACTTGCAGAAAATCATGCTCATAGCGAAAATGATGCACTGTAGTTTGGCGACGGCTTGGCGGGAATTTCCGAACGTCAGCTATTATGTAACATTAAAATAACTGAATTAGAAACAATATTTGATAGTTTTTCGTTCAAGTGTCGACATTTACACAGTGCAAATCAAAACGGGTCGTCAAACAACAATTGAAGTGCGCGAATTAGATTTAAAACATTATAAAGATGGCAAAAGCCAACGAAAAATCGCAGAAGCAGTGAAATTGAGCCACGGAACTGTTCAACATATCATTGAACGCTACATTCGTGAAATCGTGTAGAAAATAAAACTAAAAAGGCCCATAATAAAATTTTTAATGAAGTTGATTCTCGTTGGATAGTTCGGAAAATACGGGAAAACCCTCATTTAAGTGCTCCGGCATTGACAAGTGATGTGGAAAAATATCTCGGAAAGAAGTTCCACCTGGAAACCGTGCGAAGAATCCTTAGGGAAACCGACTTCAATGGACGCACAGCTTGCAATAAGCCATATATCAGCGCAAAAAATCGAAGCGCACGACTAAAATTTGCCAAAAAGCATTTATGTAAGGATGAAAGCTTCTGAACTAGCGTAGTTTTTGCAGATGAAAGTAAATTCAACCTTTTTCGATTAGATGGTAAGAGCTACGTATGGAGAAAGCCAAATACAGAGCTTCATCCGCAGAATTTGCGGAGCACTGTAAAACACGGTGGAGGGCATGTAATGGTGTGGGGTTGCATGTCCTCTGCGGGTGTTGGAAATTTGGCTTTCATTGACAGTACTATGGATAAAACTATGTATTTGAATATCTTAAAAGCAAATTTGTTACAAAGTGCCTCAAACTTATATATTAGAGAAGGTTTTTGACTCTAACAGGACAACGATCCAAAGCATAAATCGGGCGTTGTCCAAAGTTGGCTTATTTGGAACTGCCCACATGTGGTACAACCGCCAGCACAATCTCCAGATTTAAATGTTATTAAGAATCTGTGGTCAGTTTTGGAGCAACAGATTCGAAAATATGAAATTCGAATTCAGGCTGATCTGAAAACTGCTTTGGAATCTGAATGGAACAAAATATCCACAAACTACACAAACAAATTGGTAGAATCGATGCCTAGGCACATGAAAGCTGTTATAGATAACAAAGGTTATTCCACGAAGTATTAATCAACCAAAAATTTAAGTTTTGTTAAAAAAAAATCTCTTTATTTATTTATGTATTTGCTTATTTAGAGATCGCATCATTTTAGCTGTGATCCACTGTACATAAGAGGAAAAAAACAAACACTGAATAAGGAGCTGAAAGGAACAAAGTAAAGGTTTAATGACCCAAAACCCTTGGCGGAAATAAAAGTGAGTCCGTTCCATATTTACTTTGATATATAAAAATATATAAATTCAATTTTTATGCACATATATATGTATGTATGTTAAGGTACAGTTATGGCGGTATTTCGGGACACCGTTAACTGTTCTTAACAGTTCGATATATGTATATCTACAAAAAAATAATAACTGGGAAAATGTACAGTACCCGCCTTTTGCTTAGCTTGTGTCGTTAGGCATCCCATTATAATTAAAAAAAAAAAAAACAAAATTTCCTAAGTATAACTTGCGATAATTCTTGCTATAAATAAGAGCAACAAGCAGGATCGCTCAAACCCTAAACCAAAGCGGAAGATACGAAAAGAAAACGAAATATATACATACATACATATATAAAAAAGAAAACATACATATATATAAGCTTATTCCCCTAAAAATGCAATTTTTCCATTTAATATTTGCAGATACAAATATACAAATAAGCGCGAGTGAACTGAAGATACTTTGATACACTTCAAAAAATTTTCAGTCACATTAGAAAAAAAAAAATCGAACTTTTTCATAAAAAAAATTTTAAATCTTTGCGGTGGCGAAACGAAAATTTGATCACATAATATATTTTACAAAAATATATGTACATATTTTTTTTATTTTTACAAAAATAAATCTTCTGTTAACAAAATTTTTAGTTTATACTCTTTCCGTTTGACTACATTGTTTCGTTAAATACACCGAGTTGTATAATAAATATTTTATAACGTGTGGAAATCAGTGCATTTTGTTTCTCATCTCATAAGTATACTACAACGAGTAAGTATATACGTACTAGTGGCATACGTTACTAAATAGTCCTTCGAGCTTTTCAGAAAAGCACCTAAGCAAAAAATAAAAACAAATTTTTAATAACTTCATGGTGCAAGTGCAGTGTTCGAAGCACAAAATTCATCAAAAAAAAAAGCAAAACTTTTGAGTGAACATACGATGACAAAGTTGAAGTGAACATATATATAAAACACAAAGTTACAGCGAAACAAAGAAAAAAATCTCAGAACCACGGAAAATAGAAAGTGAAAAAATATAAGTACACAAAAGAAATTTAAATATAAGAAAAATAGAAAGTGACGTGTAAAGATACATAAAAGAAATTGAAACATAAAGTGAGTGAAAAAACAACAAAAACCATACTAACATCAAAACGGGCGCGGTAATAATACAACAAAGTTTAACAAACATAAAACCTAATATCAAAAACAGGCGCGAAATAAACTAAAAACCAAAACAACAAAACCAAACCCTTCTAACATCAAAAACGGGCGCGTTAAAAGTACAAAGTTCAACAAACATTAAAACTAAAACAGCAAACAGGCGATAACATATGTACATATGTATATATATACAAATCACAATTGCCATAAATAGTCACGGGAGACTACACCAACAAACAACAAAGAGAAAGACAGCAAATCATCAGGGACAGCGCTGGACGTACATGTCTCACGGCCAAAATGATGCAGCACTGATATATAGTAGCACTTAACAAAGAAAACAATTTCATCTTAAAAAAATGAAAAATTTAGCTATTTTGTTATTTGATATAAGTATGTATTTTCTTGTAAAACACAAAATCAACTCAAATTTAAATTTTTTCGGAAATGGTTAGCAAAAATTCACACACTTGCAGAAAATCATGCTCACAGCGAAAATGATGCACTGTAGTTTGGCGACGGCTTGGCGGGAATTTCCGAACGTCAGCTATTATGTAACATTAAAATAACTGAATTAGAAACAATATTTGATAGTTTTTCGTTCAAGTGTCGACATTTACACAGTGCAAATCAAAACGGGTCGTCAAACAACAATTGAAGTGCGCGAATTAGATTTAAAACATTATAAAGATGGCAAAAGCCAACGAAAAATCGCAGAAGCAGTGAAATTGAGCCACGGAACTGTTCAACATATCATTGAACGCTACATTCGTGAAATCGTGTAGAAAATAAAACTAAAAAGGTCCATAATAAAATTTTTAATGAAGTTGATTCTCGTTGGATAGTTCGGAAAATACGGGAAAACCCTCATTTAAGTGCTCCGGCATTGACAAGTGATGTGGAAAAATATCTCGGAAAGAAGTTCCACCTGGAAACCGTGCGAAGAATCCTTAGGGAAACCGACTTCAATGGACGCACAGCTTGCAATAAGCCATATATCAGCGCAAAAAATCGAAGCGCACGACTAAAATTTGCCAAAAAGCATTTATGTAAGGATGAAAGCTTCTGAACTAGCGTAGTTTTTGCAGATGAAAGTAAATTCAACCTTTTTCGATTAGATGGTAAGAGCTACGTATGGAGAAAGCCAAATACAGAGCTTCATCCGCAGAATTTGCGGAGCACTGTAAAACACGGTGGAGGGCATGTAATGGTGTGGGGTTGCATGTCCTCTGCTGGTGTTGGAAATTTGGCTTTCATTGACAGTACTAAGGATAAAACTATGTATTTGAATATCTTAAAAGCAAATTTGTTACAAAGTGCCTCAAACTTATATATTAGAGAAGGTTTTTGACTCTAACAGGACAACGATCCAAAGCATAAATCGGGCGTTGTCCAAAGTTGGCTTATTTGGAACTGCCCACATGTGGTACAACCGCCAGCACAATCTCCAGATTTAAATGTTATTAAGAATCTGTGGTCAGTTTTGGAGCAACAGATTCGAAAATATGAAATTCGAATTCAGGCTGATCTGAAAACTGCTTTGGAATCTGAATGGAACAAAATATCCACAAACTACACAAACAAATTGGTAGAATCGATGCCTAGGCACATGAAAGCTGTTATAGATAACAAAGGTTATTCCACGAAGTATTAATCAACCAAAAATTTAAGTTTTGTTAAAAAAAAATCTCTTTATTTATTTATGTATTTGCTTATTTAGAGATCGCATCATTTTAGCTGTGATCCACTGTACATAAGAGGAAAAAAACAAACACTGAATAAGGAGCTGAAAGGAACAAAGTAAAGGTTTAATGACCCAAAACCCTTGGCGGAAATAAAAGTGAGTCCGTTCCATATTTACTTTGATATATAAAAATATATAAATTCAATTTTTATGCACATATATATGTATGTATGTTAAGGTACAGTTATGGCGGTATTTCGGGACACCGTTAACTGTTCTTAACAGTTCGATATATGTATATCTACAAAAAAATAATAACTGGGAAAAAGTACAGTACCCGCCTTTTGCTTAGCTTGTGTCGTTAGGCATCCCATTATAATTAAAAAAAAAAAAAAACAAAATTTCCTAAGTATAACTTGCGATAATTCTTGCTATAAATAAGAGCAACAAGCAGGATCGCTCAAACCCTAAACCAAAGCGGAAGATACGAAAAGAAAACGAAATATATACATACATACATATATAAAAAAGAAAACATACATATATATAAGCTTATTCCCCTAAAAATGCAATTTTTCCATTTAATATTTGCAGATACAAATATACAAATAAGCGCGAGTGAACTGAAGATACTTTGATACACTTCAAAAAATTTTCAGTCACATTAGAAAAAAAAAAATCGAACTTTTTCATAAAAAAAATTTTAAATCTTTGCGGTGGCGAAACGAAAATTTGATCACATAATATATTTTACAAAAATATATGTACATATTTTTTTTATTTTTACAAAAATAAATCTTCTGTTAACAAAATTTTTAGTTTATACTCTTTCCGTTTGACTACATTGCTTTAGCAATATTAATTTTGAACCAATTATTTATTAGACAAAACTTTAAGCTAAAAGCTTCAAACTCCATTCAAATTAACGCAATCTGACAAATCAAGAGATGTTAAACCAAAAACACCTCTATCATTGGAAATTTCTAAAATGGCTGATGAAGGAAAGCCACAAGGCACACCTGCAGAAACTACACGCTCAAAGCAGAGTATAAAACAAAAAAGATCAAATGGTCAGACAATATCTAGATTCATCACTGAAAGTTACAGTTTTATGAGAAATTGTACAAGATTTCAAGCTTTCCCTATTACTGACATCACAGAATCAGTTTTGAATATAAAACTAGAAAGTGTGAGCAATCTCTGGGCTCGCCTTCTGGCAGCGTACGATACAGTACTAGATACTGACGACGCAGAACTCCCAGAAAACGCAAAAGCTTCGGCGACAGCCAAGTGTGATAACTGCCGCGATCAGTATGAGTTAACAAAGGGAATGATAACTGAACTAATAAGTTTAGTAAGGCCAAGTAGAGCCACTACTCCCCCTCCTAGAGTAGTTACAACACCAAAAGAAGACCTAGATAAAGGCATGTATCTAAAAGTACCAGCTTGTGATGCTGAAGTTTTTAATGGATGTTATGATAAATGGCCTTTCTTCCGGGACATGTTCACTGCCGTTTATATAAACCATCCTAAACTCTCACAAGCACAAAAGTTGTACCATCTAAGGTACACAACCAATGGGGAAGCTTGCAGTATCGTCAAGCGATTCGCTTTAAATGACGAAAATTTTAAGCTGGCTTGGGAAGCACTAGTCGAAAGATACGAAAATGGAAGGGTTATAATAGAAAACCCAATAAAAACATTATTACATCTACCAACAATTCAAAAAGAAACCAGACAGGAATTTCAAAATTTATACTCTACAGTGACTAATAGCATATCAGTGTTAAAAACACAAAATATCTCCACACAATCGTGGGACCCCATCATAGTAGCTATTTGCGCAGAAACACTCCCTGATGCTGCCTTACAACGGTGGGAACAATCACCTGTGGGAAGGAAATATATGCCCACATGGGAGCAAATGAAAGCATTCCTCACTGCTCAATACGAGATAGCTAAGCGATTTGACAACAAAAATATAAATCTAAAACGTCATCAAAATTACTCAAGTAAAAACTTGTTCAAACCTCAAGCCAGCAATAATATGCAATACAGTAGACACGTTAATAAAAGTCACACTTTCGTGTCAAACCAAACTAATTAATGGCAACCATTATGTAAAATTTGTAAAGGAGGTCATAACATGGGATCTTGCGCGAAATTTAAAAAACTTTCCGTTTCTGACAGGAACAATCTTGTCAGAAAACATAAACTTTTCATCAACTGTCTGTCGAATGCTCAAACCATACAACAACCATGTTGCTCCAAAGCCGCAAAAATTCAAGAACTTCATTCAGAAAATGAAAGCAAAATTCTTTTACCCACTGCGGTCATCGCTATTGAACATAGAGGAGAATTATTCAAATTAAGAGCATTAATAGATCAAGGATCTCAAAGATCCTTTATATCATCAAAGGTTCAAAATCGGCTCAAATTGCCAATAAAACATTCAAATTTCCAAATTTCGGGAATGGGCGGAAGAATTATTCAAAATTCGAACAAAACATGCGCAATTACCATAGTATCTCCAAATGCGGATATTAGAATAGATGCACAAGCCATCGTTCTACCGCAACTTACAAATTTGCTTCCAACCTATAAAGTATAAAGTAAATAAAATACACTGGGAAAAATGCTCACATCTTAAATTAGCAGATCCCAATTGTCATACCCCATCACAAATCGACATATTATTAGGCAGTGACTTAATACCTCAAATAATTCTTGAAGGCATAGAGAAAATCTCCAATAAATTGTTAGCCCAAAATACAATCCTTGGGTGGATTATAAGTGGCAAAGTCCCTGAAAAAATCAATTCTTTCACCACACAAGTGGAAAATATCTCAAACGAATTTTTAAATAATCAACTTAAAAAATTTCGGGAAATAGAAGAATTACCCCAAAGCACCCAGCTTTCAAAAGAAGTCCAGGCATGTGAAGCCTATTACAAGTCCACAACAACAAGAAACGAACATGGTCGTTATGATGAGCGACTACCATTCACACCAACTTTTCCTGAAACTTTAGCTCTAGGCCACTCTAGAATATCAGCAGTCCAGTAATTTCTAAGCCTGGAGAAAAGCCTGATAAAGAAAAGTGAGCTAAAATCGGCATACGATAATGTAATGGACGAATATTTTGATGTCAATCATATGGAAGAAGCTGTATCATATGAAAAAGTATCTAAAGGTAGATATTTATCTTTTTATCTCCCACATCATGGGATAATAAGACCTGATAAAATTACAACAAAGGTACGAGTGGTTTTCAATGCCTCAAAGTGTACGAGCTCAGGCAAATCACTCAATGATGTACTATACGCAGGGCCAACATTACAACCTGATATCATGTTGCTAATTCTAAATTTAATGTTTAAATACATTCTCAATGGGGATGTAGAAAAAAATGTACAGACAAACTCTAGTACATGAAGAGGACGAACATATCCAACGTATAGTCTTCCGGGAATCAAGTAATAGTCCAATCAGCGACTACAAACTTAAAACCGTCACGTTTGGCATCAATTGCGCGCCCTATCTGGCGATCAGGACACTTCATGAAGTGGCAAAAACAAATGCAACAAATTTGCCTTTAGCATCTTCATGTTGCAAACACAAACATACGTGAACGACATACTATCAGGTAGCCACAGTATCGCATTAAAGCATGCGAATCACTATCGCAAGTGATCAAAGCATTAAATTCAGCAGGTTTCCCTCTAAAGAAAATTACTTCAAATCACCCTGAAATAATAAAAGACATTAAAAAGGAAGACTTATTAGATACAGATTTCCTTAAATTTGAGAAGGCTAGTACAACCTAAACTCTAGGGATTCAATTGAATGCGATAACAGATGAGTTCTCATATACCATTGAGTCAATATCTGCAATGTCCGCCATAACCAAATGCCAAATACTTTCCTCGGCGGCAAAACTTTTCGACCCCGCAAGATGGCGTTCGCCAATAATGATTCAAGCAAAAATCCTCATTCAAGAATTGTGGCAAGATGGTACTGAATGGGATGAACAGGTAAAAGCTTTACGTTTAGCGAAATGGGTTCAATTTGCCAACAATTTACATACTATATCTGAAATTCGAATCCCTCGATGGGTAAATTTCACCCCTAACACGGTTTCTGTGATGCCTCTGAAAAGGCTTATTGCTCAACAGTTTAAGTACGCTCTCAGCACGATAACAAACTATCTTTACACGTCTTGGTAGCCAAAGCCAAAGTTCCACCTTTGAGGACTCCACGGCTTGAACTGAATGGTACTCTTCTGTTTACAAAATTAATTTCCATAGTCCAAACCCATCTCAAATTAAACGATTATAAAATGTATCTTTGGTCAGACACAGAGATAGTTTTAGCATGGTTAGATAAACCACCCTATTGCTGGAAGATCTATGTATCCGAATATCCCAAATTTTAGACTTAGTTGGCCCAGCAAAATGGCAACATGTTGCAAGTACAGATAACCCAGCGGATCTTGGGACAAGAGGTTGCAAGCCCCTGCACCTCACCAGCACTACACTCTGGTGGAATGGTCCAACATGGCTAACAGAATCACAAGAATTCTGGCCAAAGTCTCCCGATCGTAATATAATACCGCCGGAAAGTCCGAAAATTGAAAATTTTCATATCACTCCCGAAGAGGATGATATTCTCCACCGATTTTCGTCATTTGCTAGAGCACTAAGAGTAGTCTCTTACATGCAAAAATTCATTCAAAGACTTAAACTAAAAATGAAAAGAGCACCAAATGATCCTTGCGTACAATTAACGCATACCGATTTGCAACACGCCAAGGTCAGTCTAATATTATATACACAAACTCGCTATTTCAGCAAAAAGAAATCAAAGTTGCTAGAAAAGCGACCTCTCGAAAAGGGAAGCTCACTTCTCGCCTTAAATACATTCTTGAATTCTAAAGGATTAGTAAAGGCAAATGGAAGATTAGCGAACTCCAGCCGTAGTTATAACGAACGACATCCCATCATTATTCCAGAAAAATCCCGTTTTATTACCTATTTCTAGCATATCTGCACCAGCTTATATTGATCCGACCGGGATTGGTCTCTTACCGTTTCATCCGTAAAGCAAGACAGTCGTCCGTGACATTCAGCTTTCTTAATTTTTTTATTAACCGCAACCATCACCGTCATTTCTTTTTTTTATCAAAATCGCCAAGTGACGTGAAGCATCGAGCTCGCCAACAGTGTCCAACATTGGAATTTCGTTAAATACACCGAGTTGTATACCATAAAATAAGATTCTATTGTGATATACTACAGTGAAATAAATACTTTATAACGTGTGGAAATCAGTGCATTTTGTTTCTCATCTCATAAGTATACTACAACAAGTAAGTATACTAGTGGCATACGTTACTAACACCAACTAAACGGGTACCTGCGAATACGCAGGCAGCGAAGAACAACATAAAGCAAGGTGAGAATGTACTAATAAAAAAGGCCAGTCTGTACAATCTGGCATTGACCGCTACATTAACATAAAAAGGAAATTAAGTCCTTTAAAGTCACCGGTCAATCTCAAAGATTTCAAGGCGGTACACCAATTAAGAATAAACCAGAAGTTTTAAATGGCAATAGGTTTGCCCTACTAAGCAATGGATCAGACGACGATGCCAAGGTAACCACCACAGTCGTTAATGCCAAACCACCTCCAATATATTTGCGCGAACGCAGCAGTAATGCTCTCGTTGCTGAAATAAGTAAAATTGTAGGTACTAACAATTTCCATATAGTGCCCTTGAAAAAAGGCAATATAGATGAAACAAATATTCAGTCCTACACTGAAAAAAGTTTTATGGATATAGTTAAATTTTTGTCAAATAAAAACAAAAATTATTATTCGTATCAACTGAAGAGCTTTAAGGGCCTAGCTGTTGTAATCAAGGATATAGAGTCCGCCGTAGTGAAGTCAAAAAAGCATTGGAAGAATGTGGTTTTGGAATTAAAACAGTTGTAAATATATTTAATATAAACAAAATACCGCAGCCAATGTTTAAAATTGAATTGTTGCCGAATTTGAATCAACTTACAAAAAATGAGACCCATGCAATTTATAATTTGCAATATTTGCTGCATCGTAGAGTAACTGTGGAAGAACCACATAAAAGAAACGGTAAGGTACAATGTACTAACTTCCAAGAATATGGGCGTATTAATCATACTGCACTCTACGCAGTGTTTGTGTGGTATGTGGTGATTTTCATCCCACTTCTGAATGCACCCTTAAGAAAGAAGAATTAAATAAAAAATGCAGCAAATGCGGAGGAAATCACACTGCTAACTACAGAGGTTGCCCTGTATATAAAGATTTGAAATCGGAGTTGTCACAGAGCATTTAAGCACGTTGTAACCAAATGTTACAATGAAATTATAGCAACCTCAGAAAAAAGGTCTAATCCTATTGTTCGTGCACTCAGTTTCACTGATTATGTGTGGGGAATACTTACGCTTTTAGCTTTTTATGATGTATCCCTTTTTGTTCGTCTTTAAGTGAAAGATTTATAATTTGGAAACATAAATGTTAAATTCGACAAATTATATTTTATTTGTATCCGGACATGACTTTTAACAAAATAAATTTATTAGATTTTAAATGTGTTCACAGTATTATATATTCTTTCTGTTGATATAATTAATTTTTTTTTTTTTGTTCACAATTTAAAATGGTTATAATTTTTATTTTTTCTTCACAATTCAAAATGGTTGTAATTTTTATTTTTTTGTTCAGAACTCAAAATGGTTATAATTTTGTATATACATAAGTATTTACACTGCTACTGGTGCACAACCACACGCACGACAGAAAGAGTTTTTCTTTTTCAGTTTGGATCACACAAGAAATGAAAGCGGATCAACGGGCGCAGATCTTACGGGCGTAGAAAATGAATTGTGGTCCACCCCGATCTAACCAATCCTTTTTGATCGGCTGAGTGGTGAAAAGTGATTATGGTGTGTGTGTATTGTGGTTGGTTTGTTGCGTGGTGTGATGATGCAGGTTGTGTGCTGAATGTTGTGTTGTGTGATGAATGTGAGTGAGGTGATGAATGTGGTGTAAAAGGGGCGAGATGCCATGAAGTCGCATAAACATCCCGGCCCCCCTAGGCGAATTAATTGCCTTGAAGTCGCTGCAGTTTCTGTAGGGTGCTCACTACAGCGCTGAAACCCGTCGCCTTTCGCTGGTTACGATAATGATGGTGTGGTGGTGTCTGCGAACGTGCACCTCGGGACTGCGTAGAGCGATGGGCTCTTCGGCGTTGAACCTGATTCCCATGCTGATGGTGCTGCTGTTGACCATGCCGGTGACTGGCGTGCGTTGACGGAACCGAGCGTCGAGGAAAGCGGTGAAAGAGTGTATGATGCGGTCGGTGGCAGTACTGCCAAGCATGTCATGCAGTGGCCGTGGGCTCTAGCGATCTGTCGGCGCTGAGCGGGCGTCATCGTCTTGAAGATCGCACATTTCTTCAGGATATGGGGTCGATGGCATAGGCTGCATCGTGGCGGTACGTATTCTTCGAACTGCTCCTCGCTCGCTTCCCTGACTGGTTGCATGGATGATTGGCTGGGCGGGCTTGTGCTTTGTTGCCTCCTTGGTGCGGCGATGGACCTCACCGACTGGGGGTTGCTGCGGATTTCTTCTACGTACATTTCTAGTGGAATAGGAATATGTATATGAACATGGTTGTGCTAATAGTGTAAGGTATGCTACTCATTATATATGTATATGTGTGTACTATATATATATATATAGATGTATGTATTTATGTATTATATATTATTTATATATAGATTTTACTGTTTATTATTAACCGCGTTCATTATGCTTTTGGTTTGTACGTACGGATTATAAAACGTTGTATTTTTAATTAATTATTGTTTGATTTTATGTATGCGTTTGCGTTCGCTTGTTTTCGGTAATCGGTTCTTCGGTATTTGGAAGAAAACACAAATTCACTAATGGTCGAGTTAGTAGGCCAGTTTGTGTTCGCACATCTACTACTCTTATATGACCATCTCGTCCCCGATGTACCTTTTCAATGCGATCGAGTCGCCATTCGGTTGGGGGAAGGCATTCGTCCTGTATGACGACGCATTCGCCTGTGCTGGGTTCCTTCTGGATCGTTTTCCATCGATATTTCTTATGGAGGTCTTTAAAATAGTCCTCCTTCCATCTGTGGCTGAATTCATGACGGAGAATCTTGATTCTTTCCCATCGATTTATTAAAGGGAGTGAGTCTTCTTCTGTCTCAGGTATGGCGAGAAGAGGAGCTCCTCTGAGGAAGTGTCCAGGTGTAAGAGCTATGAAATCGGAGGGATCTTGCGGGAGTGGTGATATAGGTCTTGAATTTAATACGGCTTCGATTCGAGTGAGTAGTGTAGTAAACTACTCATAATAGAATTTATGATTACCAGCCGTTTTCTTTAAATGGGACTTAAAGCTTTTTACTGCTGATTCCCAAAGTCCGCCCATATGTGGAGAACATGCAGGTATAAACTGCCAATCGATCCCTTGGGGTGCATATTTTTTAACAATTTCGGGGGCTACTTCTTTCATGAAGTTTATGAATTCTTTCTCGGTGGCTCTTTGAGCTCCGATAAAGTTTTTCCCATTGTCGCTCATAATCTTTGAGGGAAATCCGCGTCGTCCGACAAAGCGCGCAAATGCTGCGAGGAAAGCCGCAGTTGTCAGATCTGAACAAAGCTCGAGGTGTACTGCCTTTGTCGCAAAACATACAAAAACAGCCACATACCCTTTTCTAAAGGAAGAAGATCTTAAGATCTCAGCCTTTATCTGGAAAGGTCCAGCAAAATCAACCCCAGTAATAGTACAAGGTAGAGCATAATTGCAGCGTTCAGGTGGTAAAGCTGCCATGATCTGCGTACGCATTTTATGTTCGTACAAGGTACATTGTTTACACATAAAAACCGTCTTTTTAAGTTGTGGCTTTAGCCGCGGTTGGTCGGACCATTTGCTGCATCAAGCGATGCTCACCATGTAGTGTAAGCTGGTGAAGGTATATTAAGAATAAATTAGTAAAACGGGATTTAAGTATAATAATGGGATGCCGTTCGTTGTAACTGAGACTGGAATTCGCTAGTCTTCCATGTGCCCTTATTAATCCCTTAGCGTCCAAGAATGGATTCAAGACGAGAAGAGAGCTTCCCTTTTCGAGTGGTCGTCTTTCGACCAACTTTGATTTCTCTTGACTGAAATAGCGAGTTTGTGTGTAGGTAATGAGACTAACTTTGGCGTGTTGCGAGTCGGTATGCGTTAATTGTACGCAAGGATCATTTGGTGCTCAATTCATTTTTTGTTTAAGTCTTTGAGTGAATTTTTGCATGTAAGCGACTACTCTCAGTGCTCTAGGAAATGAAGAAAATCGGTGGAGAATATCATCCTCTTCGGGAGTGATATGAGAATTTTCAATCTTCCGACTTTCCGGCGGTATTATATTACGATCGGGAGACTTTAGCCAGAATTCTTGTGATTCTGTTAGCCATGTTGGACCATTCCACCAGAGTGTAGTGCTGGTGAGGTGCAGTGGCTTGCAACCTCTTGTCCCAAGATCCGCTGGGTTATCCGCACTTGCTACATGTTGCCATTATGCTGCGCCAACTAAGTTTTTTTTTTTTTTTTTTTTTTTGTTGCCGGAGGGGGAATCTTCGAAAGATACCGTCTTGTTTTGGACGGCATGCACGATTCATCCCACTAGCGCATGTGCCGCCATTGTTACCAAGAGCGGAACCTGCGGAGTAGGACGCCTACGTACTAAACCCTAACTCCGTCTCCTCACGCTATTTATTTCCTTGCGGGACCGCCGCTAGGCATTTCTTCGCAAGGATAGCTTTAGCCGGTTGGCTCTCTTTCTACGGGTTTTCCAGCTCCAAGTTGATCGCTCGTCTTTCGCTATTTCTTTCCCATTCCTTCCTTCTAAGCTCTATTAGGACTGTCGCGCTCCATTCTCTAATAAACTTCCACACCTGCTGAGAACGTAACATGTGTGGTACAATATTTTCAGGGGTTAGCCGCTCTGCGAGAAGTTGCTCTAGCTCCTCTCTTTCATCTTTATAACGGGGGCACAGGAAGAAAATGTGCCACGCGTTCTCATTTTCATTTCCGCAAAAAGAGCAGTTAAACCCATCGTCATGTCCATATTTGTATAAATATTCTCTAAAGCAGCCGTGCCCAGTCAGGAACTGCGTCAAGTAATAGTCAGTTTCTCCGTGATTTCTCTCTACCCATTCCTGCACGTTTCTGATCAACGTGTGTGTCCATCTACCTTTGGTTGTTTCGTCCCATCGTTTCTGCCACTCATTAAGGCTGGTTTGTCTTTCTTGTTGCTTCTCTTGTTTATTTAGTCGTCTGCCCGCATTTTTTGTTTTGTCGTAAATTCTTTTTAGCTCCATCGCCATAATATCTGGAGGCATGATACCTGAGATAATTCCAGCCGCTTCGTGCGACACAGTCCGGAAAGCGCAAGCTACCCTGATTGCACTTAGCCGAACTACTGCTTTTGCCGTACTCGCATATGTTTTATTCAGCAATGCTGGTCCCCATATGGGTGCGGCGTACATCAGTACTGACTGGCTAACTTTTGCCAGAAGAGCGCGTCTATTTTGGCTAGGTCCACCTATGTTGACCATGATTCGGGTTAGTGCAGCCGTCACCTTTGCCGCTTTCTCGCAGGCTTTTGTGATGTGGGTCCGATAGTTTAGCCTCGCGTCAATAATTACCCCCAGGTATTTCAACGATTGTTGCGTTAGGATATTGTATCCGTCGATGTTGAGCGTAGTCGCCTCTAACTTTTTTCTACTCGTTATTAGTACCGCTTCAGTTTTTTGGCCTGCTAACTGGAGCTTTGTCTTTGTGAGCCATTCTTTTATTTTTATCGCCACGTGGTTGCATAGATACTCTACATGTCTTATTTCTTTTGCCACTACCGTTACTGCTATATCATCAGCGTACCCGATTATTTGTATTTCTTTGGGCAGTGGAAGACGTAGCACACCGTCGTATAAGACATTCCACAGTAGTGGCCCTAGTACTGAGCCCTGTGGTACACCGCCTGTTATAGTGTAGTTTTTAGGGCCTTCTTCGGTGTCATATAGCAGTAATCTGTGCGAGAGGTAGCTAGATATGATCTTCAGTAGGTAGAGTGGTGTCTTCTTTTGTTTCAGGGCGTCCATGATATGCGGCCAATAGGCCGAATTGAAAGCATCACAACCGCGCAATATTCTTTGCTGCCATATAACCATCTGGTTCCTTCAATTGCCTTACTTGCGATCTCTGTTAGCTTTTTTATGGCGTCTACTGTCGACCTGTGCCTTCGAAAGCCATACTGGTTTTCAGCTAATCCCGGTGGCTGTCTTTCTAGATGTTGCTCTAGCCGCGCACAGATTATACGCTCCAGTATTTTCCCCATTGTGTCCAACATACATAGTGGTCGGTAGGAGCCTGGCTCTCCTGCTGGTTTATTTGGCTTTTGTATAAGCACTAGCCGCTGCTTTTTCCAAATCTTAGGGAATACTCCCTCCCGTAAGCATTGCGTATAGACTTCCGTAAATGGGGTGGGTTTATAGTTAATAGCGAGTTTTAGGGCCTTATTCGGTATGCCATCTAAGCCTGGTGCTTTTGCATTTTCGAATCTCTCTGCTGCTTCAATAGTTTCTTGTTCAGTAACTAGCGGTGCATTTGTAGCTTCCTTTATTTGCTGCATTTGTAGCAATTGCGTCGGAAAGAGCGTTTGGACAACCGTCTTTAGAAGTCTAGGGCATGTAGGCGCTTGTCCTTTATTGTCTTTAAACTTAGACATGACGATTTTGTATGCATCTCCCCACGGGTTTTCTTCGACCTTGTTGCATAGCTCTTTAAAACAGCAAGCTTTGCTCTTCTTTATTGCTTTCTTCAGTTCGTTTCGTTTTCGTTTAAAGCGCTCGTTTAGCATTGCAAAATCTGCCGTTTGTCGTCCCCTTTGACACTGACGCCTAGCTTTGTGGCATCCACTTCTCAGGGCTTTAATAGTGTCATTCCACCAATATGCGGGTTTCCTGTATGCGCCTTGTTTTTTCCTGCACATCGCGGCATCGCAGGCTTTGCTTACATATTTGACTAGGCATTCAGCCTTCTGTTCTGTGTCCATAGCGTAGTTCGGATTATCTTCTAGCATTAATTTATAGATATTTTCATCAAGTGTTTCGGCTTTCCAGCCTCTGGTTTGAACCTTTTTACGAGCCTTAGGCATTTTGTGCGTCTTGCCGATTTCAAGCAGGATTGCTAAGTGGTCACTGTGTGTGTACAAGTCGCTGACTTGCCATGTACACGACCGCACTAGAGAGCTACTAGCGAACGTAATATCGATCACAGAGCCGCGGCCGTTTTTTTCGAACGTATTTCTGTTACCAATGTTCAGCAAGACGGTGTTCAGTACCGAAAAAGCCTTCAGAAGGATTTCTCCTCGCCTGTTTGTGTACGCGCTGCCCCACTCCACTGCCCATGCATTGAAGTCACCTGCCACTATGTTCACTGTGTATTCGACACTTCTCGTACTAGGTTATCGATGATTCTAGCGTATTCATCCTGTGCGATGCTTGGCGGGATGTAGCAACTATAAAAGTTTATTCCGCAGACTTTTGCCCGCGTGTAATAAGCTTGTCCTGTTAATGGTATTTCCTGAAACACGTTTTCTCCACAGGCCCAAATGGCCGCTTTGCCCGTTAGGTCGGAGGTCCACGTTGCTGCGCTAATGTTTTTATATTGTTCGCAGACTATTGCCACGTCGATTTTCTGCTCAAACACTGTATGCGTAAGTAGGTCTTGAGCTGCTTCGCAGTGGTTGAGGTTGAGCTGTAGGACCCTCATATTTTGGCTCTTTTGCACGCTTCTTGGTAGAGAGGACATTTCTTGCTGCCTATCTGATGGTCAGACTTCTCTTTTCCATGTTTTATACATGCACTGCAGGACGGCTCCTTGCTGCATGTCTTTGCAAAGTGTCCTTTTTCCCCACATTTGAGGCAGCACTGGCTCCTATCATCTGAGTTTTTGCAGGTTCTCGCCAGGTGGCCATATTCCAAGCATCGGAAGCATTTTTTAAGGTTTGGTTTCTCCCTAATTCTGCACACCACCCATCCTATTTTAATTTTTTTGGCTTCAGCAAGTAGCCTAGCCTGTAAGGTGGGGAGGTTTATTACGGCTATTTGGGTGCCTGCGTATGACGCCCTAATGGCTCTGATTGAGCTTTTATCAAACTCCTCTAGTTTTTCTATTTGAGTACGAATAGCATTTGCAATGTCTTCCTCTCCGGTTATTTCATCCAGATCCCAGATTTCCACAGTGGTCTCACTGGTTAGGGCTTTGATTTTAGCTTGATCTCCAAGCACTTTGCCTATTTCGCTGGTGTAGTCAGCAGTGTTTTCCATCTGTGCGCTCTTCAGTTCCATTAAAATTTCGCCTTTGGCCGTCTTTCTTATCCGGGTTACACTTTCCCCCAGTTTCTGCAGGGCATCTTCTTTTTTAACAGCTCTTAAAATATCGCTGTATGTCATGTTACCAGTTCGCTCGATCACTATCGCATCAGGCCTTGGTCGATGGTTATATGTTGCTTTCTTTTTCTTTTTTATTTCCGTCCAGCCATCTTGTTTTCCCTGTACCTTTCCATTGTTAATTGAGGTTAACTTATTTACTTTTTCCTCGTTATTTTTTGCCTTCTTTGGTTCTTCTCCATGGGTGGTTTTATTCTTTTTTGGAGGAGTCTGCCTTTTCGCCTGTTTTTCCTCGCGAGGCCTTTTAGGCGTTATCTCCGTTGTTACTGGCATATTTAAAATATTTCGTCTTGCTTCCTTGCTCTTCTGGTATTCCTCTAAGGCTTTTTCGTAGATCTTCGTTATATTGCCAACGAGGTCCCTAAGGTTGTTGTTAACTGTTCGTTGCGGTGGGCGCATCAAACCTATCATTTTCTTAATTTCTTCGCCAAGCTCCGTCATGTAGTCGCCGCAAGGTTTTACTGTCTTCGCTTGCGGCGTGTTGTCTTGCAGCGCCGGTGGCGACGATCTTGTTCGCGTCGGTTTTTCTACGCTTAGCATCTTTATTGGGGATCTACTAAGTCGCGATGACCGCTTGAATGGATCTATTTCCATTACAGGTGTCCTTTGCAAGTCAGTTCCTGCCGCTTTGGTATTATTCGGGTCTTTTGGGTTTCCCGCGTCATTGCTCATTATAGTAGCATAAATGTTACTGCTACTGTTGCTGCTACTTCTACTGTCGTTTAAGTTGTTGTTTTTTCTCATGTACATATCCATTCCTTTCTATTGTACCAGCGCATCGTGTGTAGGGGGGCGGGCCGAAATAAACAGGAGCGGGTGTACCCTCGGTGGCGATGCACCTACCCCAGTTCCCTGAGGCCTGTTCTTCGCTTTACTGGTCCCGGAAAACACGGACGGACCAGAGCTCGCCCGGGGCAACGCAGACTACTAATCTTGCGCCCAATGCACACTCCTTGACCAGAGCCCGAAGGGGCTGGTAACTAATGAGCACCGCGGCTAACACCTCGGCAGAGCTAGCTCACATCACCCTATCGATCTTGGCAGCAGAGAAGTCGCTGGCAAGATTTAAAGGGACTCCCAGCGCGCCGCGATGTACATCGGTCAAAGAAAAACAAACAGCCGCACCTAACATGGTGAACAGACGCTGACCAGGAAGCCGCCCATTGTGAGTCCGTCGCGCCTGGATTTTTTATATTACCCACCATGCCCGTGCATGGTGGGGGGGACACCTATTTTTGAGAGGCGGTATCGGCTCGCCTCCGTCGCAGGAGTTTCATCGGCTTAGCTAGCTTTTGTACCGCAACCTCCACTCCTGCCGCTCCTCGTCGGGGATTGCTTATTCGTCATGGCTTATTTCGCAACTAACCTGCTACTACAGGCCGTCCGGCTATCCGCGACCTGCCGACCCCCCCGGTAGCTTAGAGCTCAGCTGAAAAGTCTGGCCCCACTGAGAAGCCAAAGCCGCCAACTAAGTCTAGAATTTGGGATATGCGGTTAGATACATAGGTCTTCCAGGTCCAGTTTTTCTAACCATGCTAAAACTATTTCTGAGTCTGACCAAAGATATGTTTTATGATCGGTTAATTTCAGATGGGTTTGAACTATTGAAATTAATTTTGCTAACAGAAGAGCACCATTCAGTTCAAGCCGTGGCAGATTGAGTGTCTTCAACGGTGCAACTTTGGCTTTGGCTACCAAGAGGTGTGCAGATATTTTCTTATCGTACTGTATGCATACGTAAACTGTTGCGCAATAGGCCTTTTCAGAGGCATCTTAGAAACCGTGTAATTCTGTGTTAATGTTAGGGGTGAAATTTACCCATCGAGGGATTCGAATTTCTGAAGTAGTATGCAAATTGTTAGCAAATTGTACCCATTTTGTTAAACGTACAGGTTTTACCTGTTCATCCAATTCAGTGCCATCTTGCCGCAATTCTTGAATGAGGATTTTTGCTTGAATCATTATTGGCGAAAGCCATCCTGCGGGGTCGAAAAGTTTTGCCGCCGAGGAAAGTATTTGGCATTTGGTTATGGCGGACATTGCAGATATTGACTCAATGGTATATGAGAAGTCATCTGTTATCGCATTCAATTGAGTCCCTAGAGTTTTGGTTGTACTGGCCGTTTCAAACTTAAGGAAATTTGTATCTAATAAGTCTTCCTTTTTTATGTTTTTTATTTTTTGCGGATGACTTGATGTAATTTTCTTTAAGGAGAATCCCGCTGAATTTAGTGCTTTGATCACTTGAGATAGTGATTCGCACGCTAATGACAGATTGCGGCTACCTGATAGAATATCATCCACGTGTGTGTGTGTTTGTAACACAGAAGTTGCTAAGGGCAAATTTGTTTCACACGTTTTTGCCACTTCATGCAGTGTCCTGATCGCCAAATAGGGTGCGCAATTGATGCAAAAGGTGACGGTTCTAAGTTTGTAGTCGCTGATTGGACTATTACTCGATTTACGGAAGACTATACGCTGGAAATCTTGGTCATCATTATGTACTAGAATTTGTCTGTACATTTTCTCTACATCCCCATTAAAAACGTATGTAAACATGCGCCAATTTAATATTAACAGCATGAGATCAGGTTGTAAGGTTGAGCCAGTATATAGTATGTCGGTTAGTGATTTGCCTGAGCTCGTACACTTTGAGGCATTGAAAACCAATCTTACTTTTGTTGTGAGTTTTTCAGGTCGTATTACCCCGTCATGTAGCAGATAAAAAGGTAAATATCTACCTTTAGATACTTTTTCATAAGGTACAGCTTCTTCCATATAGTTGAGGTCTAGATATTCGTCCATCACATTATCATATGCTGATTTAAGCTCACTTTTTTACATCAGTCTTTTTTCCAGACTTAGAAATTGCTAGACTGCTGATATTCTAGAGTGGCCTAGAGCTATGGTTTCAGGAAAAGTTGGTTTGAATGGTAGTCGCACAACATAACGACCATGTTCGTTTCTTGTTGTTGTGGTCTTGTAATAGGCTTCGCATGCCTGATCTTCTTCTGAAAGTTGAGTAGTCTGAGGTAATTTTTCTACTTCCCAGAATTTTTTTAGTTCATTATTTAAATATTCGGTTGAAATATTTTTACCTTCAGTTGTAAAAGAATTAATTTTTTCTGTGACTTTGCCACTTATAATCCACCCAAAGATTGTATTTTGGGCTAACAATTTATTGGAGATTTTCTCAATACCTTCAAGAATTATTTGAGGTATTAAGTCACTGCCTAATATTTTGTCGATTTGTGATGGGTCATGACAATTGGGATCTGCTAATTTAAGATGTGAGCATTTTTCCCAGTGTATTTTATTTACTTTATAGGTTGGAAGCAAATTTGTGAGTTGCGGTAGAACGATGGCTTGTGCATCTATTCTTATATCCGCGTTTGGGGAGACTATAGTGATTGGGCAAATTTTGTTTGAATTTTGTATAATTCTTCCGCCCATTCCCGAGATTTGGAAATTTGAATGTTTTATTGGCAATTTGAGCCGATTTTGAGCTTTTGATGATATAAAGGATCTTTGAGATCCTTGATATATTAGTGCTCTTAGTTTGAATAAATCACCCTTATGTGCTATGGTGATGACCGCAGTGGGTAAAAGTATTTTGCTTTAATTTTCTGAATGAAGCGCTTGAATTTTTGCTGCTTTAGAGCAACATGGTTGTTCTTCCCTTTTTTCGGGATTATCACTTTTGGTTGTAGTGACTAACCCGGTGGTTTTATGAAATTGATTTTGCTTCATATTTTGAAAGTTCGTAATATGAAGCAGTGAGTGATGTCTTCGTTGATAGTACACACAATTAAATTTGCTTTCACAGTCTTTTGTCGTATGAGCATTCGACAGACAGTTGATGCAAAGTTTATGTCGTCTGACAAGATTGTTTCTGTCAGATGCGGATAATTTTTTAAATCTCTCGCAAGATCTTTTGTTATGACCTCCTTTACAAATTTCACATACTGGTTGCCATTTATTAGTTTGGTTTGACATGAAAGTGTGACTTTTATTAACGTGTCTATTGTATTGCATATTGTTGCTGGCTTGAGGTTTGAACAAGTTTTTACTTGAGTCATTTTGATGACTTTTTAGATTTATATTTTTGTTGTCAATTCGCTCAGCTATCTCGTATTGAGCAGTGAGGAATGCTTTCATTTGCTCCCATGTGGGCATTTTTTTCTTTCCACAAGTGATTGTTCCCATCGTAGTAACGCAGCATCAGGGAGTGTTTCTGCACAAATAGTTACTATGATGGGGTCCCACGATTCTGTGGAGATATTTTGTGTTTTTAACACTGATATGCAATTAGTCACTGTCGAGTATAAATTTTGAAATTCCTGTCTGGTTTCTTTTTGAATTGTTGGTAGATGTAATAATGTTTTTATTGGGTTTTCTATCATAACCCTTCCATTTTCGTAGCTTTCGACTAGTGCTTCCCAAGCCAGCTTAAAATTTTCGTCATTTAAAGCGAATCGCTTGACGATACTGCCTGCTTCCCCTTTTGTTTTGTACCTTAGATGGTATAACTTTTGTGCTTGTGAGAGTTTAGGATGGTTTATATAAACGGCAGTGAACATGTCCCGGAAGGACGGCCACTGGTCATAACATCCATTGAAAACTTCAGTATCTCAAGCTGGTACCTTTAGATACATGCCTTTATCCAGGTCTTCTATTGGTGTTGTAGCTACTCTGGGAGGGGGAGTATTGGCTCTACTTGGCCTTACTAAACTTATTTGTTCATTTATCATTCCCTTTGTTAACTCATACTGAACGCGGGAGTTATTAAAAAATTTTGTTAAAAATGTTTGTCAATATTTCGTTTGAAATACATATATAAAATTGGTATTGTAAAAAACTTTTTTGTAAATATAATGAATTTTATGATAAATGAAATAGATTATAGGACTTTGCGAACGCTTATTCACCGCATAAATCGATTAATCCTTTGTTTTATATATGTACTAGTATGTAATTGTTTTATTAAATAAGCCTGATTTTTTTTTATCGTGTATTATTTAAACGTATGTATGTATCTGCGAAATACTCGAGATTAATTTGTTTATTATTCCTTAGTACGTGTATCTTTTCAGATAAGAACGTAAAGAGAAGGAAAATAGCAATAACGCAAAAATAATGTCTGTGTGTTCCTTTTGTTCGCACAATTGTCACATATGTACATATGTATGTAGTAGGTATGCATAGGCAATATAACGAAATGCACGGAAAATAAGTAAACAAATTTTTATATATTCGTAAATATGTCAATATTAAATATGTGAGTATGTATGCAAATGTTTTGTAATTGCATCTGCATACTCATAAGTTTGCTCAAAAAGAACACGAAAAAGAAATTTTTATAAGTACCCGATGTACGCACATATACATATGTATACATTAGAATGGGTCAATTTGTATGGAGCAAAAAAAAATGCACCAAGCGGTTATTATTTTGTTAAACGCACAGGTTTTACCTGTTCATCCAATTCAGTGCCATCTTGCCGCAATTCTTGAATGAGGATTTTTGCTTGAATCATTATTGGCGAAAGCCATCCTGCGGGGTCGAAAAGTTTTGCCGCCGAGGAAAGTATTTGGCATTTGGTTATGGCGGACATTGCAGATATTGACTCAATGGTATATGAGAAGTCATCTGTTATCGCATTCAATTGAGTCCCTAGAGTTTTGGTTGTACTGGCCGTTTCAAACTTAAGGAAATTTGTATCTAATAAGTCTTCCTTTTTTATGTTTTTTATTTTTTGCGGATGACTTGATGTAATTTTCTTTAAGGAGAATCCCGCTGAATTTAGTGCTTTGATCACTTGAGATAGTGATTCGCACGCTAATGACAGATTGCGGCTACCTGATAGAATATCGTCCACGTGTGTGTGTGTTTGTAACACAGAAGTTGCTAAGGGCAAATTTGTTTCACACGTTTTTGCCACTTCATGCAGTGTCCTGATCGCCAAATAGGGTGCGCAATTGATGCAAAAGGTGACGGTTCTAAGTTTGTAGTCGCTGATTGGACTATTACTCGATTTACGGAAGACTATACGCTGGAAATCTTGGTCATCATTATGTACTAGAATTTGTCTGTACATTTTCTCTACATCCCCATTAAAAACGTATGTAAACATGCGCCAATTTAATATTAACAGCATGAGATCAGGTTGTAAGGTTGAGCCAGTATATAGTATGTCGGTTAGTGATTTGCCTGAGCTCGTACACTTTGAGGCATTGAAAACCAATCTTACTTTTGTTGTGAGTTTTTCAGGTCGTATTACCCCGTCATGTAGCAGATAAAAAGGTAAATATCTACCTTTAGATACTTTTTCATAAGGTACAGCTTCTTCCATATAGTTGAGGTCTAGATATTCGTCCATCACATTATCATATGCTGATTTAAGCTCACTTTTTTACATCAGTCTTTTTTCCAGACTTAGAAATTGCTAGACTGCTGATATTCTAGAGTGGCCTAGAGCTATGGTTTCAGGAAAAGTTGGTTTGAATGGTAGTCGCACAACATAACGACCATGTTCGTTTCTTGTTGTTGTGGTCTTGTAATAGGCTTCGCATGCCTGATCTTCTTCTGAAAGTTGAGTAGTCTGAGGTAATTTTTCTACTTCCCAGAATTTTTTTAGTTCATTATTTAAATATTCGGTTGAAATATTTTTACCTTCAGTTGTAAAAGAATTAATTTTTTCTGTGACTTTGCCACTTATAATCCACCCAAAGATTGTATTTTGGGCTAACAATTTATTGGAGATTTTCTCAATACCTTCAAGAATTATTTGAGGTATTAAGTCACTGCCTAATATTTTGTCGATTTGTGATGGGTCATGACAATTGGGATCTGCTAATTTAAGATGTGAGCATTTTTCCCAGTGTATTTTATTTACTTTATAGGTTGGAAGCAAATTTGTGAGTTGCGGTAGAACGATGGCTTGTGTATCTATTCTTATATCCGCGTTTGGGGAGACTATAGTGATTGGGCAAATTTTGTTTGAATTTTGTATAATTCTTCCGCCCATTCCCGAGATTTGGAAATTTGAATGTTTTATTGGCAATTTGAGCCGATTTTGAGCTTTTGATGATATAAAGGATCTTTGAGATCCTTGATATATTAGTGCTCTTAGTTTGAATAAATCACCCTTATGTGCTATGGTGATGACCGCAGTGGGTAAAAGTATTTTGCTTTAATTTTCTGAATGAAGCGCTTGAATTTTTGCTGCTTTAGAGCAACATGGTTGTTCTTCCCTTTTTTCGGGATTATCACTTTTGGTTGTAGTGACTAACCCGGTGGTTTTATGAAATTGATTTTGCTTCATATTTTGAAAGTTCGTAATATGAAGCAGTGAGTGATGTCTTCGTTGATAGTACACACAATTAAATTTGCTTTCACAGTCTTTTGTCGTATGAGCATTCGACAGACAGTTGATGCAAAGTTTATGTCGTCTGACAAGATTGTTTCTGTCAGATGCGGATAATTTTTTAAATCTCTCGCAAGATCTTTTGTTATGACCTCCTTTACAAATTTCACATACTGGTTGCCATTTATTAGTTTGGTTTGACATGAAAGTGTGACTTTTATTAACGTGTCTATTGTATTGCATATTGTTGCTGGCTTGAGGTTTGAACAAGTTTTTACTTGAGTCATTTTGATGACTTTTTAGATTTATATTTTTGTTGTCAATTCGCTCAGCTATCTCGTATTGAGCAGTGAGGAATGCTTTCATTTGCTCCAATGTGGGCATTTTTTTCTTTCCACAAGTGATTGTTCCCATCGTAGTAACGCAGCATCAGGGAGTGTTTCTGCACAAATAGTTACTATGATGGGGTCCCACGATTCTGTGGAGATATTTTGTGTTTTTAACACTGATATGCAATTAGTCACTGTCGAGTATAAATTTTGAAATTCCTGTCTGGTTTCTTTTTGAATTGTTGGTAGATGTAATAATGTTTTTATTGGGTTTTCTATCATAACCCTTCCATTTTCGTAGCTTTCGACTAGTGCTTCCCAAGCCAGCTTAAAATTTTCGTCATTTAAAGCGAATCGCTTGACGATACTGCCTGCTTCCCCTTTTGTTTTGTACCTTAGATGGTATAACTTTTGTGCTTGTGAGAGTTTAGGATGGTTTATATAAACGGCAGTGAACATGTCCCGGAAGGACGGCCACTGGTCATAACATCCATTGAAAACTTCAGTATCTCAAGCTGGTACCTTTAGATACATGCCTTTATCCAGGTCTTCTATTGGTGTTGTAGCTACTCTGGGAGGGGGAGTATTGGCTCTACTTGGCCTTACTAAACTTATTTGTTCATTTATCATTCCCTTTGTTAACTCATACTGAACGCGGGAGTTATTAAAAAATTTTGTTAAAAATGTTTGTCAATATTTCGTTTGAAATACATATATAAAATTGGTATTGTAAAAAACTTTTTTGTAAATATAATGAATTTTATGATAAATGAAATAGATTATAGGACTTTGCGAACGCTTATTCACCGCATAAATCGATTAATCCTTTGTTTTATATATGTACTAGTATGTAATTGTTTTATTAAATAAGCCTGATTTTTTTTTATCGTGTATTATTTAAACGTATGTATGTATCTGCGAAATACTCGAGATTAATTTGTTTATTATTCCTTAGTACGTGTATCTTTTCAGATAAGAACGTAAAGAGAAGGAAAATAGCAATAACGCAAAAATAATGTCTGTGTGTTCCTTTTGTTCGCACAATTGTCACATATGTACATATGTATGTAGTAGGTATGCATAGGCAATATAACGAAATGCACGGAAAATAAGTAAACAAATTTTTATATATTCGTAAATATGTCAATATTAAATATGTGAGTATGTATGCAAATGTTTTGTTAATTGCATCTGCATACTCATAAGTTTGCTCAAAAAGAACACGAAAAAGAAATTTTTATAAGTACCCGATGTACGCACATATACATATGTATACATTAGAATGGGTCAATTTGTATGGAGCAAAAAAAAATGCACCAAGCGGTTATTAAAATCGTAAACTACAATTAATTCTAAGAAAATTTGCCCAAGAAACCATGGGTCTAAAATCAAAGTGGAGCTTCCGGTTTTTAACGAGAAACTTTTAATTTTTTTTTTTTTTTTGTTTTTCAATAAATGAAATGGATACTATTCGAATTATTCGAACTATTCGAATAATGCGAATATACGGGTCGAATCTCGGATCGAATAAAGAAGTAAAATCTTAAATAGATTATTCTATTGCAGTAATAGAACAAAATTAAAGAAAATAAAACTATTATTTAATTCAAATTGATTTAGACATTTATTAACAACGTTTTGAACAATATAATTAATCATAAACGTCTCTAATTAAATACTTATTTCGAGTAATTCGAATAGTTCGAGTAGTTCGAATAGTTCGAGTAATTCGAATAGTTCGAGTAATTCGAATAGTTCGAATAATTCGAATAGTTCGAATAATTCGAATAGTTCGAATAATTCGAATAATGCGAATATTCGAGTCGAATCTCGAAAACATTCAAAAATGTTTTTGAATCTTTTAAGAAAACTAACAAAAGTGGTTATGTCTGGATTTTTTCGAAGGGAAATTCCAAGAGTCTTAGAAGCTGTAAAGATAATGGTCTAATTTTGATGTTTAGATTAATGTTAAAAAAGCTTTTTATGAAATTGGCCATTAAATCATCAATACACAAGAAATGTAAAAGCTCATGGGTTTTGTAATTTAAAGAAATAAAACGTTGTGACCCTTAAAAATAAATTAAATATTTATAAAATAATAGTATTTAGATCGGGTTTTAAAATGCTTCGGTGATCGGACGAGAACCAATGTATTCAGCGTGGTATGGTCGTTGGCCGCTGTGGTCGGTGTTTGTATATGTTACCTACCCACCCATAAAAATTAAAATAATAATAAATAAAATGTCAAACTTTAATAGCTTTAGAAATCGTATTGCAGTTAAGAATATCATTTTATA
>CM050322.1:75560589-75595955 GCA_027475135.1 Bactrocera correcta | reverse complement strand
TTACATCTCCTTTAACTTCAGAAAAAAACAGCGAAAATTTACTACACTAAGTTGCTTGCAGTGACAAAAATTGAAGGAACGTGGAATACCTTAAAATGTAAGATTCGCTACTTAAAAAGCCAAATGATATCGGCAGAACACTGGCTAAATTCCACGGGCGCTGGAGTAGAGCCTGGCGATGTGGAGCTGACTGTGATGGGTAGATTTTATATATATTTTAATGTCAACTTTGGAATTAAATTGATTTGCTTTATTACAGATAAAGTGCTTAAAAGTTGTCCGCATTACAAGCAATTAGCGAAGCTGAGGTGGTGGTAATGAGTTCCTCTGCAATGGAACTCGACACTGAAGAAAATGTTGTGGATGTTTTGAAAGACCCCGAACCCGAAGCGCAGGAAGAAAATTATATCCTCGTATCTGAATTGGCATCTGGCTCATCTGCGGCCAGCCCTTTCGTAAAAAAAATTAAGGCCAAACAGCAAAACACTGCCATAGATAAACTGGCAACATTAGAATCAGAAAGAATGAGTTTTCGCGAAATACAGCTTCAATTTGAAAATGAAAATGAAAAGAAAAAGATTGAATACGATTTCCAACTCAAAAAAATGGAGTTGGAGCAAAATGAAAGAATAAGAAAATTGGAAATAGAAATGAAATATAAAAGTACTAATAATAATAATATTATATAATATAATAATCAAACAAATAAATAATTATCAGTTACTTGTTATTAAAACAAAAAAATATGAATTTTTATTGAAAAATTAAATTGTATAGTGCTTGTCTTTTTAGTTCGGGGGTAGGTGCAACAATAGCATCTCCATCATATTGGTATCCATGGGCTTCGACACTTTGCCTTTCAAAGTGTGAATAATCTCGCCCTTTCAAGAGTATGTTGTGCAGCACACAGCAGGCAAGTACCCATTTATTAAAAAATGCTTGACACTCCCGGTCTTTTATTTTTATCCGCATTTGTTTCAAACTACAAAACTTTTCTTTAAGAATCCCGAAACAATTTTCGACTCTAACACGATACTGGCTGTGTACTTTGTTGAATTTAGCTTGTCTTTCAGAGTCTGCTAAAGAAGAATTGCTTCGGTATGGTGTTATTAAATGTTTTGTCAACTTATACGCAGAATCACCTGCAATCCACTCTTCTCCACTAAATAAGCTAGTTGTGTTTCTTCCAATATGAGATTTCCTAAACACTTTAGAATCGTGGTAGCTTCCCGGATTGCCCACTTCTGCATTTAATATGCGTAACTTATGGTCACATACGACTTGCAATTTGATAGAGTATATTCGTTGCCGAGAAAAATACACCTCATGATTTTTATTCGGCTTTTCGGCCAGTTTAATCTCGCTACCGTCAATGTAACCAATGCAATATGTTAATTCGAAGAATGTTTGGGAAACAAGTTCCCGGCGCTCTGCCGGTCCAGGCCAATGAATAAATTGAGGTAGTTTATTCAAAATTGCCGAAAAAACTCTTTTGGTGATATTGGTCAATGTACCTCCATCTCCCACACCAAAAGTTGTAGCGATTTTACGTACAGAAGCACTTTCACCCGATGAACCTAATCGGAGCAATATGATTGCGAGTTGCAAATCTACAGGTATTTGTAAACTTGAATTAGTAAAGTTCATATCATTAGGAAATATTTCTAGGAGATGAGCGAATTGTCATTTGCATACGCGCACATTTGTAAAAATCTTCCATCGTCAAAGCAACACAGAACATTTTCTCGCCAATGAATAGATTTTGGAACATGTAGTTCATCTCCCCGTCTACTACAGATGATTAAAGTTATATCCTCTAGCAGTTCATCTAGTACTTCATCCATTGCATTATGACACTGTTCAGGGCGCAAGATGTCTGCAAATTTTATGCAAAGACTTTTTTGAACCCTTAAAATTCGGATTATTTAATAAGCACATACCTTCAATAAAGTCCATTTCCTGAATAGCAGAACTTATTTTAAATTCGATTATTTTGCTTTTTAAACTTTGCTTAGGCATTTTATAAGTTGGAATTTCACTGAACTAAAATTGTAAACAATGAACAGCTGTTTGTGTAAAACTAAGCAGAAAACCATATAACATAGGGTGCTTACGGAGCATAGAGGTTATTTTTAATCTAATAAGCACATATAGGCTGTTCACGGTAAGGTGGTTATCGGGTTATGTGGTTATGTGATTAAGTGAACAACAACAAAATGCGGTATGACAAAATAACCAAAGTTGACCAACCTAGGCCCTTGTTTACAGATTATGTGGTTATTTGCTTATTTCCAGTGTTAGAAAGTCGTTGGAATTTTACTAAATGGCAGCACAAAAAATAAATAAAACTAAGCGAATGGCATTCTGCTATTAACAGCTGTTTTTTGTTTACAATCGGCAAATTAAAACCGAAATAAAAAGCATCCAAAAGCATCACAAAGATAAAAAAGAATCAAAAATCAGCAAAAATCAACAAAAATCATCAAAGTAAGTAAAAAGATAAAGTACAAAATAAATATTCATTGTTTGTCATTTATTTATACTCTAATTTTAGTGTCTACAGAAAGTTGGAATTTCACTGAACTTAAATTGTAAACAATGAACAGCTGTTTGTGTAAAAATAAGCAAATAACCATACAACATAGGGTGCTCACGGAGCATAGAGGTTATTTTTAATCTAATAAGCACATAACCCGATAACCACCTTACCGTGAACAGCCTACTAACCACCTTATCGTGAACAGCCTAAGTGTATTTTGGAACACAAAATAAGCAGTAGGCAGGTACCGTAATTTTTTCATTTATTTCGGTACCTATACATACATATGTACATATGTATATACCGAACTGTCTAACCGGTTTTCTGTATAGAACAGTTGGGTTATTTCTAATTAACCGTATGTCGTATTACAGCTCAAACTGTATTTTAAACGTACATATGCGCATAAATATTTTTATTAAAAATTTAATTGGAATGGACTTACTTTTTTCTCCGCCAAGGGTTTGTGGGTAGCAATACTTATTTATGTGTGTGTATCTCTTCGTTCTTTCTCTCGTTTATTTTCGTCTTCTTGGTTTTTGTTTTTTCTTGTTTGATGTCTTCCGTGTTGAGTCTTTTTCCTCTTCCCACGCTGCTTGCCTGTTGAGAATCCTATATCTATATGTAGGTTTTAGGTTTTTATTTTTGTTGTTGTTTGATTGTTATTAGTTTTACCGCGCCCGTACTTGATTTTTAGTTTTTTTTTGTATTTGTTTTGTTTTAGTTGGTTTCGCGCCCGTTTCGTAGATTTGATCACTTAATATATGTTTTAGTACCTAATTATTTATTATTATTTTTTCTTGTGTGTACTTTTAATTGTTCTGTTGTATAGTTTCACATGCACTTTATTCACTTTTCCACCTCTTGGTGGGTTCTTTTAAAATCGTAGGTGCCTGTCTAAGAGGCTCGAAGGACCATTTTTTCGTGCACTCAGTTTCACTGATTATGTGTGGGGAATACTTACGCTTTTAGCTTTTGATGATGTATCCCTTTCTGTTCGTCTTTAAGTGAAAGATTTATAATTTTGCAACATAAATGTTAAATTCAAAAAATTATATTTTATTTGTATCCGGGCACGACTTTCAACAAAATAAATTAATTAGATTTTAAATATGTTCACAGTGTTTTATATTCTTTCTGTTGATATAATTAGTTTTTATTTTTTTTTGTTCACAATTTAAAATGGTTATAATTTTTATTTTTTGTTCACAATTCAAAATGGTTATAATTTTGTATATACATATGTAAGTATGTACACTGCTACTAGTGCACAACCACAGGCACTACAGAAAGAGTTTTTCTTTTTCAGTTTGGACCACACAAGAAATGAAAGCGGATCAACGGGCGTAGATCTTACGGGCGTAGAAAACGAATTGTGGTCCACCCCTATCTAACCAATCCTTTTTGATCGGCTGAGTGGTGAAAAATTATTAAAGTGCGTGTGTAGTGTGGTTGGTTTGTTGCGTGGTATGATGATGCAGGTTGTGTGCTGAATGTTGAGTCGTATGCTGAATGTTGTGTTGTGTGATGAATGTGAGTGAGGTGATGAATGTGGTGTAAAAGGGGCGAGATGCCATGAAGTCGCATAAACACCTATTACTTCTCACAATAATTATAAAATGCAACGAAGCTATGCAAATGTGGTGAAAGCAACACTGTGCAAATGCAACTGGCGCAAAATCCTCCAAATGGAGGTATTGAAACTATGATTATAAATCTTACGCAGTGCATGACACAGTTTATATCTACTATGCAAAACATGATCCAAGATTTAATAAAATCACAAAATAAAATGCTGGAAAATTTATTAAGTAAAAATGAGCTTACTAAATATCTGTATATGGAATGCTAACGGTGCTACCCAACATAAATCAGAGATTTTCAGATTTCTGTCTGAAAAGAATAAAGATGTAATGCTTATTTCGGAAACTCATCTAACAAATAAAAATAATTTCAATATACCGGGATTTAGACTATATGTTACAATTCATCCTGATGGAAAAGCGCATGGTGGCACGGCAGTGTTGAATAGAAATCGTTTAAACCACTATGCTCTAGAATCTTATGCTACACCACAGTTACAAGCTACAACAATATCACTAAAAAATCGGGGTTGCGACTTAAACCTTACGGCTATATATTGTCCATCTCGTTTTAAAATTACAGAAATCGAATTTAAAGACTTTTTTGGAACACTAGGTCAAAGATTTCTAGCAGGTGGGGATTACAACGCAAAACACACGTACTGGGACTCACGTCTTATTAATCCGAAAGGGCGACGGCTGTATCAAACTGTTATAAATAGTTACAATTAGGGTATTCACAAGGTTTCATAGTGTGTCATATCGTCATATTGTCATATTTTTTTATGACTGTCATATTAGCACTGTTGTTGTTTCACATCTTCTTCTTTACTGGCGTAGACACCGCTTACGCGATTATAGCCGAGTCAACAACAGCGCGCCAGTCGTTTCTTCTCTTCACTACGTTGCGCCAATTGGATATTCCAAGCGAGGCCAGGTCCTTCTTCACTTGGTCCTTCCAACGGAGTGAAGGTCTTACTTTCCTCCGCTTCCCGCGGCGGGTACTGCGTCGAATACTTTCAGACCTGGAGTGTTTTCATCCATCCGGACTACATGACATAGCCAGCGTAGCCGCTGTCTTTTAATTCGCTGAACTATGTCAATGTCGTCGTATATCTCGTAGAGCTCATCGTTCCATCGAATGAGATATTCGCCGTGGCCAACGCGCAAAGGACCATAAATCTTTCGCAGAACCTTTCTCTCGAAAACTCGCAACGTCGACTCATCCGTTGTTGACATCGTCCACGCCTCTGCACCATATAGCAGGACGGGAATTATGAGTGACTTATAGAGTTTGGTTTTTGTTTGTCGAGAGAGGACTTTGCTTCTCAATTGCCTACTTAGTCCGAAATAGCACTTGTTGGCAAGAGTTATCCTGCGTTGGATTTCTAGGCTGACATTTTTGGTGTTGTTTACGCTGGTTCCAAGATAGACGAAATTATCTACAACTTCAAAGTTATGACTGTCAACAGTGACGTGAGTGCCAAGTCGCGAGTGCGACGACTGTTTGTTTGATGACAGGAGATATTTCGTCTTGTCCTCGTTCACTGCCAGACCCATTTCTTTTGCTTTCTTCTCCAGTCTGGAGAAACCAGAACTAACGACGCGGGTGTTGAGGCCGATGTTATCAATATCATCGGCATACGCCAGCAGTTGTACACTCTTATAGAAGATGGTACCTTCTCTGTTGAGTTCTGCAGCTCGAACTATTTTCTCCAGAAGCAGGTTGAAAAAGTCGCACGATAGGGAATCGCCTTGTCTGAAACCTCGTTTGGTATCGAACGGCTGGGAGAGGTCCTTCCCGATTCTGATGGAGCTTTTCGTGTTGCTCAACGTCAGCTTACACAGCCGTATTAGCTTTGCGGGGATACCAAATTCAGACATCGCGGCAAAAGAGGCAGCTCCTTTTCGTGCTGTCGAAAGCAGCTTTGAAATCGACGAAGAAGTGGTGTGTGTCGATTCCCCCTTTCACGGGTCTTTTCCCAGATTTGGCGCATCGTGAATATCTGGTCGGTTGTTGATTTACCGGGTTCTAAAGCCACACTGATAAGGTCCAATCAGTGTGTTGACGGTGGGCTTTAATCTTTCACACAATACGCTCGACAGAAACTTATATGCGATGTTGAGGTGGCTAATCCCACGATGGTTGGCGCAGATTGTGGGGTGTCCTTTTTTATGGATTGGGCATAGCACACTTAAATTCCTATCGTTGGGCATACTTTCGTCTGACCATATTTTGCAAAGAAGCTGATGCATGCACCTTATGTTCTCTTCGCCGCCGTGTTTGAATAGCTCGGCCGGCAATCCGTCGGCCCCTGCCGCTATGTTGTTTTTCTGGCGGGCAATTGCTATTCGAACTTCTTCATGGTCGGGCAATGGAACGTCTGCTCCATCGTTATCGATTGGGGTATCGGGTTCGTTTTCTCCTGGTGTTGTGCGTTCACTTCCATTCAGCAGGCTGGAGAAGTGTTCCCTCCATAATTTAAGTATGCTCTGGGCATCGGTGGCTAGATCACCTTTGGGGGTTCTACAAGAGTATGCTCCGGTCTTGAAACCTTCTGTAAGCCGCCGCATCTTTTCGTAGAATTTTCGAGCATTACCCCTGTCGGCCAGCTTATCAAGCTCTTCGTACTCACGCATTTCGGCCTCTTTCTTTTTCTGTCTACAAATGCGTCTCGCTTCCCTCTTCAACTGTCGGTATCTATCCCATCCCGCACGTGTTGTGGTCGATCGTAACGTTGCGAGGTAGGCAGCCTGTTTTCTCTCCGCTGCGACACGGCACTCCTCGTCGTACCAGCTGTTCTTTTGCACCTTCCGAAAACCAATGGTTTCGGTTGCAGCTGTACGTAAGGAGTTTGAAATGCCGTCCCACAGTTCCCTTATACCGAGTTGTTGACGAGTGCTCTCAGAGAGCAGGAGTGCAAGTTGAGTAGAAAAACGTTAGGCTGTCTGTTGTGATTGCAGCTTTTCGACGTCGAACCATCCTTGTGTTTGTTGGCGTGCGTTTTTTGCTGCACAGAGGCGGGTGCGGATTTTGGCTGCGACAATATAGTGGTCCGAGTCGATGTTAGGACCTCGGAGCGCACGCACATCTAAAACACTGGAGACGTGTCTTCCGTCTATCTCAACATGATCGATCTGGTTGGTGGTTTTTCGATCAGGAGACAGCCAGGTAGCTTGATGTAGCTTCTTGTGCTGGAATCTAGTACTACAGATAGCCATATTTCGGGCCCCGGCGAAGTCGATCAGCCTCAACCCATTTGGGGATGTTTCCTCGTGGAGGCTGAATTTACCGACCGTAGTACCAAAGATAAATTCTTTGCCCACCCTGGCATTGAAGTCGCCAAGCACGATTTTGACATCGTGGCGGGGGCATCTCTCATAGGTGCGCTCCAAGCACTCATAAAAGGCATCTTTGGTCACATCGTCCTTCTCTTCCGTCGGGGCGTGGACGCAAATCAGCGATATGTTAAAGAACCTCGCTTTAATGCGGATTGTGGCTAGACGTTCATTCTCGGCGACGGAGTCTCTCTCCCACCACAAATCCAACACCAAACTTGCGCTCCTTTATATGGCCACTGTAGTAAATGTCACAAGGACCTACTCGTCTCTGTCCTTGTCCCGTCCATCGCATTTCTTGGACGGCGGTTATGTCAGCCTTTATCTTTACGAGGACATCTACCAGCTGGGCAGCGGCATCTTCCCAATTAAGAGACCGGACATTCCAGGTGCATGCCCTCAAATCATAGTCCTTAATTCGTTTGCCATGGTCGTCATCAGAAGGGGGGTCACTAATCCGAGGCTGTCGTTTGTTTTTCATTGGGGGTGTTTTTTTAAGTGGCGGGTCCCAAACCCAGCGCATAACCCTAAGTAGGGAGTATTTCGCCTTCTCACTTTAGCTCGCCTTCAAACGGATGTTCTTAGGCTACCCAGAGGATACTTGGTCAAAGACCGGAAGTCGTGAGCTGCTTGAGTCATATGTAAAAAAATCGTTTCTGGCCACTCCCAAGTGAATGGCGATCAGAGAACTTTCCCCACTTGCGTGAACTTCTACACATGACTCCATCCTGTTGTTTCACATGCAAAATTAAAATATGACTGATACAACACTGCGGTATGTTTATTGAGTTCGCTATTCTATCAGCTGTATTTGTTTACAAATACAGCACTGCGTGGTATGTTTCTTGAGTTCGCTATTCTATCAGCTGTATTTGTTTACTTTCTTATTACTCGTATTGGTGTTCAAGTGTTTGAAATTAATTAATTTAATAAATTTCGTTATTAATATGGAAGGACACCACGATATTCAGGTAAATTAAGTTGAATTTAAGTGAAATATGAAAATATTTTGATGTTGATGTGGTTGCAAATGATTTTATTGCAGTGTAAACCAAAACGCCGCCGTTTCAACCCGCTACATAAGTGGAATGCGGCAGAAGAAAAAGCGCTTGTGGAGTTCCTAATGGAAAATAGAAGATTCGAGGTTTGTCATTTTAATTTAAAAAAAAACAAAACAAAGTCAAATAATTTTTTTTTTAAAGAAACCAACGGCTTAAAGCTTTTATGGTCGTTTCATCGAAGACACGCAGCTGACGGTAGAATGGAAGGTAGTGCGCGCAAAAGTATGCAATATGCGCACTAATTATAACAAAGCAAAGGAGTAGGTCGGTCGACAGGCGCAGGAAGAATGGAAGGCGACACAATAAAAAGTAAATTCTTTTAAGGAAATCCCTTTTTTTTATTTTTGTGACCATTATTTTTTTCTATAGATACTTTAAGAAAAATGTGTTTTTTCTATGAGGAGTTGGAGGATATTTTCGGCAGCAGATTAAATTGTTCTGCAATAGTGGAAGACAGTTGGTGACGCTGTTAGAAAGCGATTTAACAAGTCCATTGGGAGCAGAATGTGTGGTTGAAGCGGGCAGTTCTGTTGAAGCTGAAGAAAGTCCTGCGTCGAACGACATTATGTGCACTAGAAGGCAGAAAGGAATATATTCTAAAACTGCCTTGCCAGATATTTTGCAGGTTCATGCCGAGATCGCAGAAATTAGGAAGCAAAAGCTTAAGATGGATGTTGCAGCAAGGGACAGGGAAATTAGAGTTAAAAAAAAAGAAATAGAATTGAAAAAAAGAGAAATTAATGACAAATTAGAAATTGAAGAAATGAAATTACAAATGCAGGAGAGGTTGGCAATGGAAGAGCTTAGGCTAAAATATAAATAATTTTACAATGCTCTACATTTTTAGTTCAGTTTTGTTATGAATTTATTTCTATTATTATGTGTTTTTTTTTTATGTTTTAAATGAAGTTTTTATGTTATAAGTTTTGTTGTGATATTAACAGTTAGTCCCTTTTGAAGAATACGAAAATGAATTGATAAATGTACCTAACCCAAAATAAAAGAACCAAAATAAAAAATATAGTTGGATTATAATTAAGCAAAATAATCCTGCATTTTTATTAACTTGTATGATTAAAGAACAAATGCATATACATATGTGTATAAGTATTAAATATTTTGATTTTGTTTATAACGAAGCAAGCAATTTCTCATATTATTTTCTGATGATAAAGGGAATTGAGGCATCAAAACTTCATTGCTGTTTTCATTATCTATATCGAAACTGGTTAACATGTTGTGAAGAATACAACACACCATAATCCAGTCATTGCATTCCTTCTTATTTGACGTTGAAAGCATTCTAAATTTAAGCTCCTTTAAACTACCGAATTTCTCTTTCAAAAGACCAAAACAATTCTCAATTCGTACACGGTATTTGGAGAAATACGCGTTGAATAAATTCCTTTCTTCTTTTCTATGTTCAACACTGTTTTGCCGGAAGGGCGTTATTAAATATGGTTTCAGTGGATAGGCACTATCTCCCACGACCCACTGTGATGTCGAAAAGAATCGTTCCGGATGCTTTGCTAGTGAACAATTTGAAAATATTTTCGCGTCATGCACACTGCCTGGGTAACCAATCGTCACCTGTCTTATGCGCAATTTATAGTTACAAATCGCTTGTAGTTTTACAGAATATTTACGTTTACGCGAATAGTAAATTTCATGCTGCATAACTGGTACTTCAGCTAATTTTATTTCGGAACCATCGATGTAACCCACACACCCTGGCATTTCTTTCGCAGTTGCGGACACAATTTCCAGTCTTTCTCTTTCATTGGGCCAGTATAAAAACTCATTTTTTAATCGCAATATGGCTTTAGAAATTCGTTGCGTTACATTTTTAATAGTGCCTCCATCACCCACACTAAATAAGGAAGCCACTTTGCGAACAGATTGTCCATCGCCGGAAGATCCCAACCGATACAGCACTATTTTTAGTTGCAGTTCGATTGGAAGTTGTGAAGCACTTGAACCTGTCTTAAAAACAGCGTCATTTTTAATTAATTCTAAGATACGTTCGCATTCCTCCGGGCGAACACGAAGCATTTGATTGAATCTGACGAAATCAAGATTCCTTAGCACATTTCGCTGCCAACTGGAACATTTTGGTAAGCCGAAATAAACGCTTCTTCTGTTGCTCAACAAGCAGCTCATGCTGATCAAAAAACTTTCAATAGCTTCGTCTTCGTCGTCTTCTTCGTCAGCTGGCAAAGTATAAATATTTGTATTTAATGAAGAAATGTATGCAAATACTCACTTGATTCAACTCCTAATAGAGCCAATGCATGATTTTCACATAAAGAAGCTATAATTTTATTTTTCTGACTTTCTCGTGGCATTTCTGTCTTCTTAATTTTTTTCTATCAGCTGATTAAGTGTAGAAATATGACAAAATATGACATACAACAGTTAAGGGTGCTCACAAGTGTCGTATTTTTTAAGAATATTAAAATATGACATAAGACATACAACAAAGCTTGTGAATTGACTAAATAACCTTGAAATAATATCTCATGGTAAGCCGACATATTGGCCTAATGATCGTAAGAAAATACCAGATTTAATTGATTTTGCTGTAATCAAAAATATAGGTGAATCGCACATAACAGCAGATACATGTACTGATCTATCTTCTGATCACTCTCCGGTACTAATAAAATTATGTGAACAAGTCATATTCGTTAATCCAAAAGTGGGTCTAACTTCTTATAAAACAAATTGGCTAAAATATAAAAAATATGTCAGTAGCCACATTAATATTGAGTACAAAATAAATACAGGAAGAGATATTGACGAAAGTATAAGAGAAACCAATGATATAATAACCAGCGCAGCTGTCTTACGAGTAGCAAGACTAAACAAAGGCTATAAGCCGCTTGGCTTCAGAAAAATCTCTAATAGAGAAATAGAAATGCTTGTAAATGTAAAAAGGCGTGCAAGACGTGAATGGCAGATAAATCGTTCCCCTTCCACTCAGCTTCAATTAAAATCTGCTGTACGTAAATTAAAAAAAGCGCTTAAACGTGAGGGAGAATTGAACACCGAAATGTATATAAAGAAGCTGTGTCTGAATTCAAACAAGCAAAATTCCTTTTGGAAAGCCCAAAAGTCCAGGAAGCCACCAACCGACTGCAACATGCCTATACGAGACTTGGGAGGAAATTGGGCTCGTAGTGACGAGGAAAAGGCTAATTGCTTTGCAAATCACCTAGAAAAGGTATTTCAACTCAATTTGCCAAAGAACAACTTTAAGCTGTCTATCTTACCCAACACAGCTAAAGAGTCGCTCGAGCATCTTATGACTTCACCTTCTGAAATCATTGGTATCATCTAAGAACTTAAACCAAAAAAGTCCCCGCGACATGATAAAATTTCCCCAAAAATGCTAATTGAGTTACCAATTATTGCTGTAGAGGTGCTCTCTTTGCTCTTCAATGCAATTCTTAGTTTCGGATACTATCCAATTTCATAGAAAAAGTCGCAGATTATCTTGATAGATAAACCTGGGAAAGACTTAACACAGCCGTCTTCATACGGACCAATCAGTCTTCTACCCTGTCTTTCAAAAGTATTTGAAAAAGTATTACTATCAAAGATGTCTCCTTTCCTCCACGAAAATAACACCATACCAATGCATCAATTCGGATTTCGTGCAAAACATGGCACAATAGAGCAAGTAAATAGAATTACTAACGAGATAAGGAAAACATTTGAGCACAGGGAGTACTGTTCAGCCATATTTCTAGATGTAGCTCAGGCGTTTGATAAGGTGTGGCACGAAGGTCTTTTATATAAGATTAAGAAAATTCTACCTTAAGAATTGTATAGAACCTTTAAAAAATAGAAAATTTAAGGTAAAAGTGGGAGATTTCATATCTGATGAACATCAGATAAGGGCTGGTGTATCCCAGAGCAGTGTTTTAGACCCTACAATACACATCATATATACAGCAGATCTTCCAACAGCTAATAATGTACTAACTACAACTTTTGCGGACGACACATCTACAGTGAGCCGTAACAAATGCCACATTTTAACATCAAGAACTTTAACGGAGCATTTAAGTTCTGTCGAAGAATGGCTAGCGAACTGGCGTATAAAGGTAAATGAACAGAAGTGTAAGCATATTACATTTTCGCTAAGACCAAAGATGGCCTGGCAGTAAAAATAAACAATATCTTAGTACCCCAAGCGAACGAAGTAACATATGTATATTGGTATTCACCTAGATAGAAGGCTCACGTGGAGAAAACACGTATATATTTGAATAACATGTATGAAGATTAGAGTTGCAAATTTAAATTGGCTTTTAAATAAAAACTCCAAACTTAGCCTAGACAACAAAGTTCTTTTATATAATGCGATCATAAATGCTTAGAACAATCACGTGTTCACCATGGTACGTGCGTAATGAAATTATTCATAAAGACCTTGGTATTCCTATGGTAAAAAAAGAAGTAGAAGACAGCAGAATTAAATATATATCTAAACTCCAAGATCACCCAAACCCTTTGGCTAATGCTTTGGTACATTCCTGCGATCAAACACGACTTAAAAGAAGAGATATGCCTGCGTATTAAAGAGCGACGTAACACCAAAACAGCTCAATCACTTGCTTGAGTCTGTCTAGTTTCTAAATAGATTTAAGATATTATTACTTATTGTTAGGCTTTAAGAAAAAGCAGATACAATAAATAAAATAATTTTGAAAAAACAAAAACATCTCAATCAACATTATTTTCAGTATTAGCAATAAACTGCTGTTGGTTTGTCGGAACAGACATTGATCAATCAAAAACGATATCCGACGATGAAGGTGTTTGTTTAGCTCGACGACGTTGTTCTGAAGTTTTGATATTTTTTGTATAAGTGTAACCGTCAAATATTATAGTAACGTTGTGACCAAAGTGTCTACGAACATACTAAAGATATTTGTCCAAAATATCCTCATATGTGTTCTCTCGATCTCGCACGACACGTTGTAACAGGTATCCTCCATCGATGATGCAGGTAGAATTTGCACTTTCGATATCAGTGGTTACACATTCAAAGCTATTATAAATGACTGACTTCTATGTCTTACGCATTCCAATTGCTTCAACAAGCGATTAAGGGTAAAGGGCTAATTCGTACTCGAATAATTTTTCAAGCCTATCTTCAAATGTCTTCGTAATACTCATGCGTTGAAATAATAATATAGGATCTGTTGTAGTGGAACCTTCTCATCATGAATCTTCATGGTACTGTTCACAGATAATAGAGGTGGTACTTTATCAGAACGTTTCAATTTAATATTATTAAATGTTTGTCCCATCATTTTACTCATAGATGCAATACCCACTTCACGAGCGTATAATTGATTTTATCATCCCCGACGACTTCATTGGCAATGGACATGATTTTGTTCAATTCAGGAAAAGGATTATGTCATGAAAACATGCATGCCATAAATCCATTTACTAAAGACGCTCTCTTGCGTACTTCTTTCTCGAGCAACACCTCCATCTGTTTTTATTGACTTCATCAACGATTGCTCAATGGCCATATCCGTTGAAATTCCACAACTCAATTTATCAGAACGTGTGAAAAGTCCCCATGTACTACTGTGACCAAAAAATTTGACACTTGAATTTAAACTGCGAGCGTCGAAGGATTTGGAGAATTATTTTTTTTAGGTTAGTAGTACGGTCAGTCACATTTATGTCAAATTTCATGTCAAAATATTCATTAGTGTTTGAGATACGTGTCGTTTTATGAGCTGGTAAAAGTGAGTTTTTCGTTTTTTGCGATGTCGAAATTTGTTGAGCAAAGAATTTGCTTTAATTTTGTTTATGGAACCAATTTTCTGCTGCGAATACGTTGAGGATGGTGCAGAAAGCCTTTGGTGATGAGGCTATGTCTAAAAAAATGTTTACAAGTGGTATAGTGAGTTCCAAGCCGGCCGTGAACGTGTCGAAGACGAAGAGCGTCCAGGGCGACCATCAATCTCAACCAACGAAGCTCACGTTCAACAATTCAAAGATTTGGTGTTGAAAAATCGTCGATTAACAATTAAAAACCTTGCTGATGAAGTTGGCATATCGAAAGGCTCAGCCAATGCCATTTTGAAGGATGTTTTGGGCCTCAAGAGCGTCAAATCTTGGCGCCTTTTTTCCAAAAAATTCAATGTTTTGGAAAAAAGGCGTCGTGTTGAAGAGTGTGAAACGATGCTTTCCAATTACCAGGGTGTCATGAAATGCATTATAACTGGCGATGAGACTTGGATCTATGCTTAAGACCCTGAAACAACCGATCAATCGAACGAATATAGTACCAAAAGAGAGCTGAGACCAAAAAAATCGCGCCAAAGTCGCTCAAAAATCAAGGTCATGTTCACTGTTTTCTTCGATTATCGTGGTGTTCTGCATTATGAATTCCTTCCAACTGGTCAAACAGTCAACAAGGAATATTATTTGAACGTTATACGTCGTATGCGTAACGCTATCCGCCTAAAAAGGCTGGAATTGCGGAAAGACAATTCTAAGTTTTTACATCACGATAATGCACCATCCCATACTGCCCTCATAGTTCGTGATCACTTCGCCAAAACCACAACCCATATCATTCCGCAATTAGCGTATTCACCTGATCTGGCGCCGTGCGACTTCTAGCTGTTCACCAAGCTCAAAAGACCGCTACGGGGACACCGTTTTTATTGATTGGAAGAATAAATAAAGAATTTTCAAAATAAATACAATGTCACCTTTTTTGGGCACAGTAGTATATCTCTTGAAAATCTCAGGATCATCAATCAAGTTTTCCAATTGCAATCATATCTTGTAGATATACATAAATGTGCAGATTTAGCATAAGGAAAACGTTCTGATGCATGGAAATAAGGAAGCATTTCTCGAATGCTATTCAAATGAGCTATCCAATTTCCCATTCGCTCAGCTCTTATAAACTCCTTAGTAGTTGATACGATGTAAAAATTTTGGGTTTTGGTTTCCATTTATTTCCTTTAATTTTTGATTGAACTGCTCAAGTAATGCCTCAGGCATTTCATCGCCATTCTCAATATCAACTCACGAAATTGTGATATTTATTATAAGGTCTGCAGTATCTTGTAGATTAGCATGCATCTCTTCATCGTTGACAAACTCTTCTGATATTATTGTTGCTAAAGTAATGTGTGTGCTCTAACTAATGAATTAGTGGCATAATCAAAGAGAGCACCTTTTTTATGCCACTTCCCTGCATAATATGACTAATTGCTCCAAAAAAGGCATTACTAAATGGAAACTTAAAAGTCTTACTACGATCTTCGATACCTCAAGTCTTTCAGGTGCTGCTGATACGATTTCTCGAGCTTTTAAAAAGTAATACTGCATACATCGTGATTATAACGTTTTACATTTTTCAAAGGACAGAGTAAAGTTGTGTAGATAGTATTGTAGTTACTTGCTGGTTGATGAATGAATGGTAAAAAGTTAAAGACTTTGAATAATCCATGATATTACTTGTTAAATGTTCAATGTAAGCGTTCCAACCAGGTAATAGTAAATATTTCCATTCTCCTTACAACCACAAAATATCAACTTTTTTCAGTAAAGATACTGCTATGCTACTTTCATAATCAAAATTTTGTACAACTATTTCACTATACTCAACTGTACCATCACCCCGATAAACTTTTATCGGTATATGATCTTTTGCTGCAAAATTTTTCGCTGAAAGGACTTTGTTTACTCGTGATATGGGGTTTTCGGCTATAACTGCAGCTTTTGGAGTTATACTTTGAATGATACTCATTATGTGGAGCGTGTTTTGACCGCTTAGAGTATGTACATTGATGTCAGCTTTGTCTGCATCATATTGAATAGTTGTTCCAGTTTCTGGTGGTAGAATATGAGGTGGACGATGAAGAACTGCTGCTGCCTCATACATCATAGTTTCATTATACGATGCATACAAACCAAAAGATGAAAAAATTTGAATAATACGTTTTGATCCAAACCGTATGTGAAAAAACACTGAGAGACCAAAATGTAACCGTGATTTAAAAAACCTAGGTCGATTAGCAGCCACAATACAGTGGCTGACATTTGTACATATTAATTTAATTTTCCCATTTACATAGTTTACTTTTCAAAATTATTTGCTCTAACAAATAAGTCAAAGATTCTGGAATAGCCCTGTTGATATCTTGGAACATCTGAGTTAGTGGAGGATAATTATCAGTGTCAAACACTATCGACTGAATATCTTCTCCAACGATTGCTGCAGCAGATTCAAGTATTCTTAACCGCTCTTCCTTTTCATTTCGCTTTTAATTCTCATACCAAGCTTTGCTGAGGACGTCATGCTGTTTGTCGATGAAACAAATAAATGTTGAACTTCCCAATTTCTCAGTTATAATGATTCCATTGCCATACTTTAACTTGAGTTTTGTCTTAATTGCTCTATTATCGATCGATGATTCTTTGAAAATATCTTTCAATTCTTGTATTGAAAATTGACAATCATCATGACTTTCAATAAATGCAAATATTTCCTTCATCCCAGAAGTAGTGGAATCACTTTCAGGACGATCGATTTTACCTTTTTTTTAGTTTTCAGAAACGAAGTTTCGTCGTACTCAGTCTCAGCAGCAACTAAGTCATATTCATACTGCATGCGGGCAATAACAGCTCTTGCTAACTCATCAGAATGAGTCTGAGCTTCCTTCAAGATGGCTTTCTTGAAGTCAAGGGTTGAAACTTGACACACTCTTCATCGAAGATGCTGATCTTTTTTTAATTTCACCCGTTTTATCTGCTTCATTGCCACAGAATAAACAGTATTTCTTGAAACAAAAAGAGGATTCATTACCTAGTGCTCTAGTAAGAGGAGGAATAATCCCAGATGTGGTATCTACCTCCGCCTCACGCTGTCTTTTAAGGCAAAAAACGCAAATTTGTGACCTTTGACCTCGAATAAAAAACAACGCATAAGCGGGATCGATGTAGACTTTTGACATATCATTGGTAATGTTAGATCCAAGATCTGCACAAAAATCCAGCTTGTTGTGAATTAATGCAAACTTGATTCATAATTTAGCCTATTTTGACTGGACTATTCCTAATTTGACTGGAAATTCCTTATTCGGTAAGCTTAACGAACTGAAGTCAGAGATTTGCAATGCGCAAAAAAAATTATCCGAGAACGGCAAATTTTCTGCATCAGTTTCGAATACTCTTTCTGCTGCCCACTCCACTCTCACTGCTGCGACTGTTGTTGGTACAAATGCTTCTATATTGTAGAATCTACAAAGGCTTTCTGTCCAACGTTGCTGCTTCTGCTTCTGCTCATAATGTGAGTGTGAATTATCTCGCTCCCGTTTTACCGAAAACAATCTCTGCCGCTACATCTGCTGTCTTCTTCACTCTCTCCATTGCTGCTGATAATGGTACAAATACAGCTCCGTTCAACGTTGCTGTTTCAGTTTCTGCTGGTAATGTCAGTGTAGATCAGAGATAAAAATATCTCCAACTCTCCTGTCGCTGGAAATGTGAGATCCGCTCATCTACCGAACTTTGGCAGTTGAATGGATTGGGTAGGTTTTGACCTTTTGCAATTGGAATGACTGGAATGGCCACATTGAAATTATACCAAAAATATATGTGAACGAAGGAATTTGTTGCGCCTGTTCAAGATCGCTAATAAAAATTTAAAACAATGAAAACAAAAAAAAAAATGCGAAATTTAAATATATTTAATGAAACGTTTTGCAAAGTAGAATTATATTTCAATTACAAATGATTAGAAACATTTATTAATTGAGAACTAACAGGGTTAATGCATCTTATTAAGTATTGAAAGATCAAAAGTTAATTGTTTTATTATACTATAAAAACATAAAAAAGGATTTAAGTAGTTTCGCCATATATTAAAAGTCCAATATATAATAATTCGCAATCTTTATTTAAATGCACAAAAATTCTTATTTTGTTCGATCTGGTCATAATGGAAAATGTTATAAAAACGCTTATTTTGAGGCGCTCTGTCATTGGAATAAGTTGGGTATCCCATGATGATTCTGTTAATCTGAATTCGTCTACTTCAATTAATGGTGATGAGAATTTGGCATTAAAAGTGAGCACTAGGAACAAAAAGTTCCCATCTCGATGTCGTCATACGCAAAAGCTGAATTCACTTGTCTGCCTTTAAGAACTCAGTCACTAAAGAAGATATTATATCTTTTGTTGTTAAATAAGCTAATGTTGATAGACAGCATATTTTATTTTTATAAACTTATTAAGAAACATACTAATATTAATAATCTAAAGAGAGTAAACTTAAGTAGGAGTGTCCTCATCTTTTTTCATGCCGTTTTCTCTTCTTCAGTGCAGTCAATGCCAGAAGACTTTGGCCCCTTTAAGTTTTTTCCAAAAGGGATGGCAAACCAACGGTGCAGACTAGTTGATGCACCTACTAATCACAACTTTAATCATGCGTTTTCTGCACCTTCCACTAATGGCTTTGTCTTAAAGCTTAATGGCTCTTGTGTTAAGGTGTACCAAAATTTATCAGGTATGAGGTGTAAAGTTTTCTTCACAATTGGATTTTGATATTATCGTTATTGTTGAGACCTGGCTTAATTCTAGTTACTATGATAGTGAATATTTCGATCCAAATTTCTATTATGTCTTCCGTAAGGATAGAGATCACGAAAAAACTGGCTGTCTAAGGGATCTTGATGTTCTCCTAGCATTTCATCGCAAAAAACCGTCCTCATTTACTTAATAATGATGATTCTGCAAGTATTCTGGACCAACTATATATTATTTATCTAATATTTGTATCAATGACTCTCTGTTCATTGCAGTTGCATACATTCCTCCTGATAGTCCTCTAATATTTCCTCGCGGGTATTAAATAAAGTGAAAGAGAATACCATTTGGGTTCTGCGTGGCATTAATGTAAGCAATATCGTCTGATCCTATTGTCCCTTCAGCCCTGCCCTAATTCGCTCCAAGTTTCCGTCCTCCGAGGAGTTATTTCTCTTTGATAACTTGCTTAGTCTCGATCTGATTCAAATCAACTCATATTCAAATAGTCTTGATCGACTTCTTGACTTATTCTTTCTCAGCGATAATTTAAACTTTAGGTTCTTTGATGCATTTTTTTCAATTACTTCAGCTATCATTTATCATCGTCCGTACGCTTTTGAAGTGGATACTTATCTTTTCGCTCCTGTCAAACTTATTGACAGACTTGGTTTTAATTTTTTGAACGACTCACAATCATGTCATTGAGTTTAAATGGGAAGATTTACTTTCTGGTTAGATAAAGCTAATAGTTTCTCCATTTTTAAGAAAATAATTCAGTAATTTTTTCGTTATAATATCCCGGTTAAACATATACAATCATATATATAAGTTGCCATGCTATACTAAGGATCTCAAACGTTTAAAAATCTTAGAAATAAATACTGCATAAATTTCACTTCAACTAAATCACATGTTTCCTTCGTTCAATATCAGCACTATACAAAACTGTTTAATGAATTGGATAAGTTTCTCTATAAAAGGTTTATTCACAGTACGGAGTCTAACATTAAGTCGAACCCTAAGTTCTTTTGGAACTTTGTAAAATCTAGAAGAGCGTGTTCGCCATTCTTTCTGCTTTACGCTGGGGTGATAAGTCAGCATGCACACCTGGCAAAATCTCCAACTAGGTTGCTGATTTCCTCAAATCAAATTATGTACACGATGATCCTGGTACTTAGTTTTCGGCTAATAATTTTGCATCCATAAATTTTGGCACTCTGTGTCTTTCCCAGAATGATATTGCCAAGGCTATTTGTAATATTAAGCTTCTTTCAAATAGGATCTGGATGGGCTGCCGCCTGTACTTATAAAAAATTATCCCGCCTTGGTATATCCTCTCATGCTTCTCGTCTCTCTCCTATGGAAATTTTATTTCAGACTGGAATTTGACATGCATTACGACTATCCGTAAAGGTAGTAGAAAGGATGTAATCTCCAATTACAGGTCTATTTCTAAACCTTCTTTTTCTAAATTTCTGAGTATTCTGCTAAAAATATTTTTTTTTTTTGCAGTAAAATCAATAATTAGGGTTTGTCTCTGGGCGCTCCACTGTGTCAAATTTAGTGGTTTTTAGCGATTATTATTTATATGTCTGCATTGTCATTTCAGAAAGATGTACACTAGACTGTGCCAAATAAATACAATATTTTTTTTTCGGTCCCATATCAAAATTTCGTTAAGAGTCACGAAAAAAAAATTGTGTCAAATTTTGAGCCCTTTATCTTCATTTTTCAGTTAGCGCTCGCAAAAATAAGAATTTTCGTCAAAAAATGTTTTTTTTTTTTCATTCACTTAGATAATTTAAAATACCAAGTATAAAAAGAAACCCTTGGTATGGTTTTGTAGGAAATTAAATTCTCTACAAAAATGATCTTTTCTCGAATTTATAGAATCAACACTGGTTTTTTTTATTGCTCATTCAATTACAATTTGTTCAATGATTTTTATTTTCAATTATTTATAAACACTTATTAAATTTCTGTCCAACGAAAAAAACAAACTAAATAATTTTTTCTAGGAATGTTTATGATCTAAACAACTAGTTTTTATACTTTAATTGATTGTTATATGGTACAATACAAGAAAAAAAAAATTATTAACAAATATAATGAAGACAAAAAGATTAATCTTTTTACAATTTTTATTTATAAGTCTCGCGGACTTATAAATTATTTATGATGTAAAATTTATAAGATATATCTTTTTTGGACCTTTTTATACGTCAAAGGATTCTGGTATAGAGCTTGTAACTTGAAACGGCAGTTTTATAACTCCGCCAATGTACAACTGCAAAAATGACCTCATAGATGTCGTTAGTATAAGTTATGTATGTGTCACAGCTGATTAGATGAAATTGGCTGCATTAGCTGATTAATTTCTATTCTATAATTTGAGATCTGTGGATATTTATTGTTATTTGTTTTGTAAAAATATATTACTTATGTCGAAAAATAGTTCAAATTATGTTTATCTTTTGAGTGCCGTTCATAATAATTTGCCATCACGCAAGCTGCCTAAAAATGGAGATGTTCTTAATTATTTCATGTTTAAGTACAAGATCATAAAGAAAACAATTCGTGAATGTTCTGTTGAGGTTATAGAAGAAGTACGAGAGATTTGGAGTATTATGAACATACCACTTATAAAAAAACAACACGCTATCACAAAAATCGAAACGCTTTTTACAGAATGGAGAAATTTAGATAAAAGTCGATTTAAAAAACATTGTGAGTTTCATCTGTTGAAAATAAAAAAATTTATCAATAAATTGGATGAATTATTTGATATAAGATTTAAAAAAGATATATCTGATAACTCCTGCCCGGAAGAACTTTTTTTGTTAGTAAAAAAAGTAAAGGCCGGTTAACACCTCTACCAGATGACGTAGAAGATAAGAATTTTCCTCTTGAACCAATAGAAAATGATACTTATGAACATGGTAATTATTATAAACTTCGTATTTGCTGACAAGACATTCAAAAAATAAAAAAAAAACAAAAACGGCTGGTATAATGCACCAATCAGTATCTATGCTCCGTATCAGGATTTTATGTTCTTGAATAGTTTATTAGATTTTAAACGCATAAACGTGAAATTTTTCGAAGCTGCATCAATTAAATTTCTTAGACATCTCTGGTACCTGTCGGAGGATCTTGTGGCATTATCATTCTTCGATGAAAGAATCCCATCGACCATCAAGACAAAAATGGTTCAAGCAATAACAAATCAATTAAGTACGACAGAAAATACGAGGAAGTTATGTTTAAAACAAGACGATTTAAAATCATTTGGCTCAAAAGATATTAGTGATTCTATTACTCAAAAATCGATGATTTTGTTTGAGAATTTCGGTTTATCTACAAGTTTTGTAGATTTACCTGTAGATCAATGGGAATTCGATGACGGGTACCAGGCTTCTTATAAACTGTTCGATCAATTAAAGTCGTAAATGATATTGCCGAAAGAGCTGTAGCGTTAATTGATAAATATAATGATAGTCTCACTTGTGATGACGAACAGAAGCAGTTTTTATTACAAGTTGTTGCTGAACGTCGCAAAAAATATCCCAATTGTAATAATGTGAGTAATATGTTTACTTGGATTGCATAATTGACTTTAAAGTCATTCGAGTGAAGATCTTATCAGACTTTTTTATTACAAGATCAAAAATATGTTTATCATGATAATTTTATGTCAGAGGACATAAGATCTTTTAGAGAAAAGATGTAAGATCTTAACAATTAATGAAACATGTGAATAAAAGTAATAAAATACAATAGTTCATCACTTCTTTACTTAATGTAAGCTTTTTAAGATATTTTGTTTGTAGTAACTATCTATTTCTATTAACATACCAATGATTTTTCATAATATCGAAGATTTGTGGAATTCTGACTCTAAACATGAACTTTACTAAGCTTTGACACAATAATAAGGACAAAAGCAAAAAAAGATAAAATTAGCATAAAATTCATTGTTTCAAAAATAAAAAATATTAACAGCTTAAGAGTATTCACATTTAATAAAGTATAAAAACTAGTTGTTTAGATCATAAACATTCCTAGAAAAATTGATTTAGTTTGTTTTTTTCGTTGGATAGAAGTTTAATAAGTGTTTAGCAATAATTGAAAATAAAAATCATAGAACAAATTGTAATTGAATGAGCAATAAAAAAAAGGTGTTGATTATATAAATTCGAGAAAGGATTATTTTTGTAGAGAATTTAATTTCCTACAAAACCATACCAAGGGTTTTTTTTTATATTTGGTATTTTAAATTATCTACAACCAAAAAATGAATGAAAAAAACATTTTTTGATGAAAATTCTTATTTTTGCGAGCGCTAACTGAAAAATGAAGATAAAGAGCTCAAATTTTGACACAATTTTTTTTTCGTGACTCTTAACGAAATTTTGATATGGGACCGAAAAAAAAATATTGTTTTTATTTGGCACAGTCTAATGTACACAGATTTCTCCAAAGCCGTTGATATAGTTTCACGCAATATTCTAATTAAAAAACTGTCATCTTTAGGTTTTCACTATGTATTTTTGCAATGGAATAAATCATATTTGCACTATAGACGTTGTGCTGTTAGTGCGTCTTCGGGAGTGAAACAAGGAAGCGTTATGGGTCCATTTCTCTTTGCTGACAATTTCCTGTTGTTTCTCTTTTGATAACTTTTGGCTATATGCAGATGACTTAAACATTTTCGCAAAAATCAAAAACTCCGAAAATGTAATCAGACTTCAGTGCGATATTCATACTTTTTTGAATGGAGCCTCAGCGTTGTCTCAGATATATTTCCACATTTTATTATACAAAGGTTAATACTAAATTTGTGGATTATGCTCCTCTCGTGCATGCTATGCGTGAGTTTAACTTGATGTTCTTAGTTTTTCTCACTCTAGGGTTTCCTTCATCAATGCTCTTAATTCCGTTTTTTAGTTTAAGTTATCTATTTGTATAATTGTGATTTAATTATTTAAGAATTCAAATTTAAATCTTAAATTTCTATTAGTCTGTAAGAATTAATATTCATAGACTTAAGTAACTAAATAAATATATAAAAATAAATACATAAAAGTAAGATAGAAACGTAATTTCGTTTGCGCCGATTAGCAGTCGATGACGGCAGATACTCTTAAAAGTACATGCACGAACAGGCTTTTCAGAATAGGTATATGTTTGTATGTTGTAAAAGCTTTAATTCATGCTATGCTGACAGGAAACGCCTCTAAAGTTTTTGAAGAAACTTTTGTTCTTATTATAATCAAAGGACACAATCATGTGAAGAAAATCGGGTGATCCGTTAAACGAGAAACTTTCGTACTTCCTCTCAAATATTGCAAATTAGGTGCGAAGATGTATGGAAGTAAGACAGCTGGTATAGTTAGAGACTTTGAATGTATTATATCTATCAACAAGGCAACGAAATAACAATTCTTGTTTTGTCTGTGAAGTTTCGGATAGTTTTCGACCTGCAATTCCCTTTCATCCGATGGGTTTTACTATTTTCGAACCCTTTTTTTTGCAATTTATTATTAACTTTCCTTTTAAGTTTATTTAGGTTTGAACCCATTACTACCAAAAAGGCAAAATATTAAAGCATCTATTAAATAAGATCATTTTATTATAATAGTACAATAAATGAATTGAAATATATATAATTACTAGCTGACCCCACAGGCGCTTTCATGCTTGAAATTATGTGTTTTGAAATAAAAAAAAAAAAGTTGAGTGTACTATATTTTGTGTTTAAATCATTTGCGATTTTTCTAGATTTTTTTTTTCAATGTAGCGCAGTTTGATAAACAACATTTTTTGGTTTCTGTTCCGGTGCGTAAATGTAAAGAAAAGATGGGTTTCGGATGTATGAACACGTCACGTATAGCAGGCTGTGAAAAACATCGCATTTCCAGATTTATGCCACACACTTCTAGCGACTGTCCTTGTGTCCTGTTGATTGTCATTTCAAATGCAATTTTTTCTGGAAACTGAATAGGTTTGAACTGAAATGGCAAATCGTATTAGATAGCTGCACCACAGTCAGTCAGGTTCCATTACATAGTTTCGGCGAATGAAGATTGCGAAACATAATAAGGACAGATCCAACTTTGAGACGCAAATGATGCGGCGGTATACCAAGCCTTTCCAAAAAATTAAAAACTCTAATGGATAATTTATGGCTTCGTCTTCATTGTCAAGGTGATTAAAATTTGCCCATTTACAATTCTTAGCGAATGCAATATAAAATGTCTTCGGCAATATAATTTTTGTTCGTATCCCATAATTGACGCAGATTTCGAGGCGTGATCGCGAAGAGTGTGCGAAGTTCAGTGGCATGCGAAGTAGCTATCGCATCGTCCATTGTTTGATTCTAGCGATTATCATGTTCCAGCAATTGTAATTTCTGGCATGCTTCTCCAAAAGTTGCACACACCGTACCATTTACTGTACGCAATGACTCAAATGATGTTGAACTGGGTACATTAATCAATAGCTACCGAAAGTAGAAACAATCGTCGATTTTCGGGTGAAGTGTGTAAATTCATCCTAATGCATTAGTTGAGAACACACCTGAATGACCATCTACTGGTTGGCCTTGTTTTCTGTGTAAACATTTCTTCGACGATGCATCCCATGTATAGTATAATATCAAGCCATTTCCGAATAGAGCAATTTTATCGCAAACGGATCTCTGACGCAAGTCGAGAAAATACTCGTATATATCAATTTTGTTGTTGGCGGTATTTCCGTTGGCTGTACTGCATTCTCTGGGTTGAAATACACACTTCGGTTTTCTCCAAATAAACTGCGAGATACGCAACAGTCGGAAATGGTTCATGAATTGCAAAAGTAAATATCCTACAAAGCGGTTCATTGCAGTTAATTTATCGACCCATTTGATAATTTCTGATCTCATCTCGACAAGGCCAATAAACGCCATGTTGCTTTCTTTGTTAACGTACTTGCAAACGTATTTGATCGATTTCACCAAACGGGAATACTCAATATTGATTGATATGAAGTGGGATTGGTGTCCGCTAGGTCCATGAACCATATTGGTTTTCATCACTTCGTATAATACTGGATCTTTCTCTACATCATAAATTTCCGCAAAAATAATTTCATCAATTTGATCTAGTGTAGCCACCATCCACAATCCAAAAAAAATAAAAAATGTGTGCATCTAGCATCTAACAGCACCAAATATACGTTTTTTCAACAAATATCTTAGTTATTGTTTGAAAATTCGTGCTGCAACATCGTGATGATCGCTTGCTGATTGACAGCGATCCATAATTCCACACGTATGTCATCGCATCCTGAGAGTACTTGTTCATGTGTCTTGGGCTGCCATACGTTGATGGCTAAAAGAAAACCGAACCGATACTAACGCGGTCTCTTCGTGACTTCGTAGCAAATTTCAATCTGTAAATGATCATTTTGTGTGAAGCGCACATAAAGTTTTCACTGAATAATTTTCAATAATTTACCTTTTGAATAGCCAGAATAAAAAAGAAAGCGGCCGAAATTGAACGATTCAAATAATTTACAAATCAAATATTGAAAAACAAAACAAAAATATTAGAAAAAAAATTGTGTGGAAAAAAGTTAAATTTCAGAATTGTCCAATTTTCCGACTTTTAGGAATATGGAAAATAGATAGTAGCCGATTTTCAGACCTACTGAATACGCATACAGAATTTGGTAAAAATCGGTTAAGTCGTTTCGGAGAAGTACGGTAACTAACATTGTGACATGGAAATTCTATAACGGATGGGCCATCTAACATTTTAAATTTGAATTATCTATATTTCGACATTGAAAACGTCAAATACCATTCGGAAAGTGACAAATATTCAGTAAGAAGAAAACTGGGAAATATTGAAAACTTTTTTCCAAAGTTGTTAGTCTTCAACCCAAACTGTGAGAAATTTGGCAAAACAAAATGGACAGACAAAAAGTTCAATTTGTGCAACAATTTGTCAAGCGTGTGCGTGAAACTGGCTCGTTGGTGGATAAACCAAAATGTCAACGTTCATTTCCCCCGCGTTCAACCGAAAATATTGCGACTGTGGCTGAAAATGTTAGTGAGAATCCATCCACCTCAACTCGCCGTCGATCGCAAGAACTAAACATTCCGCGAACAAGTATAAAGTTCAATTGATGTAACAGCTGAAGCCACTTGACCACCCGAGCCCTCTACAGTTCGCAGATTTGGCAGAAGATCGTTTGACCGAGGATGGTGAGTTTTACCGAAAAATCATCTTTTCGGACGAGGCTCATTTCCACCTCGATGGTTACGTTAACAAGCAAAATTGTCGCATTTGGAGCACAGGATGGCGCTACGTGCCATACAGCAAACGCTACACTCAATATTTTACGCCCTATCTTCGAAAATCGCATAATCAGCAAAAGAGGTGATGTGAATTGGCCTCCCAGAAGCTGCGCTTTAACTCCGTTGGACTATTTTATGTGGGGAGCTGTTAAAGTTAAAAGATACGCGAACCATCCAGAAACAATTCAAGATCTAAAGTACGAGATTCAAGCTGCAGTAGCTGCCATAAGGCCTGAAACCATCGAGAAAGTACAGAGAAACCTCTCCTAACGGACACCTCTATTGGACGGACACCTCCCTTGGGCGGACATTTTTTCATGCACCAAGTTTTAAGTACAATTTTCAGAACAAATCGCCCTCCCATAGGCGGACACTCTACTAAGCGGACATTGACTTCTGTTTTCATAATAAATCAATCAAAAACCTCTCTTGGGCGGACGCGAACCCCTCGTAAGCGGACAAAATATGAGAATGTGTGTATGGCGTATGTATAAATAACAGATTATAACAATTGAAAAAGGGGACTCCCCGAATTCAACGTAACTAGGCTGTTCACGATAAGGTGGTTATCGGGTTATGTGATTAAGTAAACAACAACAAAATGCGGTATGACAAAAAAACCAAAGTTGACCAACCTAGGCCCTTGTTTACAGATTATGTGGTTATTTGCTTATTTCCAGTGTTAGAAAGTCGTTGGAATTTTACTAAATGACAGCACAAAAAATAAATAAAACTAAGCGAATGGCATAGCCCCAAGGATGTCTACAATGCGGACGAGACAGGCCTTTTTTTCAGAGCTTTGCCAAACAAAACATTGGCTCTTAAAAATGAAGTATGCCGTGGAGGTAAACTATCGAAAGAAAGGTTGACTGTCTTGCTTTGTGCAAATATGGCAGGGGAAAAAGAAAAACCCCTTGTCATAGGGAAAGCTGCACGACCGAGAGCGTTTGCATCAATAGATTTAAAAAAAACTTCCAGTAAATTGGCAGTCCAATAAAAAAGCATGGATAACGCGTGAAGTGATGACACAGTGGTTGAAAGAACTCGACAAAAAAATGGAGTTGGAAAACAGAAAAGTACTTTTGTTTTTAGACAAAGCAGCATCCCACCCTTGAGATATAAGTTTGAAAAATGTTAAAATACTATTTCTGCCTAGTAACACCACTTCAGTTTGCCAGCCTTTGGATCAAGGAATTATTCAAAATTTTAAAATTCACTACCGAAACTCTCAGGTTAAAAATATTTTGGTAAGCATAGAGACTGGTTCGCCAAAAAAAAAAATATAAGCGTTTTAGAGGCAATACATTTCATCAAAGAAGCCTGGGCAAATGTTCAACCGCAAACCGTAAAAAATTGCTTCCAAAAGGCAAGATTTGACAAAAATAAAAATTTGGATCCTGAATTCGATCCCGAAGACGACTTGCCGTTATCAACGCTGGCATCGATTTTTGAATTATCAAAAGCCCTTGGAGAGTGCACTCATTCAAATCCGGATGACTTTGTCCAAATAGATAATAATGCATGGACCGAAAGCTCAGACTTCGAGTTAGACGTTATAATTGACGAAACCATAAAAACTATTGACGACAATAGATAATGAGAGTACTACCGAAGAAAGAAATGAAATTTTCTCAAACGAAACCGCATTGACTGCCGTTTCAAATTTAAAAAGATTTTGTAGCGACGACCTTATTGCATTCGGATTGTTGCAAAATTTGGAAAGCCATATGCAAAACAATTTTCTTTTAAAAAAGCAAAAAAACTTAAGCCAGTCTACAATTAACCAGTTTTTCAAGCAATGAATTTAATATTTATATTTTTTATATATTACTTCATGTGAATTTACATGAAATTTATATGAATTTTTGAAGTACATAATACATACATAAATTCCGTTTGAACAATGTTATATGAATTGTTTTGCATTTAAATCTGAAAGTGGTGAGTATTAAGGACATAATAAAATTAAAAATTTATAAAATAGCTACCCACTCCATTGAGCGGACACCTCTCATGGGCGGACAAAAGTTGACTGACGGTGAGTGTCCGCCCAAGGGAGTTTTCACTGTACTCCAAAATTGGGTGGATCGGATAAGCTACTGTAAACTTAGCCGTGGTGGTCATTTGTCCGAAATTGTTTTCCACAAATAAATTTCATTAAACAACCTTTTAAATAAATGTTAGACCGTTGAAAAATATCAAGCCGTTTTTTTATTGACTTTTTAAATTTAAAATTTTATATGGCCCAAAAAGTAATTTCGTATTTTGTCAATAGATGTCGGGGGAAGAATTTAGTATACCGTAGGATAAAAAGGATATGGTCGGATAGAAGAGACTATCCTGATCAAGGATATATATGGTTAAAGCCGCAGGAAGCTTATAGTTTCCGAGTTATTCGTTTAAAGTTTAAAATTTGCAATATTTGATTTACATATTTTCGATTTATAAAATCAATTTTGCACTTATATTTTCTAATTTTATGTATACTAATATATCACTAATTCATTAGCACACATTTATTTTATATACAGGGTAGGCCATTTAAAGTTGACCCATTTGTTTGTTTGCCAAAATTAAGGCGTCGCGGATAATCAGCTGGGTTTAGTTTTTGTGCCATTTGAATTTTATATGGAAACATCTTCAAATCTTTATGAATTATGCGTCGGAGAGTGGTGCGAGAGATGTCTAATTCCTGAGAGCGGCGATAACTCGATGTCGATGGAGTCTCCTCAATACTGGCTCGTACAGCTTCGATATTTTCATCAGAACGTCTTGTGCGTTGTCTGGATGCATGACTGGCATTACTGAGATTACCGGTGTTCACAAATTTTGCGTATAAAGACTTAATTGTGTTCTTAACTGGAGCACTTTTCACTTTATTTTTTTTGCGAAACGCACGTTGAGTTAACACAATTGAAAAATTTTGAATATAAAGCTTACTATTGTGCAAAAATTGCTTTTAATATACATTTCAATTATTGTTGAATTATTATTATTTTAGAATGATAAATAAATTACAAACTGTCAAATAATCAGTGTTACCATACTAACCTAACCTAACTAACATACCCTCTATGACATGGCTACTTCTTCGCGTAGAACTCCTTTTGCGTGGGCGGCCTTCGGCCGTGCTTCAAAAAACAATAACTCTGGTCGGTCCAACACCGGGGTGTATCAGATTTTTTTCGCGTAGAACTCCGTTTTGCTTCAAAAAAATTTCCCTTGTCGACTCAACACCGGGTGTATACATTTTTTTTCTCCCGTAGAACTCATTTTTACATTGGCGGCCTTCAGGCCGCTTAAATTTTTAATATATATTTTTTTGTTTATCAACGATTATGTTTGCTGTATTTAGGGTATAATATTTCCTTATATTTTTTTTGTTTTAGTTTGTAAAATATTTTAGTATGGTAACACAGAGTATATGACAAATTTACAAATTTATTTTTACAAATGATGTCGATAGGGTAACACTGATTATTTGACAGTTTGTCATTCATTTGTTATTCTTAAATAATAATATTTAATTCAACAATAATTGAAATGTATATTAAAAGCAATTTTTGCACTATATAAAATAAATGTGTGTAAATGAATAAGTGATGTGTTAGTGTATATAAAATTGAAAAATATAAGTGCAAAATTAATTTTATGTATCGAAAATATGTAAATAAAATTATGCAAACTTCAAACTTTAAACGCGAATAACTCGGAAACTATATGCTTCCTGCGGCTATAACTACATGTATTCGTGATCTGGAGAATCTCCTCTATCCGACCTCTTCTTCTTCTTTACTGGCGTAGACACCGCTTACGCGATTATAGCCGCCAGTCGTTTCTTCTCTTCGCTACGTGGCGCCAATTGGATATTCCAAGCGAGGCCAGGTCCTTCTCCACTTGGTCCTTCCAACGGAGTGGAGGTCTTCCTCTTCCTCTGCTTCCCGCGGCGGGTACTGCGTCGAATATATTCAGAGCTGGAGTGTTTTCATCCATCCGGACAACATGACCTAGCCAGCGTAGCCGCTGTCTTTTAATTCGCTGAACTATTTCAATGTCGTCGTATATCTCGTACAGCTCATCGTTCCATCGAATGCGATATTCGCCGTGGCCAACGCGCAAAGGACCATAAATCTTTCGCAGAACCTTTCTCTCGAAAACTCGCTACGTCGACTCATCCGTTGTTGACATCGTCCAAGCCTATGCACCATATAGCAGGACGGGAATTATGAGTGACTTATAGAGTTTGGTTTTTGTTTGTCGAGAGAGGACTTTGCTTCTCAATTGCCTACTTAGTCCGAAGTAGCACCTGTTGGCAAGAGTTATCCTGCGTTGGATTTCTAGGCTGACATTGTTGGTGGTGTTTACGCTGGTTCCAAGATAGACGAAATTATCTACAACTTCAAAGTTATGACTGTCAACAGTGACATGAGTGCCAAGTCGCGAGTGTGACGACTGTTTGTTTGATGACAGGAGATATTTCGTCTTGCCCTCGTTCACTGCCAGACCCATTTCTTTTGCTTCCTTGTCCAGTCTGGAGAAAGCAGAACTAACGGCGCGGGTGTTGAGGCCGATGATATCAATATCCTCTATCCGACCATACCCTTTTTATTCCCGAAATCACATTCTGTCACACCATAGAGTGTTGGAAAGGTGAGATTTTAAGCTTAATTTAACCAACAAAAATTAAAGTGAAGTTGAATTTACAGCTGTTCAGAAGCGAATGAAAGTAATGAAGAAAAGCGCTATATTTTGAAATTTTTGGATAAAAAAGGGAATGCCGCGCAAGCCACCAATGAAATTTGTGAAGTTTACGCAGACGATGCTGTATCAGTTCGTGTGGTACAACAATGGTTCGCTTGCTTCCGTTCTGTAAATTTAGAAATTTCGATTTAAATTAATGGAATAATGTCTTTAGCGGAAAAATTGCAAAAAGTGGTCACCCAAAAAGCTACATATTTGTTTATTTATTTGTCATTTTAAATCTAAATAAAAAACAAGTAAGGAAGGGCTAAATTCGGATACAACCGAACATTTTATAATCTTGCAACTTGCAAGAATAAAAGCCAGGGAAATACTACAAGATGAAGAACCAATCATATAGAGTAAAGTCAGCCGATATTTCGAAAATTTAAACATTAGTTACATATTTTTCGATCAAATTTATCTATTTTCGGCACAAAGGTACACTGTTATGAATAAAACACGCTCTCTTTTTTTTTATTGGGATAACTCACATATTGGCCCTTATGCGGTACAAAGTCACCCCGAAGTTCAAAAACCTTTATATTAAGTATTATATTAAGTAATGGTCAGTTTCAACCCATTTTTGAAACACAGACATGCCATTCTCTTATAGAAGGATTAGCCCTTAATTTCAATTATGTATGTCCCACATTGACAGACATTTTTGACTAACGGTACCATAGTCTAAATATTCTGGTACCTAGGGCTTTGAACAGCTTTCTTTGGATTTCAATAATTTTTGGTCATAAGTTGGCAATATTAATGACATTACTTGTGCAAATTTTTACCCCGTTGTATTAATTGCTTTTTGATTTGCGTACTGGAAACTGAACGAATGAAGTGGAATTTAAAATTGTGCTATATTGGAAGTAGGCGTTCTTGTCCGATTTCGTCCATTTTTACAATGGAAATTATGAATTTCAAAAGAATGCTACACAGTAAATTTTAAAAAATAAATTTGAAATCGGTTGGACGTGTGCTGAGATATGTGATTTCACCAACAAGTGGGCGGTACCATACCCATCGTACAATTTTCATATCGGCTCCCATAAAGCTCCCTCATACCATCTCGGTTGTAAAATTGAATGTCTCTGGCGTTATTGATTTATCGCACTTTTATTAGTTTTTATCAGTCCCGTTATATTGGGTGTGAGCGGGGTTATCCTCCGACTTCATCCATTTTCACACTGTCAGTAGACATTCTTATAAAATTTGTATTCATCAAATTTTGTTATTGTAGCTTAATATCTCCAATGTACATTAAACTTTTAGAGGGCGAGGTCAAACCCGCTTTTCGAAAACCTTTTTCCCGCAAGTGCCATTGGTACTTAGATGCTCTGTACCAAATTACAGCTTTATATCTTAACTAAGTGCTTAGTTTTGTCACTTTATATGCTTTCTGTTAATAGGGATTTGTGGACGTGGCAGTGGTCTGATTACGCCTTTTACTTTTATGGCTCTCCAATAATTAATTAGAAATTCCGAAACGAGATGTGCGTATACTTTTGATGCAGGTATTTTTTAAATCGGTATATATATATAAAAAGTTTCAGTTATTTTAATAATAATTCCTATGATTTATAGGCTCCTGTATATATTTGACTAAATTTTATATTTTATTATGCTAATGTATATCTAAGTGATACCTAGTTTTAAAAAAACACACCGTTTTTAGTTTTTAACTTCATTTGGTTTATTTCACACTTCAAAATTCAGGCGGTGGCGCGACCGCATTGTACGTCTTCTCAACCACTGATGCTTAAAACGACTGAACTTAACAACTGATGCTTAAATACTGAATCTTATTTCTATTAAAAAAATGGATGATTTACATGGACCGTTACAATGATGGCTGCTGATGGACGCTTCGTCAATTAACAGCTGATTTGGAGTGTTGCTGTCTGAACTACATTATTCGTTCAGTGACAATACTGCCACATGTTCTACATATTATTTTTGTATTTTTTCTATACTTTCATGAGCACTCTTTCTTAATAAATCACGTTCTAAATTCAATTCCTCTATTTCGAGATCTTTTAAAATTTCATGTAAGTCTGGGTAATCTACTACTCGCATGTTTAGTCCTGTAAGAATTCTAAAAGGTGACATTTTCGTACTGCGTGGTGCAGTGTTATTTAAAATCTGTTGTACTTTTGCGACGTGGTTGTACCACTGGGTTGGGTTACCCTGACATTTCTTAGACAGCATTGGAACAATGGTCCTGTGAACGCGTTCTACCTCTCCGTTGCCCCGTGGAACACCGGTTGCAATCAACAGGTGTTGTATGCCCTCCTTCGTGCAGTATTCGTTAAACGCTTTTGACGTAAAGCCGCTCTTCTGTCCTTTATATTTCGTTTCGGGTTGCCGAAAACTGAGGATTGTTTCTCTAATTTATTGATTACCTCATCCACCCCGGTTGATTTCGTTGGGTATAACCAAACGAATTTTGAAAATGCGTCTATTATGACTAAAATATGATTATACTTTTTCCGAGTTTCAGTTAATGGACCCACATGGTCAATATGGTAAGTACCTAATGGTAAGTTTTGTCGATTGGTGTCAACAAGCCCTCTTTCTTACCCCTTTTCGCATCTATTACCATGCACTCTACACACGAAGTTACTATATTTTGTACTTTTTTGCTCAAGTTTGGTATGTAATAATTTCTCTCTACATACACCGTCGAACTGTCATCGTAACCGGTTGCTTTTCGCTCTGTGCTTATTGAGTTTGTTAAAACGGTATAACGGTTTGTTCTGCGTTTATATTACGCTCGTGCTTTGTTTGTGAATTAATTTTTTATCGTTTTATATCTTTTCAATCACTTAATTTCTTAATTTGTTAAACTAAAATTCGCGTTTACTATGGCCCCTGGGGCCATCAAATTAGGGGATAATAGGTTTTCCCTATTATCTCCAATAATGAAAAAGAAAAAAAAAAAACCAAATCCGATCCCGTTAGACCAATTTCCAGAATTACCAGTCTCAAACACGGATGATCCAAAATTTTTGGTCATGTCATCGCTGGACGACAACAAGCCACTTAATTCGTTATCATGCTTCGCTACGTATAAAGGTATTCAAGCAATCAGTAAGGAAGTAAGTAAAGTTACTGAGCTACGTGATGGTAGCCTACTGCTCTTTGTAAATAACAACAAAACAGCTAGCAAATTTCTTTCT